>NW_019384290.1:472341-551853 GCF_000648655.2 Copidosoma floridanum | reverse complement strand
TACACATATAACTATATTATGAGGTAATAAAAATATATTTGTGTATAAAAATAATGTTTAAGCAGAGAAAATAGAATTGTAATCTTTCATTCTGTACCGTCAAGAAACCACTAGAATCAAGGAACGTACTTTTTTTTCATTGCATCTTAAAAAAAGATGAAAATTGACGCAGCTATTTTTTTTATTAATTTAAAATACATTAAACTAAAATTTACGATATGTTTTATGGTGGAACAACGAGTAACAATTAATTTTTTATATTAACGTGTCAGAATCGAACGACTTCAAATTATAAAATTAGTAAAAATTGTCGTTTCTCAAATCAACTTCAGGTTAAAAAGTGTTATTTAATAATTTTTTTTCAATTTAACTTGCCGTTGTTAATTCCATTTTCATCCAATACTAATTTCTTTCTAAATACAATTTCTAGCAGGTAAACAGAAATCCACGAATAGGTAAGTATTTTATGACCCTTACGGGTATACTAAAGACTACTTACAAGAAAAAAAAGTTAGGTTTTTTTTCTATTTTTGACCCACTTTTTCGGAATCGGCCATACTCTGCTGTGTGGTAAATTGTGATTAGTATTCGCTCTGTCAAAGCACTACTATTTTGATTGACAAGAATGTCTGTTAAATTAAACAATGTCATTTAACAATTTTACTCTGATGCATCCGTCAACATCGCAACAAAAATAAACATGAACTTACTATATTTTCATCTTTACGGACTGTATATGGGCAACATACGGACCATACTTAACCACTGTTGTATAAGTATACTGCCCGTATACGCGGCTCGTAACGCAACTTAACGGTGCTGTTACGGTTAAGTAAAGGGCCCGTGGACTGACTTTAGCGCGTCGTGTATGGCCCGTTATCGTGCCGTACAATACATTTCCAATTGGATTTTTGTCTATCAAAAGAATTTTGGCAAAAACATTCATTTTTCATACATTCAACATCAGAGAGTGTATAATATCTTTGTTTTGTTCAGCATTACGTGACCAATAAATAACAAAATAAAGAAATATTCGGAAATCGGTATATTACAGTAAACAACAAATATGAAAATACTTAGGTCGTGTGATTTGCGTCCAACATGTATAAAATTATACATATACATACATATATGCGCACGTTAGGTCACGTTTTTTGCGTATTACGTTAATCAGTTCAAAGATACTCACACTGGTTTTTGCTAAGTGAACTATGATTTTTTTTCTAATCGTTTTATTTTATATGCATTTCTCTACATAATGCATAGTACGTACAGCCTTCAGCCACATACATATCGACGTTCTGGACGAAGACTATGCCCTGATTGACCCTGGACAAAAACTATGCCCTTTCAACTTCCTGGGTAGATTATGCCCTTTTTTCTAGTCCAGAGGACTATACCCTATACCCTTTTCTCAGTCGCAGACGAATACTATGCACTTTCTTCTAGTCTGGACGAAATATATGCCATTTTTTCCAAGACTGAGCTAAAATTATTCCCACGTCCGGATAAAAACTAAGTTAAAAAGCATCCAAGTATTATTTACTCACCCCTCTCGTGTTGTAATTTGCCTAAAACAAAAACCCCCTCTAGATTTGCCGATTCATGCTTTTGTCAGCTAACAGCAACTATTTTGCTGGAAGAAGCTCATGAAAACGAAGCTTTTGAAAACGGTTCAACATTTTATATTAAGGTTTCGTGATACTTGTGTCCAAGTATCCACGGATGCCTTTGTAAAAAAGAGCTTTTTTTAAAAATTTCATAAGTGTATATTGTAATAAATGTAGACAACAACCACTTTATAAATATGTTTGACTATATATCTTACCATAAACACAAATGTAAGGTGAGCTCAAATAAATTTTACTGTATCCAGACTTCAAAAAAAGGTGAACATCTTCGTCCACACTCGGAGAAACTAAAATAGTCTTCACCTGGAATAGAAAAAAAAATGTATAGTTTTCGTCTAGACTAGAAAAAAGGGCATGACCTTTGTATGGACTAAAAAGAAAGGCAGAATCTTCGTTCAAGGTCCTAAAATCGCATAGTTTTTGTCCAGAGGCAAGATAAGGGCAAAGTTTTCGTTCGAACTTCGGAAATGGGCATAGTCTTCATACGGAACTTCTAAAAGGCATAGTTTTGATTTGGACTAGATCAAAATGCATAGTTTTGTTCTTGACTCAGGAAAAGAGCAAAGTTTTTGTCTAGGCTCTAAAGCAGGGCATAGTCTTCATCCGGAACGTCGATATATGCATACATATATACATGTACATAATATATGTATACAATTATTTACATTTTTTCAATTTTAATAGTCATGTCTTTAAGAATGTGCTTCATTTAGTGTTTAACATTGATCAATTTCTACACGAGCCCTGGTACAGACACTATCATACATACGGGAGAAGCAGTTATATACGTATGTATAGGTCACTCTACGAAAATTAGCATATTTTTAAAGCCGAAAAGGACATTTACTTTAAACAGATTTATAATTCATTTAATATTATGTTCGTAATGTCCATGACCCAAATAAGTCTAGATCTTCTGAGTTCTGCTAGATCTGCGTGAGAAAAATTCTATCGACTGTCGTATGCTACATTAGTCGAGTCAATTCGACAACCCTACGCGAAGATATACTACATTACCACATTTTTTAGCGTTACGGGCTCTCAGTTTTCATTTAAAACTGGTTTCCCAACTCTGCAGGCTTCTATTTTTGGCAAGTTATATCTAAAATATATAACATTATTTAAGCAATCATTATTTTTTAACACATTCATCAAATCGTATTTATAAATATAAATTTTTTTTCATACTTGAAAAAAAATGCCTGTGTGTGAGTGCGTGTGTGTGCGTGCGCACGCTCGCGTGTATGTGTACGTGTAATATCTGTGTCCCACGTTAAACTGCTTATATTATGAGGTAATAAAAATATATTTGTGTATAAAAATAATGTTTAAGCAGAGAAAATAGAATTGTAATCTTTCATTCTGTACCGTCAAGAAACCACTAGAATCAAGGAACGTACTTTTTTTTCATTGCATCTTAAAAAAAGATGAAAATTGACGCAGCTATTTTTTTTATTAATTTAAAATACATTAAACTAAAATTTACGATATGTTTTATGGTGGAACAACGAGTAACAATTAATTTTTTATATTAACGTGTCAGAATCGAACGACTTCAAATTATAAAATTAGTAAAAATTGTCGTTTCTCAAATCAACTTCAGGTTAAAAAGTGTTATTTAATAATTTTTTTTCAATTTAACTTGCCGTTGTTAATTCCATTTTCATCCAATACTAATTTCTTTCTAAATACAATTTCTAGCAGGTAAACAGAAATCCACGAATAGGTAAGTATTTTATGACCCTTACGGGTATACTAAAGACTACTTACAAGAAAAAAAAGTTAGGTTTTTTTTCTATTTTTGACCCACTTTTTCGGAATCGGCCATACTCTGCTGTGTGGTAAATTGTGATTAGTATTCGCTCTGTCAAAGCACTACTATTTTGATTGACAAGAATGTCTGTTAAATTAAACAATGTCATTTAACAATTTTACTCTGATGCATCCGTCAACATCGCAACAAAAATAAACATGAACTTACTATATTTTCATCTTTACGGACTGTATATGGGCAACATACGGACCATACTTAACCACTGTTGTATAAGTATACTGCCCGTATACGCGGCTCGTAACGCAACTTAACGGTGCTGTTACGGTTAAGTAAAGGGCCCGTGGACTGACTTTAGCGCGTCGTGTATGGCCCGTTATCGTGCCGTACAATACATTTCCAATTGGATTTTTGTCTATCAAAAGAATTTTGGCAAAAACATTCATTTTTCATACATTCAACATCAGAGAGTGTATAATATCTTTGTTTTGTTCAGCATTACGTGACCAATAAATAACAAAATAAAGAAATATTCGGAAATCGGTATATTACAGTAAACAACAAATATGAAAATACTTAGGTCGTGTGATTTGCGTCCAACATGTATAAAATTATACATATACATACATATATGCGCACGTTAGGTCACGTTTTTNTTCTTTTTTTTCAATATTATAGTGCTCTACGTCCGGCTCCTTTAATAAGGGCACTACTACGGACACGTAGCACTTGGGAAAGGGACAAAGAAAGGGATGGGAGGCCTCCCAGTACAAAAGGGGGGTTGGGGGAATTTGAAGCGTTAACACGATAAAAAGAGATGCAACATCGAGCTACCTTTCTATCTCTCTCTTTGGTCGCTACTGATTGCCTATGCCTACATATACGTAAAACATCTGTAGCCAATCAGCATCGAGCACAGAGAGAGAGATAGAAAGGTAGCTCGATGTTGAATCTCTTTTTAACGTGTTAACGCTTCCACTTACAGGCTTGCCTACTCTATCTATAATATCTCTATGGGAGCATTGCGTGGTGAAAAAGCACATGTAAGAAATCACAGAGGTACTTGCCCGAAAAAGTCACACTGGCCGGGAATCGAACCACGGTCTGCCGCGTGCCAATCCACGACATAACCGACCGAGCCACCACGCGCTCTCTCGGAGCAAACATAAAATAAAGACAAATTATTTTTGAACATTATATAACTTATGAAGAGGTGTGAAATAGTAAACGCACTTCTTTTCAGAGATTTCTTAATCGGTTTCACATCTTTGTGAAGATTATTTTATGTCCTTTGCGTGAAAATTTTTTTAATCCCCCGTATTCTCATTCACAAAATTTGTAAATTAAAATTCATTATGTTTGTCTTTTTTTTTTTTTCAATTGAATTCATTTTTTAAAGTGTTGTCTTTATTAGCAAATGTTGTTCTTGGTTCGTTAATAGTAATAAATCTTATCTTAGTTTAACTGTACTAGTTTTAAATAGCAATAGTATACACACTAGTTTTTTTTTTTTTTATTGTTTTGTATACAAGTCTTCACAATATATTCCTATGCATTTTGATCTGTTAAATCCCAATTTTCCTAAGCAATGGACCCTTTTACGCTTCAATTCATGTAACAAGACAGAAACTGTATGCTCTGAAAAAATAAATTTTGTCACATATTTTTTTATACACCTTTTTTAAACAAATTAAATATTATTAGCTGAGATTCAAATAGAGTAGAAGAAAAGTAACGTAACGTATACAGGGTGTTCTGATTTTGAGCTCGGAACACTATACCACGAGATAAAGCTCATCAAAATCTCTCGAAAAGCTTTTTACAAACTTTGAATTTGATGGATAATTAACGAGATATTGTTGATTTAATAATCGATCAATTCCTCCAATCACAGAGCACTTAGTCTCAGGAGGCGGGGTCTACCCATTGTGGAGAGGCGACTACGCATAGCTAAACTCTTTTACGGAGAAGGTGGTAATAGATATGCCAGGAGACAAGGTTACCGACTGCAGAGATTTTATCAGTTACCGTAGCAGTGCAAAATTCAAAGAGCAAGGCCGAAGTATTTGAACCGGAGATCTGATTTTTGAGAAATGATGAAGCATGTCCACTACGCTTATTCAGTGCATATTTTCTTCTCAGTAAATTTCACAAAGAAACAATTCAATTCAAATTTTTTCGAAGATGCATCGCCTGATGAAAAAAACCAGAATGTGAGAGGGTCTCATGCGTTGAGCTCAAATACTCAGTAGAATTTTTGATCTTTTAACGTTGAACTACTTGGAGATAAAATTTTAATTTTTTGTATACTGTAGAAAAAGCTCAATTTACGCATTTACTTAGTCAAATTTGTTTATTTCCTCAAACTGTCTAGTCTGATTTACGAAAATAAAAAAAATAAAAAATAATAATTGAAATCACGATTAAGCAAGAAATGTGCGTTTATGGAGCACACCTCTCTAACGTGAAAATTTTTACAAAAAAGAATAAGCATTTAATCCATACAAAGCTCTATCGTCTGAAAAATTAAAAGTAAATTAAGAAACGCAAGACAATCTCGCGCGTCAAGCGCGATGGCCAAGCGCGACAGATTATGCTTGTTTTTCAATCACCGTGTCGATAGGTCTGGAACCTCTTGGTCACTGGAGTACCACATGACGAATAAATGAAAGAAAGCTTAAAAAACCGTACATCAAGCTAGTTCATTTATCAAAACTCTTCTATATGTAGATCTTTGATTATCTAATTTTAAAACATATCTGTTCTTATGCCCTCCAACGTTTTAAGCACTAAAAGCTTAAGTAGGCGGAATGGTCTAACATGGTAAGAGTAATTGACTGGCAGAAGCCCCAGTTTTTATTATTCTTTCCTTTTTTTTTTTTATTATCCATAGAGAAAAATTTACAAAATTTTGAAACTACTTGAAAATAAAAAAAAAGTGTAAAAAAGAAAAAGCCCGTTACACGCAATTAGTTGGTCGAGTTTTATGCATCTTGTCAAACTTCATCGTCTAAAAAAGGATCAGCATTTAATCCATACAAAGCTCTGTCGTCTGAAAAGTTACAAGTAAATTTAGAAACGCAAGAAATCTCACACGTTAAAAGCGATTGCTCAGCGCGAATGATAATGCTTGTTTTTCAATCTGCGTGTCAATAGGTCTTGAACCTCTTGGTTACTGGAGTACCACATGACGAATAAATAAAAGAAGCTTAAAAATACTGTGCATCAATCTTGTTTATTCATCGCAAAGCTCTTACGTTGAACGCATTATTATCTAAGATGACAAAGTAATTATTCTTAATCTCTCCAGCGTCCTCAGCATAAAAAAATAAAGCAAGCGTTAAGGTTCAGCATGGTAAGCGTGATAGATAAGCAGAAGCCCCAATTTTTATTTTTGTTTACTTTTTTTTCAATCTATGAATCAACGTCTACTTAATTTTAAAACTTCTTTGAGATAAAAATAAAATTTTTAAAAAAGAAAAGCGCATCTTATGCATTTACTTGGTCTAATTTATTTATTTCCTTAAACTTCATAGTTTTATTTACTTCAATTAAAAAAAATCGATAAATAAAAACAAGATTGAACGCGTTTATGTGGCACACCTTTCTAACGTGTAAGATTTTACTTAAAAAGAATCAGCATTTAATCCATACACAGCTCTATCGTCTGAAAAATTACAAGTAAATTTAGAAACGCAAGAAAATCTCACGCGTTAAGCGCGATGGTCCAGCGCGACTGATTATGCTTGTTTTCAATCTGCGTGTCGATAGGTCTTGAACCTCTTGGTCACTGGAGTACCACATGACGAATAAATAAAAAAAGCTTAAAAATTCCGTGCATCAATCTTGTTTATTCATCGCAAAGCTCTTACGTTACTCGCATTAGTATCTAAGATGCCAACATAATTATTCCTAATCTCTCTAATGTCCTCAGCATTAAAAGCTAAAGTAGGTGGTGCGGTCTAGCATTAAAATTGTGTTTGATTAGCAAAAACCTCCATTTTCCTTTTTTTTTCTTTGAAATAAAAAAGATCATTTATTATCTATGGAAGAGTAGGTTTTCAATTAATTATTACATTAATATACGTTATCAAGAAGTTAGTAATGCCTGTTTTTTGTGGAATCGACTGAAGACTATGGTTTAGCTACATCGGTAAGATGAAAACTCTGGATTCTTATATCTAATGGTCGAATCCGTCGGATGTCAATTTTTTTTATTCGGTACACGAAGTGCCTGTATTTGAATTTGCGTTCAAGCGGGCGTTCATGTTCGTGCAGGTCAGACTGACTTGCTTACAAAAAATAACTTTCTTAAGAATCTGCTAGGCTCTTTAGGACATTGTTTATCGTGGTAAATCAATCGTACTTTAATTTATCATTTCGCGAAAGAAGGTTGCCTTGGTCTGTTGTGTCCGTTTGTAAGTGTTATGATGAATCGTGCTGTGCAAAACTACGCTATCGAGGACTACACGCAGATGGTTTATTTTTTTTATCTTGCCAGCGGGAATTTTGAAGAAGCTGCTCGCCAATACTGTGATCGTTGGCCTCTCCGTCGTTATCCGAATCTAGAAACGATTGTTGCTTGTCACCGTCCTTTTATGGAAACGGGCAACGTTTCACCATTTCACGGGAATGCTGGTCGCTCACGTGAGGTTTTAGTGCCAGAAATGGAAGAGTTGATTGTGGACATGTTTGAAAATGACCCTCGAACATTAGTTCGTGCTGTCGGACGCCAGCTGAATGTTACCCCTAGCAGAGTCCACGCTGTAATAGCGGATACCGGGAAGCACCCGTACCACTATTGGTGCATGCAAGAGTTGCTGCTTCGTGATCACCAGAGCCGTGTAAATTTTTGTGGCGGTTTTTTGGCCCAAGCACGTGCTGATGCTCATTTTGTAAATGCGATCTTGTGGACTGATGACTGTACATTCACTAGGAATGGCATGCTTAATCAACATGACTATCATTTTTGGGCTTATGAAAATCCTCACCTCATGCGGGCGACGAATTTCCAGTACCGATGTAGCATAAATGTTTGGGGTGGAATCATAGAAAATATCGTCGTAAGTACTTAAGTATTTTTTTTGCAGTGTTTTCCGTAAAAAATTTGTTTGTAGAGTGTAAAAGAAATTTTAATTCTGTGGATTAGTGTTTTTTCAATTGCAACTTAAAATATTTTAAAGCTAATTTTTCATGATTTCGTGGTGTTGTTATATTAACAAATGAAAAATACGACTAAAACCGTTTTACTTAATTATTTTTTTTCGAAATAAGAAATCTCATTAGGATTAATTTACGTTCTGATAATAACTTTCCGATTCACTTAATTTGTAGATTGATCCCGTATTTTTGCCTCCTCGAATGAACGGTGCAGCGTATCTCGATTTTTTACAAAATCAGTTGCCTGGGCTTTTAGAGGACGTCCCACTTGCGACACGACTAAGACTGATCTATTAGCATAATGGAGCCCTAGCCCATTTCACACGTAATGTCACGAGGTACCTGAACGACACCTTCCCGAAGAGGTGGACAGGTCGAGGAGGTCCCATAGCGTGGCCAGCCTGTTCCCCCGACCTAAACCCGCTGGACTATTTTATGTGGGGCTGCGTCAGAAAATCAGTGTACAAAACTAAACTTGTAGACGCTGAGCATCGTAAACAGAGAATAGTCCAGGCATTCGATAAGATGCGAGGGAGAGAAATGGCCCAAAGATCTGTCAACAATATTGTTCAAAGAGCTAATTTATTTGTCGAAAACAACGGAGGACACATCAAACAGTTGTTGTAAAGGTATAACAAAATTTGGAATGTTATTGTAACTGTTTTGCAGTCCATTAAAATGATTTTTTAACAACCTGTTGCAGCTTTTAGAGTAGATAAAGAATGAGGCAGTTGAAGAGTCTTGTAGGACCAGCAATGGAATTAATTTTTTTTTTAAACACGCCGGATATATTTAATAATAAACTGCCAGTCCGAAGCCTAGGAAAAGTGTGACAAAAAAAAAATCTTATGAAAATAACAGTTACCAAGAGGTTTAAAACCTATCGACACGCAGAGTAGAAAACAAGCATAATCATTCACGGTGAGCAATCGCGCTTAACGCTTGAGATTTTCTTGCGTTTCTAAATTAACTTGTAATTTTTTAGACGATGGAACTTTGTATGGATTAAATGCTGATCTCTTTTTAGTAAAATCTCACACGTAAGAGAGGTGTGCCGCATAAACGCACTTGACGCGATTAATCTTGTTTTCATTCATTAATTTTTTTTAATTGAAGTAAGTACTATAAAGTTCGAGGAAATATATAAATTAGACCAAGTAAATGCATGAGATGCGCTTTTCTTTTTTAAAAATTTTATTTTCATCCCAAACTAGTTTCAAAATTTAGTACGTTAGAGAGGTGTGCCGCATAAACGCACTTGACGCGATTAATCTTGTTTTCATTTATTAATTTTTTTTAATTGAAGTAAATACTATAAAGTTCAGACCAAGTATAAATGCATGAGATGCTCTTTTCTTTTTTACAAATTTTATTTTTATCTCAAAGTAGTTTTAAAATTTAGTAGATGTTGGTTCATAAATAAAGAAAACAAGTAGACAAAAATAAAAATTAAGGCTTATGCTTATCTATCACGCTGACCATGCTGAACCTTACCGCCTATTTATTTTTTAGTGCTGAGGACGCTGGAGAGATTAAGAATAATTATGTTGTCATCTTAGATAATAATGCGTTTAACGTAAGAGCTTTGCGATGAATAAACAAGATTGATGCACGGTATTTTTAAGCTTTTTTTTATGTATTCGTCATGTGGTACTCCAGTAACCAAGGTTCAAGACTTATCGACACGTAGATTGAAAAACAAGCATAATTATTCGCGCTTAGCCATTGCGCTTAACGCGTGAAATTTTCTTGCGTTTCTAAATTTACTTGTAACTTTTCAGACGATAGAGCTTTGTATGGATTAAATGCTGATCCTTTTTCAGACGATAAAGTTTGACAAAATGCATAAAATTTGACCAACTAATAGCGTGAAATGTGCTTCTTCTTTTTTTACACTTTTTTTTAATTTTAAAGTAGTTTCAAAATTTCGTAAATTTTTTTCCATGTATGATAAAAAAAAAAAAAGGAAACAAAAATAAAAACTGGGGCTTCTGTCAGTCAATTACTTTCACCATGTTGGACCTTTCCACCTACTTGAATTTTTAGTGCTTATAACGTTGGAGGGCACAATAATAGTGTTAGATGTATTGTTGGCGCTCGTAACTGAATTATTGCGCATGTACAACAGCAAGAAGAGGAGACGCAGTGACGCTGCACTTTAGCGTCAAGTAACAACGGTTTTGTTTACTCTCGCGCAGTCAGCCAGTCTGTTAATACACGCATACTCTGTCTTCGCATTTCCTTCACAGTTTATCCTACCTTTTTTGTTCGTTTAGCTACTGTTTTTAAGACAGTAAAGTGTTAAGATAGTTAATCCTAAAGATAGTGTAAATAAACGTGTCCAAGTTTAATTCTATATTTCGAGGGTATTTTTATTCGCCAAGTCACCGGCTCAATCCCATACTGCTAATAGGTTATGGGCCCTAAATGGTAGTGTGGGTGTGGAATTTGCTCGATCACGTCTTGTGTTTCTCTTTTTCTTCTTCTTTCCGCTCCGCGCTTGAGCTCATCGCGCGTTCCCTGTATGCTTTACTCTTATCTTTTTTACGTGGAAGCGTAATGGCGGAAGCAATAGCGAGCTCTGTGTCAGGTAGCGAGCACTGCGAGATGGAAGAGCCTGGCAGTCCTCTCACCCCGACTACCACCAAAGCGGCAGAGGGACAGCCCCAGGAGGCAGCAGAGCTGTCAGGATGGAGGTACAGCAGCCGAGTCACCTCGAGATGCGGACGTTGACCCTACTCTCGAGGCTTCAGGTGGAGCATTAAGAAAGGTAGATATTAGGAAGAGCTCGCGTTTATTTACAGTTTCCCTTAAAAAATTTGTGTCTTGCCTTAAGATGGAGCAAGACAGCTCACTTAAGATTGCATTATTGAGGTTCTCTTGATAAGAAGGCTTTCCTTTGTTTTTACGTAAATTCGCGGAACTCGAGAGAGCCGGCACGCGTTTGTTTATGTGAGGGAGGGGCCCGCATCGTGACAAAGGAAGCGCGTTTCTCGATAAACCTGCTAGTCGTTGCCAAGGGGGGCGCTTTGAGGCGAGGAGGGGATGTGCGCCTTGGTTATAGCTTGCGTTCGGTCGAACTAAGAGTGCGTGTCCTCTCACGCTACGGTTGGTGGCGCGCGTCGTAGTAAATGCTGTTAATTGGCCACTTTAGTTCTCTCTCTTTATGCATGTCACACATGATGCTAGCACAATTTTGCTTCGCATTTACTCACGCTCGATTCTCGTGTCACTTCCACAAGAAAAATAATAGCCTAACGCGCACGCAAACATAATATAAAATACTTTTGCCTATTTATTCCCCGTTAATTTTGGGTCAAAATGCCATCAATATGCTAAATGATGCATACAAAAAGATTGAAGACGATCTAGGGGAACTAGACGAGGTGGTCGTAACTCGTAAAAACAACCAGGCCATATTTTCCGTAAATGATGAAACTGTTGCATACATGGGAGGAGATGCACATCACAATCAAGATATGTTAGACCTGTTTAATTTGATAGAAAAATGTGCTGGGCAAATTTGACTTGTCCCTAAACAGCGCATCCAAAGGAAAGGCCCTAAAGATAGAAAAATAAATTTGATTAATACCTCATTTAAAGATAAGAATAAAGTCTTGAAAGGTAGAAAAATAAATTTGATTGATACCTCATCTAAATATAAGAATAAAGATTCGAGAGATAGAAAAGTAAATTCGAGTAATACCTCATCTAAAGATAAGAATAAAGATTTAAGAGATAGAAAAATAAATTCGAGTAATACTTTATCTAAAGATGAAAATAAAGATTTGAGAGATAGAAAAACAAATTTGATTGATACCTCATCTAAATATAAGAATAAAGATTCAAGAGATAGAAAAATAAATCCGAGTAATACCTCATCTAAAGATAAGAATACAGATTTAAGAGATAGAAATAAAAATTTTACTGATACTTCAATTTATGACAAGGTTAAAGATTTAAAAAGCAAAAATTTAGATTCGATTCATAGCCAATTTTAAGACTTGCAAAACAGGAAAGATAACCTGAAGAAAGAGCTAGATAGCTTACATAAAGAAATGGCGCATGCAAATCATGAACTTAAGAAAGAACTAATGAAAAGAACTCGTCAAAATATCAAACCTAATGAAATTTTAAACTCATGAAACGAAATTTCAGAAGCCTCAAAGAAAAACATCGAGAAGATCAGGAAGCTGATATAACAGGAGAGACATCAGCAGAGCTCCTGGATGTCGATGAGGTTTGAGGTTGTTGCCTCACAACATAAGAAGGCCCTGGAAAAGGAAAGAGAAGACAATAGGAGGGCTTAAGAGACGATTCGAGCTGAGTTTGAGCAACGTCTAGCCACTCAACAAAGAAAGATGGAGGCTCTTGAGTGAGAACTGGCCAGGAGTCGAATACAAGAGGTAGATTAATTTACTACATCTACTCCGGGACCTAAATTATGTAAACGACTAATTAATCTAAACTCCGACTCCATTGATAATTCGCTGATGTTTGAACGCACTGTGCCTAATGATAGTCTAAAGATAGAAGTCATTAATAAAGATAGCCTAGGGTGTTTTAATTATTCCCTTACTAATGCAACGAAACTAGAATTATTCTGAAAACAATTGCAGTCAGAACTAAAAAGTAAAAAATTGCTTCACACAAAATTGATTCAAAACTGGAAGTCACCATGAATATTACTCAAGAAAAAATGGAAGAAGATGAAGAACAGGCCCTAAACGTAATACTTGGTAGGTTGTCCCTAGATTACCAAAAAAAAGTACATCACATTACTCATCCATCAACAATGATACAAAAAAATTAAAGATATAAAAAGGGGTGATATAAAAATGAGCGCATATCAAATACGTAACAAAATACATTCCGTTAGATATGACCCCAAAAAGCTAAGTGCTACTAAATTTTGTGAATTTTTTGATGGACTGGTAAGGGATTTTGAATTCGTTAGTAAAACTTACAGTTTCCCCGAAGATGAGAAAAGAGATAGTTTCTACTATGCGATTATCGTTGGAGTACCGGACGTAAAAATAGCCGATTTTAACAGGCTGTTTGAAAGCGAGGATGGCTTATCTTTTAAGTACTTAAGATAATATATCCTCAAACAGGTGGCAGAAGGGTAACTTGCACGACCAATAATGGGTGCTGGAGTAAGCCGAGGTGGGGCGAACGCTGGACCGATTCAAGGTGGGACCGGTGCTGGGCTAAGCCGAGGTGGGGCAGGCTCTCGACCAGCCACCAACGTGACTGCTGCTAACGCGGCCACCTCCAGCACTCTATGCTACGAGTGCAATGATAACGGGCACTATTCGAGGGACTGCCCGAAAAAAGGGCAGAACTTCAGGTGGTGCTACACCTGCCACTGTTTTGTGCAGAACCTGCGAGAGCACATAGGGAGGTGCAGAGGTAATTCTAATAAAAGTAACGATTGGGATTTTAAACGAAACACTGGTGGTGGTAGCAATAAGAATAATTTTAAAGATAGTAATTAACGGAAACCTGAAAAACAGCATACAAATTATAACAACAAGAAAACCAAGGTCAATAACAAGAAAGAAGGTAAAGAAGGTAAAAATAATGTAGAAATACCTAGATCTAATGCATGCAGTGGTTTGTTTGCTGTTAACCCCGAAACTTTGCTCTCTACGCGCACGGAGGAAACACAAGATAACGGCTGCAAGAAAGTTGAGTTCGTAGCAGATTCAGGCGCCACAGAACACTTTGCTAATTCTAAACTCTATTTCAAAAATTTTAATGACTGTAAAAATAAATTGATTAAATGTGCAAACAAAGATTTCTCCGCGGACTTGAGTGTATGAACTGATGTGTATGAACAAAATGGCAATGGACCTACAATCTTATGGAACTATTTTTGGTTTTAAAAAAAATGTAAAATGTGAAATGTAAAACATATATTTTAGTTACGACACTAAAAATTAGAAGTTAAGAACGTTACATTTTTTTTTATAGCAAATAATAAACTGCGAAGTGAAAAAGTTTAATAATCGACCAGTCCACACTTTGTACATTAAAATACTATTCATAAATTATAGATAAAATGTTTTTGTAGGTGGTCATTACTACGTTATACACTTGTGAATGTGTTTTTTTTTAATTTATATTTTAAAATATGTAAATATAGTAACAATTTATTGTTAGTAGTGTTAAATGGTTGTGAGCCGGAATAAAAGTTGTAATATTTTTTTGTCTATGTTGAACATTTTTGCGTACTTTTTACTTTGAGGTGATCCATTTCTGTTCTTACGAAAGGTCTTATTACAGGGTTATCAGCGTTCAGCATTCCATCGTTGGTCTAAAACTTTAAACATGGCTGTGGGTGATGAAGTAGACAGTGTAAAGTTACTCTGCTTCGGAGCCCAATGCTGTTTTACATACGCGTCTTGCTAGTTAGCACTTGGCTCTTTCCATACATGATAAACATTGTCTTCTATTATTGTAGTTGCAACCTTGGGGTGACTTGTAGGCAATGTTAATTTTATAAAAAAATTTCTTTCTCCTATGAAACTTTTAGAGGTTTTGGAATAGTCTAGTAGAATGTTACATAAAGTTTTTAAATTATAAAAAGTTTATTCGTTTGACTCTGGTTTACGATCTTCTGTTGTTCCCACTGTATTTATCAGTTCTGGCGGTAAGTGATAATCCTAATGTACGGGGCTCAGAAAGATTCGTATTTTACAAAATATTAGCTGAAAGATATCTTTATCATAATTTTCATCTAGACTACCTCTAAAATCATATTCATACATTAATCTGTGAGCAGTGGATTGCAGTCTCAGATTTTGTTTTACTTGAGTTATCGTTTTATCTTCTGATCAAGTTAATGAGTTACTGTAAAACTCAAGTCTGACTGATTTTTTAGGTCCCATTTAGATCTTTTTTATTTGTAGAAATCCTGAAAATTCAGTGTTGTGCTAAAGGGTTAAATATTCTTTTTAAGTCACTGGCTTCAGTAATAGCTTTTTTTTGTGATTTGTTATTTACTATGACCAAGGTGAAAAGTGAATCTTGAGCAACATTCAGAAGACAAGGAAGTAAAGATTTATCTCCTTGAGGTATGGGTGCCTGGTGATTTTCTTCTTTTTCCAATACATCCAAACTGACTGGACCGTCAGATTCTAAACTAGCCATAGGTCTATGAATAGTTGGCAAACTCCATTTTTCTTAAACTTAGCGCTTAAGGTAGTTCTATTGGTGCACGAATTAACAAGATTTAGATAAATATTTGTGTACAAATGAATGAGGTCATAACAGTGACTCTGTCAAAATTTGAAGGCATGGGGATTCCAAGAAGCTTAGTAATTATTATTCATAACTACCTAATTTTTACTTATAGACATATGGGCTGCCTTTTTTTAAGCGCTTTTATTGCATTTACTTCGTTTATTAAAAACAATCTTTAGATGAAAATTTTATCAATGATAAAAAAATATTTCATGACCGTATTTAATTTTATTGAAAATTTTGAGGGTACTAAAGCGAAAAGAAATTAATAAATAACCCAGGTAAAAATTGATAAAGGTTATATTGTCACAGGAAGGCGAGAAAGACAGATGATATACCAAACTATAGAGAGTGCTGCATGAACTAAAGCGACGAATTGAACCTCCTTAAGTAACTTTTGGGCTAATAATGGTCTATTGCGGTCTCTTTCTCCTTTTTTTATTCTTGGTGGTACACCATGCTTATAAGCAAAGGATAATTTTCAGAGGGTTTTATCCTTCTTTTCAGTATCTGCTTCATTGTAGTAGTGAATTTAAGATTATTTAAGCTTCGAAAATGTACATCACTGCAACTATTAGATAGTGCAAGAAATTTTTATGTTTAACGGGGGACTTCTAAGAGCGGTTGTAAAGGTAGCATCTAAGACTGTAATGTTTTATTATTACTAGACTTACTGTCGGATCTTCGGCTATCGGAGTCAGTACTGCTGCTGATGCTGCTGGATGTTGCAAACTTTTTATCTTTTTACACCTTCCTCTATAGATCTGTGTAATCTTTTACAATATTTATTTTATGGAAATCTGCGGGATAATGTAATAGAGTAGCAGCATTTGAGTTCAAGCGTCCAGGTTTGCACTTAAAGAAGAAGTTGTATCAGTAGAGTATCGCTCTCTATTGATTTAGTCAACTCATAAAGTCTGTGATTTGTTTGATCCGTGTCAAAGACTCGTGGTCTCCATAAAGTGTAATTTTTCGTCAATACTGATAATGTTGGACGTCTTCTCTGGTAGTTATTACTGCTTAACAATATTCTTTTGTAGTGTAGTGATTTCTTTCGCATTTATTGAGAGAGCAAGATATGTGGACTACACGGGGGTTTTCTCCTAGCTCTCCTTAACGTATAACAGCACTAACAGCTGAATTAGGTGTGTTGGTAGTTAAAATAAATGGTTTTTTTAAGATCGACACATTCAAACATTGACACTTTACACAGAGCTAATTTTAATTTTTCATATCTTCTTTCCTGAGTTTTATTCCAATCAAATATTTCTGACTTTTCCATAATAATAGAGGTAAAGGTTCCGCAATTGTAGTATAAATTTTGCGAGCGAGTACAAAAAGTTTTTGAATTTTCGTGTGATTTGATAATCTTGGAAGATTTTTAGCTGCTTCAAGTTTCTTAGGATCAGGTTTCACTTAATAACAACCTATTTTATGTTCTAGATATGTCCCATGAGGGGTTGAAAATAAGCATTTATCTAGCTGTAATTTCAATCCAATATTTGTAAGTATATTATATCATTTTTTTACTTTAATTTTATGCTCATTTACAGATGTGACACATATTATATCGTATAAAAATATAAATAGTTTTCTCCTTGATATGCTAATAATACTGAATTTATGAGTCTTGGTAATGTAGCTAATGAATTGCTTAATCGAAGTAGCATACTTATTTATTATGGCATACATTTTTATCTAGAATTTTGTGAAAATTTTCTTGTTCATTTCTACATTCTGTAATTGTATTAAGCAATTAAAGTTCATGCATTTTGTTTCTTGTTGTTGTAATTGTTTTTACATATGAAATGGGACTATTGGGGTTTCTTTAAAGTATCAAAACTCTCAAATAATAAAAAGCCTTGCTTGTTTTTTGGATAGGAATACATTTTTTAGTGTTCCTGAATCACTGAATGGTGTTTCTTAGGACATCCTCTTTGAAGGGTTAATCTACTAAGGGCCGTTTTTGTATCCATATTGATAATAACATTTAGTAGTAATCAAGATATTTTGAGGACAATGATGCTAGCTTCTGTATCTATAATAAATCGTCTTTGCTTTCATTTAGTTACGAAATTTGTAACTTTGCTGTCTTAGCTTGGGACATTTCAAATGTTTCTTACGACTGATATCCAAGCGTTTGCAAGAATTAGTTTGTCAATGAAAGGTGTTTTAGGTCCTTGCACACTTGAGTTGTTTAAAGAATGATGAAACTGCATTCCATTCAATTTTTACGATGATTTTACAGACTTATTAGTAGAGTTGTTTTTTCAATATCAGAGTAATGTGTGATACTATTTTGCCGTCTGAATTAAACGTATTAGAGAAAATGTTTTTGTCATTAGAATTATGATAATAAGATACATTATCGCTATTTTGCATTTTGGAATCATCATATTTAACTTGTTGGTTATTTTTTTGATTAGCATAAAAGTATAAGAAATGATTTTGTTAGCTTGGCTGGTGTACTGATACATTTTATTTCTGTAGAATGTAACTGCTAAGTAAGGTACGTATATAAATTTTAATGGTACGTGGTAGCGTAAGTATAAGGGTATTATATTTTCCAAACTTCTTCAGCTTCTATAGCTACCTGTAAGCGCTAGCAAAAGTTTTTGATACGTTTGACATTATGTTGGACTTGAATCCATCAGTTAGGCCTTACATTCCTTACGACTAACCATTTCTGGATATAATTTTGAATGAGACTGTTGCCATTCAGAAATAGTTTTCGAAAGCTGCTTCTATTTTAGCTGCTCCAGCACCTTAATTTATGTGTTGTAAGATTTTCTCGGGATGTTGTAGCGTATTGAGCGTAACTCTTAGAGGGAGCAAGTATATTTTCCTCCCTCAACGGATTCTTGGCTTAAATGATCTTCTAATATATTTAATGAAAATCCGTCGAGACAACTTCTTGCTCCATCCACCCTACAGCCTTGAAATGACTGTTCTTAAAAATATGGATCCTTTTGAATTAGAGATAAAGGACTTACTGCTTTTAATATTTTTCAAGATTTTTTCAATTTGTATATTTTGGTTACTTAATATGGGTATACGTAGAGCGGTTTGATTACTACGTAAAACAGAATGAATGAGGGCTACGTTTCGTAATACTTGAGAGAATTATAGTGATTTCTTAGAGCTTAGAGCTTTCTTTGTCTTATGTTATTGAGCCAGTAACTGTACCCCTGTAGCTATATTTGTATAATTTTATTAATAAAAAATAAAATAAAATTATACGAAAAACATGAAAACCCTGATTTAGTTAAAGCACATTTTAAGTTATACACAAGGCTCAGTTCTACATAATATGCCAGTTTGTTACGTACAAGCTTGTAAGTGAAGGAAAAAACTCGTGGATTCGTTTTACAAAGAAACAATTTTAATTTTCGTTCATACAAAGCCAGCCATCGTACAGTGTTGCCAAATATAGAAAAAAGCTAAAAAACTGGTGCTTCACTGGAATTGGAGCTTAAAAAACTTGTTTAATAGATTTATAGCTTATTTTGTTCCTTTATCTATCTTACTAATATATAAAGCAAAGTCACTAAAACCGTTGTAATTGCGAACCGCGAAAACTACTAAACCGATTTTGCTGAAATTTTGCATACCGATTCTTAAAACTTTCTAGATGGTTTTAGTATAGTTTTAATCTTAAAAAATTTGATAGTAATAGCAATAAAAAAGCTCAAAGTTCTGCAAAAATACGCTAGCTTTTTACTTAAGTTAAGTAGGATCCGGTAGGTGGCGTCAACATAAAATCGACGCTACCTGCAACAGAATTGAATAAGTGTGGTTATAATAGGCTGGAGCGTCTCAAAAATTTCTGCAATCATCTACCGGCAGTTCATATAACTTCGTCGAGAACGTAGATAATAGTCGTGCATCTGGGTATCCCGGTTACCGATGACACTCTTCTCCAATGGGCAAGTGACCTAGGTATTTTTCCACCCTGAACCTCCAGGATTAACGCGTGCCACCAATAGAAAATTATTCTTACCGATAACCTCTTCAGTAGAATACCAGGAAATGTATCTAGCCAGAGCACAACCAGCTCCAACAGTTCAGAATTATATGGCCGTTGCACCATTTCGCCTGATGCTGTCAGAGAATTTTTTGCTACAAATGTAAACTAGGGAAGCAGCCCTAAGGAGCATGGGCAGCCACAACGGCTTCCTTCTCAGTGGTCGTATCCCCAACGACATAACCACTCTTTTCCGACTATAACAATGAGTGGTTGGTTATTCGGTGAACGATCTAAAGACGAGATATTCTTAAGGTATGAAGTGGTGTAAATGTACCCTACGCTATGCTGACGTTCACTTACTGTTTGAGTTTCTATCTTACGTATTATGCAGTAGTAGTACATTTTAATTGTCTCTTCATCTCACATCCTTGTAAAAGTCTTTACCATACGTTATTTGCTTAATTTTGCTTGGTATTCAATGTATTTATTAAGGCAGTAATTTTGTTTTCTTTTGGAATTTTAAATAGTAAAATATTTAAATGAGGAAAGTGAATTTATTCAACAATCAAGTTATATCTTATCTAATTATTTAAAAAATTTGGTGACTCTAGAAGTCATCGACAATAAAAATTACTGGATTTTGTTTCTTGTTGTTGTAATTGTTTTTACATATGAAATGGGACTATTGGGGTTTCTTTAAAGTATCAAAACTCTCAAATAATAAAAAGCCTTGCTTGTTTTTTGGATAGGAATACATTNCTAGAAGTCATCGACTTTAGCAATAATATAAATTATAAATTTTCAAGAGCTCATTAACAGTATTTAGAAAATTTATAGTTTTTCTTACCTAAACTAAGTTCTATGATCGTTGATTAGCCACCGCTAGTACGCACGCCATCGCAAGATCTTACAAGGTTGGCTGCATCGATGATTCTCATCCTACATGAGAGTACTCACGGCGATGATGATAATAAGGATGCTCTTAAAGTTGAAACCCAAGAGATAATCTATGTATGACAGGGAGCTGTTAGCAATTTACTCTGTAATAAAAAGTTTTGAAAGAATTCTCAAGGGGCGCACCTTCATGATTTATACTGACCATCGGCCAATTACCTACGCCTTGAACCAGCATTCAGACAAAGCGTCACCTAGATGTGCTTGCCAGCGCAAGTATATTTCTCGTTTCAACGCTAAAATTGTTTATTCACCAGGAAAGGACAACATTGTCGCTGATGCACTCTCACGGGCGCTGCCAGCCGAGGACGGAAACAAGCACATCAGCGGCGGGACGGCAAATACCGACACCACTCCCAACACCTTGACGGTATCCATGCCTATCTCTTTGTATGCAGCAACGATCACAGAGGCCCAAGCGTTAGACGATGAGCTTCAGTTACTGCAAGAGTCGTCCTTGCGTCTCCAGCAACTGAAAATTGAGAGACATCCGGTTTACTGCGATACCCAGGGCGGGATTGTTCGGCCGTACCTCCTGGGTCCTCTCTGATGCATGGCATTCAACGTGGTATACGGGCTCGCTCACCCCAGTGGCCGAGCAACATCCAAGACATTGTCACAAAAGTTTGTTTGGCCAGGTATTAAGAGAGACGCCATCACATGGGCGCGCCAGTGTGAGCCCTGCCAGCGTTAAAAGGTTAGCCGACGTAACAGAGCTGCCTTTGGTAAATTTACAGAGCTCGGAAATCGCTTTGTGCATCTATATATAGACATTATAAAAATGCTTTTAATCCGCAGTATGAAATATTTTCTTACTATTATAGATAGGTTTACTTGGTGGCCTCTAGCGATTCCGGTGGCAGACATCATGGCCGAGACCGTAGCAAAAGCGTTGAATGATAACTGGATAAGTATGTTCGGGATCCCTCTCTTCATTACATCTGACAGATGAGCGTAATTCGAGTCAGAGCTCTTTAGAGAATTGGCCAAAAGTTGGTTGATCTGTGAATGTACTACAAATAGAAATTTACTTTACCTGAAAATTGTGTAATGCGTTTTTTTTGGTGTTTAAAAATCTGCTGATTTTAGAATAGCTTGAATTTTTTTGATTCTGCATTGATTTTTACGTATCCAACTTTCTAACAAGTACTACATTATGTAGGTTTTTGTTTCTGTTTATTTTCTTAAATCTTTATTAAATTTTTTTTATTTGAATTCATTCTAGTTAACTTCAGAGAAGCAAGTTCAATAAAATTGATTTGGGAATTAATGTTTAATTATAAATCAACATTAGTTAGAAGATCTCTCTTAGTAAAAGCAAATTTTAAGAAGTAAGCTTGAAACTAACGAAATAAGTAAACTTTTTTTATTTAATGCGATGATGTTCACCAACTGTATCTGAAAAAAAAATTCTCTCAATAATTCTAACGCTTCGTAAGAGCACCGGTTATAAATAAAACTGAAAAACAATACGGATCAGGACTCTCAAAACATACTTTTAACGCCACTGACAGCTGTGTTTCTTAAATATTTAATTTTTAACATTAAAAAATAAACAAATAGATTTTGCGTTTTGATTTTTGCTTAAAAAGTTTTTAAATATCTTATCATTAATGAATAATTTAATTGAATTATCACTACTGGCAAAAGATGATCAGTCACCTCCAGTAGGATTTAAAGAATTATTAACTACTTCTAAATAATAACCTTAAAACACTGCATAACCTCCTTGATCCAAGTGTGACTTATTAAACTCTCGTGCCAACGTAATCACAATTCTTCTTATATTTTCTCTTGTATTTAGGCTCCTTACTGTTTCTATAATTATGAATAGTTTCACCAGTTCCAAGTGCTTAGAGATGTGTCTACTTTTTCGTAGAAAAAGAAAACTTTTTTCTCGTCCCAAAAATTCAATAGCCTTTACTTTTACAACAGTGGTTTTAGTGTCCTGAGCTTAACACAATGAAAGAAATTTTGCTTTGTCTTTACCCATCATAATTATTGATTTGTGAGTTTCAAGTTTTCTTCAATCTGAAGACTTCTAACGTTTGCAAATTGTGTTAAATAACTCAAAAATAAGCTACAAGTTGATGCCAAAAAGTAACTCTAATTTTAAAAACAACCATAATTGCATAATACGATACACAATATTTACATAAGAATAATATTCAAATGTTGATGACCTGAATCGAGAATTTTATCACCTTATTTAGTGAAAGCTTACAATAACAACTGAATGCTGTAACACATTTAGTTTGACTATGTCAACATAGTTGAGCACTTGTAGCTAACTACCTAGAATACGCGGCTGAGTTTGTGTGTACTAAGTACAACAAACTTACAAACATATAATGCGTTTTTATTTACAGGACTTTAATTGACAGCTTTTTTTATTGTATTCATAAGTACTGCTCTTATTGTGTTTGCCTATGGAGTTAAGTTAAATTGCGTTTATGCTTCATTTGGGTTACTTGGCATAAGTTTTGGTGCTTGTTATTAAAATATTTTCTTTAGTGCTTTATTTGCTCATATAAAACTCTTTCACTCTCCTTAAATTCTGCATTTGTGTATTGTGTATTGGTTGTGTCAGAGTATTTAGAATTTCTAGTAGCCAATAATAATATTTATGTGCACACATACGTACGTATTGGCACTTAGCTTAACTAAAGTAAAAAAATAAAGACTTATTTTTACTAAGCTTTTTTAATGTTTTTGTGACATACTGATCAATTGGAAATTTTTTTAGATACCTTAAGAGGTGATATTCTCTGTTAATTAGATAATAATGAGTCATATTTATGGTTATAAGAATAAGTATTTCTAGTTTTATTGTTGCTACTATTATAGACATTTATCGTAACTCTATTATGATTGTTAGAATTTTGTTGTAATCGCTACTTTAATTACTGCTTTAGTTATTATTGTCATTCTTGGGAATGCTTTTTTTAAAAAAAGATATTCATTTTCATTGTTTTGCTCTAACTCTTATCGTCTTAAAAATTTTCAACTTCTTCGCCACTTTCAATTCGCCACAATTCAGTTCCAATGCAGGTAGCCTTGATTTTACATATACGCTACCTAGCCGATCCTACTGAACTAACATGAAAAGCTGCATACTTTTTCAAAACTTTGAGGTAATTTATTGCTATCTTTATTAATTTTTTCAAAATAAAAACTGTACATAAACTATCTAGAAAGTGTCAATAGTCAGTATACAAAATTTCAGTCCAATCAGTTCAGAAGTTTTCTCGGTTAGCGATTATAACGGTTTTGGTGACTTTTCTTTATATATATAGAAATATTTCCGACNCAGTAAGAGAGAAGTTGATTGCCTGTGTGGACTCGAGGAAGAGTACGGGGGATTCTGAACCGTATGCTCTGGAATCCCACCATTATTTGCGCGTTTTACCGCGTGTTGAGGCATAGAGAGAAAAAAGAGAGATGGAGATTTTGAAAGTTAGTTTTATGATGGAAGAAATAAAAGGAGAAAGAGAGATCAGTTTTAAGTAAGGCACGCTGGTAGAGAAGTTATGGCAGAGAAAAAAAGAGATTACGTAAGAGAGAGAGAGAGAGAGGGTGAAAGTACAGTGTGTTTATTTAAGCAAAGATCCTGTGGTCCGTATTAGCCAAGGCTCAAATTATACAAGACTGCTAAAGGCAGTTTATACAAGATTAGTAATACGTAGGTCACCATGGTGCATAATATATCACAGATATATTCATTACAAAAAAGTGCACTGAGATAGAGTATGAAATAATAGTTGAAATTTTTTTCAAAAAAAAAAGTTACAATTAAATACAATAAAATCTACTCATGATTACAATGTACTTAAAGTTTTAAAATATTAACTAACTTCGTGTCACATATGACAACGTATAAATAAATATGGAAATTCAAAGTGATCAGTGATTCGTTGGGGGCAAGATGTGAGAAAGAAATAAACACAACTAGAGTGTATTTAAATTTTTTCTCTCACTTTGTTTTATTAATGCGCAACATTTCACTAACATATGTGTTAGCCTCATCAGGCTACAAAATTAAAAATCAAAAACTATGCAATAAGCGATTCTCAGTGTTGACACTCTTTTTATCTATGATCGTTTGCATATAATCTCTTTAATTTTTAAAACTTGAACGGAACACGTGAATAACAACGGTATACTTTCGCAAAAACTTTTTCTCGATTTTTAGTGTTAGATTTACACTTTAATTACACGTTACCACAGACCTCTGCTACCATGTTAATATATTGATGGATTTATTCCATGGATCGGGAAATAAACAAGCACACGTTGTAATAGTTAATAATATTAAATGAAAGGAGAATAGAAAATAAGTATACTTGTAAGAATGATACAAATCGCAGCTAACGACAAACGGCTGCTTGCATGCATGACCGCATGCTTCGACGGACAGACAAGATCTGCCTTGCGCTAGCGTTTGAGCATCAAGCGTCCACAAATATCTTACAACTGCAGTTGGCCAGAGATGGTGCCACGAGTCAATTTCTCACACAAATACATACATATTCGTTGGTATAAGTGTACAATATACTCAACAGACTTTTTTTAAGGGTTGATGTACATTGGAAAGTAGTAATCTGCTTACCTTAGTGGATCTGGTAAAATTCTGTCTTTTCTTACGGTAGCTTTGTATGATTCGTGATATGTTTGTTTTTCTAAATTACTCAATAATTTTTGGCGCAAGCTCAGTGTTTTCAATCTGAGCGCCCGAGCTCTCGGCCACAGCCAGGTCGCACGCTGAGTCAGCACAATTGCTTGTGCAAAGCTTGGATTAGCCCAGGGTGTGATGTGATATCTCTCTGAACTCTTTAGAAATTTGGAGGAAGAGCCAAAGTCTGAGACCAGTGGTCGTGCCACGGTGCGGGTGGTAGACAGCAGTCGAGACTTATGCGAGCTTCCAGGCAGTTGTTGTAACGCTTTCTCTCAATTGTCTTAAATAACCGTTAATTACCCAATACAAGTCCTTATCATCCTTTATCGGAAGCCTATCGTAACAGGCTAATTTTGGTAACAGTGCTGACTGTATAAGATTTGGTGCATCGTTTTCTAGGTAGAAATAGCAGCAGGAAGTAGCCTGAAGGATTACCGTCGAAAAAGCTACAACTCGACTTAAATAAAACATTGAAGCAGATCATATGGTTAATAACTTTGGCACTTTTGTGGTAATCAGTCACATCGTGGTACGTACGATCTAGTAATCAAATTTAATTATATCTTAATTGGTCTATAACAGAGAAGAAAAATCATTTCAGAATTCATACCCGATGTATAATCGATGCATCATAACGGAAATCTAACATTCCCTTGAGGAAAAAGCTTTCCAAAAACATGCTAAGTTTTGGTAGGGCTACAAAAACTAACGTGACACTCCAGCAAACGACGTATACGATACGGAGAAGTAATTTGACGATAAGGCATTTAGTGAAGATGCGATTGCAGAGACGAATAAAAGTGAATGGAAAGAGACAATAGAACAATATGACACGAAAATAAGAAACATAGTTAAAAAGGGTAACCATAAGCCATAGTGCAGTGGTTGAGTATATTATACGCAATAATCTTTGATTCAAAAAATGCTTCTCCTGAAACGAATAACGGGGGCAGACATTCAGTTCCACAATTTAAGCTAAGACGTTGAACTGTGGATATCCACAAACATAATTTAAAGTCAGAGAATAATTAAACACTAAAGAAGAAAATAATACAAGCAGAGCGTTCCTTAATAAAGGAAGGAAACTTGTGTAAGATCGAGAACCAGAAAGATTCTGTAGCATATTAAGCAGAGAATCTCGACATAAATAAAATGGAGAATCCCCAAAAATAATTCTTAAGTGGTGGCAGAAGGCATTGGACAATCTTGGATATGCCCTTACCCCCATTGAATCCTTAAAAAACATTCACTTCCTATAATCAGAAATATATTAAATTATTTAAAAAAGGCGACAGGAAAGCAAAGTTTCTAGCGGTACGGCAATCAAAGGAAAAAACGTGCACCCAGTAAAAAAATTTGCAATAAACACTCCAATTACAAATCAAATGATCTAGAATATGTCCACGTATAAAAAGGCCTATTTGCCCCTCAACCCAAGATGAGAACAAATCTTTCTTTCACGTATATTACAAATCAGTCAAAGAAATTTTATGAAATTTTGCTGCGCAACATAACAATACTGGGGCCCCAGAGTCTCCAATAATAAAACAGAACAGTTTATCAAAACCCCAAGAAATCAGTCACAAATTACGAGCATAGGGCGCAAACAATTTTTACAAGGCTGATTATCACTTGCGACGATGATATAGACCTAAGCCCAGCTAGAGCACCGTATTTTAAAAAGACACCCGAAAAATACGCTTAACAGCACTTCATGCTAGGATTCATATCACTATTAGATATGCGAGTTCAATACGAAATACCCACGAGTATCAACAAAGCGATCCAACTGGCTAAAGAGTGCAAAACAAGATGAAACAAACGGCGATAAATGATACCAACCCTCTTAGGGAATAAAACAGGAGACGCAAATTTAGCACCTATTTAGGCATCAAATTATAAAACTATTCTCAGGCTCAGACTCTACCTTAAACTATTCGACCAAACTTCAGTCATCAACAAAATATTTATGCTGCCAATATCCACGCAATCAATATGGATAAATGCTTTAACAGTAGGGAAACAGGTCTCATTTAACGACATTTTTGGAAGCTCTGCAATAGCAAAACAGGATGAGTGGGAAACGGTAACTTATAAAACACGTAAACAATATTTCTCTACTGTGGGTTAAACCACTCAGTATTGGTGTGCAGGATACTGGCCTATGCTATCAAGTTTGGGGGACTCAAAAGATATAAAGATTTATAGGATAACGAGAGAGAGAGCATGAGTAGTTTAGATGAGGAGGTACCATTAAAAAATCAAGAGTGTCAGCGAAAGGAAGAGTAGTGAATGATGGAGGGTGCTTGGCTCAATCCTCAGACGCTGCGGTGGACAGCCAGTGAAAACGGAATCTGAATGTTAAAGACTTAGGCTATCGAAACTTAATTTTGCACCATTACGTCAAATTCTATCCGAGGTTAATTTAAGAAGTAATTATATTGAAAATAGAGCAGCCACATGAGAACAGTTACATAAAAAATAAAAGAAGAAAAGAGTTAAAAAAAATAATGGCACTAGAAAACATTTACGGTTGCAACAGCAAACCAGTGGACAGGGAGTGCTTGGGTACCCAAGTATGAAGTACACTTTTATAAAATTGTACGGCAAACTATATAATTATGAGTACGAAAATACCTTCTATGAAATAGTATTGCGTCAAAGGTGGTGCAATTATCATGGAAATGAGTATACCTACGTTTATGGGGTAGGATTTCAATTATTACCTAATGAGTTAATGATTATAAACAATATGTTAGGACAAAATGAAATCAATGTAACGTATAGCCTGGCCAGTACAAGACGCTTTCATCAAATCTTCCAATGGTTTCAAAACAACTCCTTATCGCCTAGGCTGATTACATCTGTAACATTATGTTCACATTCATCACAAACGCTGCTACATTTATTCTTTGTCCATGTTGAATACAAAAAATATAATTCTATCTAGAAAATTACGAAAAACTATCATGTAGTATCGCTTTTTTCAATAGGATATTACATGCCAGTAAATATCACTTCAGGATGTTCATAACATATAGGTTTTTTTCACAGATATTATTGAAATGTCTAATGCATGTGCAAAATAGCATTTAATATCTTGACAAAAATAGCAGTTCGTTTGACTGTACTATTATTTTATAAGTGTTTAATTTTAAAAAATTGCAATTTCCCAGGTAAGCTTATAAAAAATCAATAAAAATGGCATTTACATGATTTATAGAAATCTCTCCGTTCTTTGATTACAAGATACTACTTTTAGATAAATCTATCAAATTTTGAAATGGATCCACAAGCTGGTTTTTAAATAAGTTTAGAAAAAGGGAGCAAGTATGTGTATTGGCACTAATATAAGTACACTACCATAAGAAAACAATCGCATGCTTTACTGCACATTTTAGCGTTCACTTCTCTTAACTTTTCCCCCACTAACTGTGTAAAAAACGTTCTTAGATTAGAAAATATCTTTAATCACGAATAAAAGAATTGTAAAAGAATAAAACGCAGTAAAAATTATTGTAGTTGTACCATAAAAAAATTTTTTTTTCAATTTTTAAAAAAGAGAAAAATTATGAGAAGAATTAAACATTTATTATAGAGGTAACAACCTTATTTTGTAAAAATGAATATTTATTTGTACATTGGAAAGCTGTTCGGCTAAAATATCTGAATTTTTAAGTTTTCTGAAAAACAAATTGAAATAAAATAGTTACTACTAATTTAATTTATAATTAAGCCAAATTAATATGCATCGATTAAATAAAAACTAACTCAAAAACACGTTACGAACTACACAATATAAGGCAGTAGTAAAATTTCTCTTGTCTGGGCCGCTCATAGCTAAGTCAGTAGGAGCCTCTACTAGTAAGCACAAGGTCGGAGGCTCAAACTTTTTTGGGAACTGTTTTAAACCAATTAAGGAACTTTTATATTTCTTTTTTTCTAAAAGAATTTGTTAAAAAAAAAAAAAAACGGATAAATATTGTTAAAGTCAAAATGTGTGGTGTAGTATGGTGGCGTTATGTAATGTAGATGGGACCAGAAGTACGTTACGGGGGACGATGCGAAGAGGAGAAAATCAAGAAAAATCCACTTCTGTCACATTTTTTCTCAATGTCAGAACCTGAAATCGATGATTTACCTTCGCGTGTAACGCACCTATGGAAAAATAACTTTAAAAAATTGTACACATTTAAGAGCTAGTTAGTCACAACCTGTTTGTGTTTGGGTTAGAAAGTAAACCCTTACTAATAACGAACTTACGTAAGCTCATAATGATTAAAAACACAGAGACTAAAAAGAAATCACTTGCATTGAGGAATCAAATGAGAGTAAACGTAATTTAATAATTTGATTACGACATTACTAAGACTTCAAAACTACACAACAACTCCTGTATTTGGATAGCACCAAAGGAGCCCAGGCCTAATGGTGAAATGCGCTGGTGCGTGGTATCAGACTTTAGTGACTTAACGAAGCCACGGTGGGTGCACATTAACTTATACAGCTTTTGGACTTAAAGGTAAACTAGAAAAACTCAGAGTAACTACAAATGAACTTGTAAAAATATCTACAGACACTCTTTAAATGTAAACTTTAAAGAAAGTATTATGATTCGCAATATGTAAAATTTAAAATAGTGGTTATAGACATATGATTGCAACTTTGTTAAGTTAGGAAAAATAAGTTACAACAATATAAAAAAAAGGTTGTTATGATACTGTCTTAACAAATAAATTACTAACATATCTTCATAGGCGCTGCTCAGTTAATACTCATTCCTTTTTTTTATTCAAGATAACAGTACTATGTACTATGATTAATAACTGAGATAAAAGAGCTTAGACAATTATTTTAACATTAACAATTTCGTGTATTAATTGTTATGTGGATAACTTCAAAGTCTTACACATTATTTTTATTTGTACGACATGTAAGTAATTATAGCTTATCGATCTTTGATAAGCAAACTGTTCATTTTTATTTCTCGAACTTGCTGCAACTTTTAATTAGTTGTTATGTTATTCTAATACTTTTTTATAAACACCTACCAAACCAATAACTTGAACATACACTTTTTAAAATCAATCATCTATCATCATTGAATATTGGAATAACGTTCCATATGTATTTCTAAATGATTTTTCATGCTGATCCATTGATTTCTGCAAACAAATATGTAATTAAGTAAGAAAAGATTCAAAAAAACATCGTATAGAATAAGTTGTTGTAAAATAAGTCTTTGGGATGTATAGAGAGATACTAATAAGGCAATGTAAAGCAAGCCATCATTTATAACACATTTACTGACATCTATTGGGGAACAAATACCACTACCTCTTCTCAAGTTCTGTACTACTAAAATACACAGTTTTTAAGCAGAATGTACCTGTGTGAGATACCATGAGAAGTGCATTCAATCTTAAGTTCTTTGATCCAGTGGAGACTAGCAAATGGAAGTTTGATAAATTAGTACTATTGAATGAAACTACGAGATATAAGACAATACAACTTATTTTCGATATCTACTTGTGTCACATTAAAGTTGTATCGTAAGCATAAAATATAGTAAAATACATGATTAACTTCTGGTGTACATATGGTAAGTTAGTTTTTTTATCTGTTGCTAACCATCGACGGTTATAAAAGATCAAAGAGAAGATTATTTTATTATTTTAGTGAAAGTATTATGTTTTCACGTTAGTTTCTCTTAAAATAACCTTCCCTTTTTCCTTATGTAGACTGTAAATACTACTTCTTTAGCAACTAGTTCTATAATTGTACTAACTTCCTACTTAGTGCAAAAAAATACGGTAACGTAAAAATTATCAACACTGATATTTGGTTACAAGACTTAATAAAGCAAATATGTCTTACTTTATAACTTATCTCAGAAATCGCTAACTATTTCCTTGGTAAGCAACAGAATATGCCCTACGTTCATGATCGTAACACATCAACTTCAGTACACGTCTACAGTATTATTAGGACACAGTTACTTCTGTTGTAAAAGTATCCAGAAACTAGCTTTACAGGTTTTGGTATATTCTAGTTATAATGGGTACTTATTTTTCTTATTTTTTAATAATTTAAAATACAGTGATGAACGACTGTTCAATTATACTTCACAAGCAAACTATTGTTACATCTTTAGTTTTTAATTTAGCAATAATATAAAACGATCAGTATCCATCTTCAAAAATAAAGTGAAACAGTAAACCAAGACAGTTCGTTTCAAATAATTCGACAGGAAATATATCTATTGATTAATATAAACTGAAAACTTAAATACAATATTAGGATTGCAAAGTGCAAATTTTCTTATAAAATGAAAATATTTGACTTGTTGGTAAAGAAAATAAAGTTTAGGATTTGGGAGCCCTTGAAATAGCCAAGTTAGTTGACAGTTTATTTGTAATCTCTGGTATTAGGATACCAAATTTCATGCTCCAAATACACGACTTACAAGTATATCTAGCAGTGCATTGATACGCATTACCTGTACATATTACTTCGTACTTTCGTTTGTGACTATTAAGAATCAGTCCAAGAAACTTTATGAAATCTTGCTGCGCTACATAACAATACTGGGGCCGCCTAAAGTTTCCAATATCAAAACAGAACAGTTTATCAAAACCCAAAGAAATCAGTCAAAGATTACGAGCATAGGGTGCAAACAATGTGTAAAAGGTTGATTTCACCATTAAATATGCAAGTTCGGTACGAGAGACCTAAGCAAACAGCGATATATGATACCAATCCTCTTAGAGAATAATAGTGGAGACGCAAATTTAGCACCTACTTAGGCATTAAGTCCAAACTATTCTCAGTTTCAGACTCTACCTTAAACCATTTGACCAAATTCCAGTCATCAACAAAATATTTATGCTGCCAATATCCACGCAATTGATAGGATAAATGCTTTAACTGTAGGGAAACAAGTCACATATAATGACAGTGTGGGAAGCCCTGCAATAGCAAAACAGGATGAGTGGGAAACGGTAACTTATAAAACACGTAAACAGTATTTCTCTACTGTGAGTTGACAAACCAAGCAGTATCGGTGTGCAGGAAACTGGCCTATGCTATCAAGTTTGGGGGACTCAAAAGATATATAGAATTATGGGATGACGAGAAAAGAAGGGAAAAAAGGATAAGTAGTAGGATTGCAAAGTGCAACTTTTTTTGAAAAATGATAATTGATTTATTGGTGATAAAACTATAATTGGTGAGAATATTAAGTATTAGAATCGCAATATTACTATATTCTTAAATTCTATTTATAGTAGTTTGTGTGGCTGAAATTACCGCCTAATTGTGTGTAGCTCTCAGAAAAGCTATCACAACGTTTTGCTTCTACTATTATCATTACAGTGCTATAAAATCTTAAGTTTTTCTTGTATACAATAAAGCCACTATAAAAGAAAGTTTACAGGTAATATTTAAATACTTATCGATTTGTTTTTAGTCCTATGTTTGTATTCAAATACTCGTATTACCCTTTTAAAACATGTAAAAATTATTATTTTTTGAGTGCTTTGTATAACCTTCAAGCAATTACATTTTTCATGTTTGTTCAAGGTTATGTTATAATGAAAATGATAAAAAATAATTTATTGACTTCCGTACTCATTTTTTCACCATGGTATACATATTTTCTAAATTTTAATTAAATTAAGAAAGATAAGCTTACACACATGAAACTTCAAGTTTACGTTTCTCAGCTAGAACAAGAGTCCTGTAGATAACCCTTTCGAGCCACATTGCGATTTCCTACTTCAACAGCAGCACAGTTTAAAAATGCATTAGTGCTAGCGAGAAAAACAAGAAAGAATAATTCATAAGTATACGAATAAGCTTACACGGTTGATTCTACAGAAAACAACTTGTTTGCAAACGAATGTTTAATTTTCACATATTGATTTTGAATTATATATTTATTTTGTTTATTTAATATTAAATATTTATATTAATTTTGTACTATACATTACAAAAATAAGCTGAAATGTTTGTAGATCCTGTTAGATCTATGTAAAAGAAAAATTTTACGATGACCTTTTTACTGCATCCAGGATGCATATAAGCGTTACGATCTCTTATAAAATCTCATTATAACTAAGATTATAGGACTTTTTATAAATATTTGACTTTATTTGTATTGGTAAATCGCGTACTTATTATTAATACATGTTATATTTCGTATCAAAGTCAATAATCCAACATTATGTAATAATATAAAGCTTTACAAGATAACTTTACGGGCTTTTAGCTAAAAAAAATCATTACGGTTTCTTATGAGATCGTCAAATTACCAAGATTTTAATGCAACAAATAGGAATAAAACTTTGCCCTATAACCTATATCAGACAAAAAAACACTTGGATGCTGATCTATCACTTTAAACAATCGAGATCTTAACTTTGTCACTGCATTTCCATGACATTAAAAAAAGCTTTACTTCAACCCATTACCTTCCAAATCGATAAACTAACTCCTTGCAAAGTTAAATAATATACTATACGGATACTATTAACGTCAACATTGAAATGCTAAAAGTTTATCGATAGTATTTGTAAAAGTTGTTTACGTAAAAATTTCAAATTTATCAGATCTCAGTCTGGTTACATAAATACGATCCAAGTTTTAAACACAATATTTCTGGGTTTATTAAAATGCGTAAAAAAGTAGTTTATGTTGATAATATTGTAATTCTGTATAAACACGTAAGAAATTTTTTTTTTGATTCAAGGCTTTATTAAAAATGCAAATTTCTGTGTAAGAAACAAACCTGTAACCCTTATTAAACTCCTTTTTCTTACGTAAAGCTAAAAAAACATTTTTTACTGTCAACATTCTGTTGTGTCGTGAGCAGAGAAACTGCCTTAATTATCCTTGATTGACGTATTTTCGCAAAAATTGAGTGACCAAGTTTAAAAATTCATACAACTAATAATTCTGTATTAAAATACAATACAAAAGTAAGGACTCTTTATCAAGTCTTAGCCTTCTCTCTTGTGTATGAAAGAAAATATACATGTCTGAAGTTAACCACTGTGTATAGGCATGCGTGCTCGACATGTGCAGATTAGTCTGTCGAATGCACGAACAAGCTTATGTATGATTATTCCTAGATAATATTAAATAAACTATCTAACTTTTACTTATGTTTCATATAGAACTATAATTCTATAACATCACTAATATTTATGTACGTATAACAAATGAAAATGACATAACTTTTAAAATATTAAGGAATTTACGCTTTTTTTGCATCTTGCTGCTTGTGCTGCTTTGACTAGCTGTCACTTTTTTTTTGTCTTGTATTTCACATGTTGTATTAGAAAACAGTTGCATTGTATAAGTTGTCAGCATGCAATTACAATAAATCAATTGTATTGAGATTTTTCATTTTTTGGCATATGTGCGTAAGTTTTGGTAAGTCTATTTTATTTTATATTTATCTTGAGCGTTGAAAAAGTAAGTGAACAGTATAGCAGTTATAAAATATTTTTTTTATTGAATGAGTTGTTTTACTTAACCTTATTGTGCGGGAGACTGTGATATGTGAGATCTATTTCTGTGTTTCAGAATGAGTATAACTCACAATCATGGGTCCTGGAAGGAAAAATAAGAAAAGAAGGAGTACCTATTCTTAAAATGGTACACTTAACAAACGAGCATGCTCTCTAAATGGAGATATAAGAATAGCGTGCGGTCATGATACTACTACGTACAAGTTGGAATGATGAAAGCAAAGAGAGAGATGGACATCGAGTGCCCTTTTCGCATCTTTCTAGCAGTAGGTCATAATTAGGTGCAGATGTAAGGGGCAGCTATATACATGTATAAATATGAAGGGTGAGCAAAGAGAGGCAAACGATAAGAAAGCCGCAGAAACATTTTGTATACAATGTGCGTAGACTGTGGACCAAATGTTTTTCATGTATATACTTGAATGAGGTTATTATTTTTATTTATGTCAAACATTATGGATAACTAAGCGTATATTTTATCATGTACTTTAAATATGAGGTATCACGTGGCATGAAATGTGAAATGTTCTCGTATTGAGGATTATAGAATTTATGTGTTAGTTGAAAAAAGTTTTAACTTATCCTTTGGTAACATTACTTTTCAAAATGTATATTAATAAGTAAAAACTTCAAAGTTGGCTTTGTTTCACAACGTTTTATTATTCGCAGACAGCTGTTTCGGCAGTTACGCCATTGTCAGATGCTCGACATACACTGAATGGTCTATGTACATCAGTTCGCTGAAGTCAAGTACAAGTATAACAAATGTAGTTGTCGCTCAACGGTATGATATGTATGCGACTGTGTATGAGTACCTTATGAGATACTATGTATTACATTTTCTATCCTTGGAGATAGAGTAAAATTAATTTGATCGTTCGTTATGAATTTATTATGTTTTTTTGCTAATTCTATTTCTATTGTCTCAAACAGATTCGATTTAAAACTTTTAGGTAAACTGTGTAGTAACTTTATATTATTTTCATCTAGGAAATGCGCATTAGAATTACAATGTTCACTAAAACCCGTCGTATTGCGATCATTATAAATAGACTTTTTATGCTCCTTTATACGTTCGGAAAGGGCATATCCTGTACTGTCCAATATATATGGCATCGCATTCGGAACAATTTATCTGATAAACACCACGTTTCTGTTAAATACCAACTTATTTCTTATTATTACATAAAATGGATTTCAAGTTATGTTTATTGACCATAGTTGTATTTACATTTTGTTTTTTTAAGAAATTACTTATTTTATCGGATACTATAGGAACATAATTCAACATATTAAATTTTTTCGTTTGTTTTGCGACTGCGTAAAAATATTTTGAAATAAGTCTATTGTTTATTTTAAAAATTAGATTATCTACGAGGTTTTCATTGTAACCATTATTAATTGCTAAATATTTTAATAGATTGATTTCCTTTTCGTAATTAGATTTCGTTAACGGTACTGTTAATAATCTATGTACATAAGAGTAAAATGCGCTCATTTTTATATTGATGGACTGCTTTGAATCGTACGGTACTAACGTATCTGTGAAAGTTGGTTTTCTATAAATTTCATACAACAACTCACCGTCTTTTCGTGTTATTTTTAGATCCAGAAAATTTAAACTATTGTCATTTTCAGCTTCTGCTGTAAATTTTATACCCGGTACTAAATCAATTATGTAGCTGAGAAAGCTGGTCATTGTCCTCTCTGGACCCTTCCAGATGCAAAACACATCATCGATATACCTCGACCAGTGTAAAACATTACTGGTGAGGGGGGAGGTCGAATCGAATATAAGGTCCTCTACGTATGACATGAGTATCTTACTGAGAAGGGGGGAGAGGGGAGAGCCCATTGGAAGACCGTTAAGTTGCAAATAATATTTATTATTAAACTTTAAGTAGCTTTGTTCTAAACAAATGGATAATAATTTTAAAATTTCTTGTTTTGAATCGACACACAATGAAGGGCTATTGTCAATCAGATATTTAATAATATTTTTTAGATGGTCTGTAGGGATGGAGGGAAATAGATTAACAACATCGAATGATAGCAATCGTGCATTACATGGAATTTTGAGATCTCTAAGTTTATCTATTAGTTGACTTGTATTTTTAATACTATGTTTTGGCTTAAAGTTAAGTAAGGAAGGGAGTATTTTATCAGGTTCTTTTGCGAGTAAGTAGGTTGGTGCATTAGTATAAGATACTATTGGTCTCATTGGTATGCCCTCCTTGTGTATTTTAGGTCAGCTGTATAGTACCGGCACCGTAGGATTCATAACAGTTAACATGTGCAAATTACAATCATGGAGTATGTTTGTACAATTTTTTAAAACTGACTTAGTGTCCCTTTGAAATTTTGCCGTAGGATCAGAATTTGAAATTTCGAAATTATTGTTATTTATTAAAAGTTCTGTCTTTTTAATATAGTCACACTTATTTAAAATGGTAACAGTGTTTCCTTTGTCAGCTTTACATAAAATTAAATCAGTACTTTTGAGTTTTTTCTTTAAAGAAATAATACTTTTCAATTCTGAGCTATTGTTAGTTGAAAATTGTTCTTTGTTTTTATTTATTACATCAACGCATTTGTATCTAAAAAATTGTAGTTCGTTTTTATCTATACCTTTTGATGCTATTTCTGCTTCAGTTATTGTATAAAATTTCTAGAAAACCAACTTTCACAGATACGTTAGTATCGTACGATTCAAAGCAGTCCATCAATATAAAAATGAGCGCATTTTACTCTTTTGTACATAGATTATTAACAGTACCGTTAACGAAATCTAATTACGAAAAGGAAATCAATCTATTAAAATGTTTAGCAATTAATAATGGTTACAATGAAAACCTCATAGATAATCTAATTTTTAAAGTAAACAATAGACTTATTTCAAAATATTTTTACGCAGTCGCAAAACAAACGAAAAAATTTAATATGTTGAATTATGTTCCCATAGTATCCGATAAAATAAGTAATTTCTTAAAAAAACAAAATGTAAATACAACTATGGTCAATAAACATAACTTGAAATCCATTTTATGTAATCATAAGAAAGAAGTTGGTATTTAACAGAAATGTGGTGTTTATCAGATAAATTGTTCCGAATGCGATGCCAAATATATTGGACAGACAGGATATGCCCTTTCCGAACGTATGAAGGAGCATAAAAAGTCTATTTATAATGATCGCAATACGACGGGTTTTAGTGAACATTGTAATTCTAATGCGCATTTCCTAGATGAAAATTATATAAAGTTACTACACAGTTTACCTAAAAGTTTTAAATTGAATCTGTTTGAGACAATAGAAATAGAATTAGCAAAAAAACATAATAAATTCATAACGAACGATCAAATTAATTTTACTCTATCTCCAAGAATAGAAAATGTAATGCATAGTATCTCATAAGGTACTCATACACAGTCGCATACATATCATACCGTTGAGCGACAACTACATTTGTTATACTTGTACGTGACTTCAGCGAACTGATGTACATAGACCATTCAGTGTATGTCGAGCATCTGACAATGGCGTAACTGCTGAAACAGCTGTCTGCGAATAATAAAACGTTGTGAAACAAAGCCAACTTTGAAGTTTTTACTTATTAATATACATTTTGATTCGAAATGTTTCACCAACGCCCAAGCGAGAAATCAATTAATAATACATTATTGTTATGTACTTAATAGTAGTATTATTCAAAATACCATAATGATGTAAATTTAAGAAATGAATAGATGAAAATTCTGAATGTACCGACATTTTTTGTCTTAAGAAATCCTACAAATGCAGTAACCGTTTCAGTAGTTATAGTTTGTTTAAAGATAAAGAAGGAACAATTATAAAAAGACTAAAGCCAGGAGCTAGTCCAAGTCAAGAAGCTACCGTAATTTTTGAAATGAAATTTGTAGCACTAATGTACAATTTTGTCTCGAGACACAATTATTACTATAATCCGACCAAGTAGACCAGGAAAAAAAGACGCTCCAATCCCTTTTTAAAAAAAAATGCGGAACTCAGTTTCCCGCCTGTTTTAAGAGCTTTTTGTGGTGAGTATCAGTAAGAACTTATTTTTGACAGCTTAATTTGTTTAGATAATTTTTTTAGCCCAACAATAGCATGGAAAAGTACTTTTCTGAGCACAGCATTTTTTCTGTTGTATTTATTAAAAAATATTTTAAATAGAAAATGGAAGTATTCCAAAGACCTACGTAATGAGCTGCGATGGTTAACAATTTGATAATAAGTTAAGTTGTAAGATGTAAAAACCGCTGAAATACCGGTCTTAATCTCATGACTTATAAGCCATCAATCTGAAACGTCCGAAAATGCAGAGTTCAAATCTCATACATGGTACTACAGCACCTTCAAACCTAGGTGTTTCACATTTAACCGTTTTTGCGCAGTTGCAAGGATTTATAAAAAAAGTGATTATTAATTTTTTCAGCTGGACAGCATCCTACAGTGTCTAATGAGATCTCATTTTATGGTGAAGGGTTCTACTAAAAATTTTTTATGAAATAAATTTAACTTTCGTAATAGATAGATAGTGAAATGAGCTGAAAAAGCGCTTTATTGCAAATTACATATTATCTGGACTTTATTCATCCAAAAGGTTGAATTTTTTCCTAGATTTAAAAAACAAAATGTCTTGCGACCTCTGTAGCACAAGAAATTTTTTTTCTTTGTTCTAATTCTCATGACTTTATCAATAACCAGAGGCAGTTGGGGCCTAGAGCTGTGACGCTTATGTACTTAGATTTTAGGAAAAAAAGTTTTACAATCGTTAATTGCCAATTTTCATTCAAAACACTGTGCAAAAATGAGGGTTACTTGCGTGGTGACTGTCTTGATGGAGGCTTGAGGTAGCCCTTTCTCTGCAGCTGGTTGCGTTCGGCTGACGGGGAATCCAGCGCTCAAAATTGCTCACAGTCGAAAAGTCATCGATATCTTGGCTTCCATGGGTCGTAGAACGACAATGTTTTTTGGTAAACTGAATTAGATTGTGAAAAACCGTGCCTTCTGTGCACTTTATTTTCGGTTTAAAGATTATTTATGGACACTTATAAGCCACTTGAAATTAATTTTTCTTGGTTTTTAGTTATTAGATTATTTTTGTTAAAAGAACTTAGTGTTTAACATCACTTTTGACGAAGTCAGTATCTAGCAACATAAAAAATTTAACAAGAACACGTATGTGTCGGAAGGTCTTGTAGATCTAGGTGATCCAAAATGATATAGTACTAGTGGCTTCCAAGGCTCTCATATTTATGTAGTTAAACTTGTATTAAGGGTAGTTCTATAACAATCCGAACACTTCTAGAGGAAGCCATCTTCAATTTGGCTGAAATTTTTTGTACAGTTTTTATATTGAAAAATAAGAGATCTTTAATCAGAAGTTTTTTTTATTAGTTTTGGATTTTATTACAAATTATATAATATTGATTTAACACTCATTTAAAACAATTTATAGCTCCAACTCCCTCAGAGCTGTAAAATGTTTACCTATAAAACTTTTATAGCTAAAGGATAAAAATTTTAAGAAAAAAATATTTTTAGTAAAAATTAGTAACAAATTAATACTGTTAATATTTATTTAATTTCCAAAACTACCTGTTAACTCACGCGCCCAAACTGTAGTACTATCATATTCTAGGTCTATTTTTACATAAAAAACCGTTAAAAAAAAAAAACTCCATATTTTCTATTGAATATGCAATAATTTGTTAAGTGTGATAGGTAAAAAAAAGCTCGTTGTTTGTTTGCTTATAAAACAAAATCTATAGATTCTATCAAAAATAGTAAAATGCAAAGTTGTAGATAATTGAAAGATCAATACCTTTTCTCACTATCAATTTCCAACACAATCTAAAATTTCTCGAATACAGTAAAATATATGTTGAAAATCACTTTTTCTACATGTATTTCTCTAAAATGAGAGTTTTTAGCCATACGAAAACTGTCGTTATTGGAAACGCTTATTTATTAATAAATTGATTATTCCTTCTTTCGAATAAGATTTATTATATGGTGCAGCTTGTCTTATTATGTGGTGGATTAAGTTTAAGCTCTTTTTTTACCGTTGGTATTTTCTGTATAGAATGTTAATAATGATTTTCCTTTTAATTAATTGATAGTATTAATTGTTAAAATGAATTTTATAACAGTGATGTTATAGGAATACTAAAAATAATTTTATTATCTACAACCATCTATAAGAAAATACTTCTGTGTAATTTTTATTACTTATTCAAGAAGTTTTACATAGGACTTGTTTTATAAAGCTAGAATTTTTCAGCTAGTGCTTTCTGCAAAGGCAGAGAAATGTTGCCGTGAAATTTCAGTGTTTTTTTAATCGTGACTGAATTTTGAAAACGTGCTAATACACTATAATTTTTCTCTTCTTACTCTTTAGTTATGGAATAGCGACACGAAATACTTGGCAAAAGCTTTAGTTGTCTAATTAAATAATCTCAGTGGCGTGCAAATTAGACCCTTAACTAAATGTAAACTTGCCCTAACAGCTAGTCTTTTTAATGTACCATCTACCCTATCGCATGGTCCTTGACCCTGCAAGGTTGGGTAAAAGTATTTCAATTCTCGAAATTGTCGCATCTTTGACGGATAAGCATAACCACAAGAAGGACAAGGGACCTTGTAGCTCAACCTTTATGCATACTACGATGACGGAGAAGTGCCGCTTTTATGCCAAGGCGAACACTTCATCTTGCGCTGCTTCAAATTCAAGGCTAAAGGACAGCAAGAATGTAAACAAGTTGTTGAAGCAAAGGGCATTTACTACAATTGCCTTAGGGCGCACACGCTTGATAACTGCAAATTGCTAAAGCGTTGCCAAACTTGCAATGGCAAACAACATTCAATGCTGTATGAAAAGCTTTCTACTGTAACGCAACTCGCAACTTTAGCTTGGCCTGCAACCTTGGCTGAAGGCAATCGTGCTATGCTTGATAATTGCTCGCAGCAATCTTTCGTTGCAAAATGCTTGTTCCAAAAGCTTGAACTGCCGTACCAAGCAACAAACCGCGAGATCACTGGTATCGACAGCGCTAAGGGTCCTTCAGTGCATGAAGAGCTCGACTTACCATTACTTCTATTATCAGTGAGAATGCTACGCTCACTTTTGATGCACTGATTCTCTCGCTCATCAGTAATTATAGACCTGGAGTGCACAAGCTGTTGAGCGACCAGAGATAGCTGCAAGATTTAAATTTGGCTGACGATTTTCAGGAGAGCCCATTAGAAATTGAGATATTGCTGGGTGCTGACGTAGTTCCTTTTGCATAAATGTTTATATATACACCGTGCTCTGCGGAGCACAGTCAGTCCAAGCAAGCGCCGCTGCTGAGCTGAACGCTTTACTCAGTCAGCAAACGTACATACCAATTGATGATAAATAAATATCACTTTTAATTTGAACATTCAAATCTCATTTATCCTTTCGAAAAGTCTGCTTTCAATGTGGTCTGAGCTTAGCTCACAACGGAAGCAGCCCTTTCACGAACGTTTTGGTGCTGTTTGTTGCATATTTGTGCCAGTCAATAAAATGACTCCCATGCACACATACATGCACCAGTACGCGAACAAATTTTCACATGAGTGAACGCTTACTTGCACGAGCTCTTACGTGAGCATACTTGTACTTACACGATGTCTTATTCAAGCATACGCTTTCTCGCACAATCTCATTCGCAAGCACACGCGTACTTACACGTACTTATATGAGTATCCATGCAAGCTTAACAGTAAAGCTTTGTTTGAAGAAAAAATTTTACGTATAGTTTTTGGTGATCTGATTAGCTTTGAAAGATAGAAGTTTTTCTTAGTTCTATTTGTTATTCATCTTATTGGCATGAGCGTGAAGGATCCTTTTTAAATATTAAGGACTTGCTTTTGTAAGTTTCATACTCTATATTTATTCATCAATTTTTAATTTTCTAAGTAATATATAAAGATAGGTTTTGATAAGATGATTTCAATGAAAACATTACGAAATTACGCAGCCCACGAAACCGCTATTTTAAAAAAAATTCTTGTACATCGATAACACATAATGGAGAAAGGTTTTATTTTCATTTTATGTAAGCAGGGACATTCTTAAAATATATTATGAGCCTTACGTGCTTCAACAGCAATAACAAAATTGGCTTGTACATTGCCTTACACATAAAATCTTTTAAGATTCTCAGCAAAAGTTTGAGAAAGTTACTTTGACAAATGTATAGTAATGTCACCAGCATACTTCTCGCTATCATACACTTTCAGGAAGCGATAAGTATTATATTTTTTACATCACAGAGTTAATCATGGTAAGTGCCAGGTGGTTTGATAATCCAGTGTTCAGCAATAATTCTTATTACAGACACCACGACAACTTTTTTTTTAAATGAAACTTCTATCAGTATCGTAAAAGCCTTGAAAATATATAATAAAGTCTTGGATGTTGGTACAGTCTTTTATAATCTTTATCCTTAAAAAAAAGTTTTGCAATTAATAAGTATCCATTAGTCGTGATTCTTTTACCGTTAAGAATAACATTTTTTTCTTTTCTTTTTGTCTTTACTACTGATAAAAGGCTTCTTATGCTCTTTACTATCGTTTTTATCACTTTTTCATATTAAAAAGAAACAAGAGAAACCTTTGATACAACTAGTATTTAAATCTTTTCTATATCAGAGCTAGTGACATCTTCTCACTCCATGTTAAAATTAAAAAGAAATTTTTTGTATTACATTATGGATAGCACACATGGATTTGAATGAGCCAGTATGATGGAGGCATGTGCTAGCCAAAGTGGATTGCTTGAATAATAGATAATATGACAAATCAGTTACTTAAAAACTAAATCGCTCAAGCCTTTTATTTTTTTTATCTTAAAGCTCATGAAACGTATTGAAACATTTTCAAGTTTCTCTCGAAATTTGTTGCCAATTTGTGTATAGCTTACATCACCTGATTACTCATGTAATCAATGATAGTTGAGCTTAAGTCATCAATTAAGCTGCTTGTACTTATCATTTTATTAACGCCAAGAAAATAGTGTATTAATAAGAAAAACACAAAGTTCCACCTTTTTACTAAGTGAATAATCACTTATACTTTTAACAAATAATTATTACTGGTGTTCTTAAAGCCCTGCATGTCTACTACGTACCTGATAAAAATAAAGAGTAATTTGAATGACTAATGCTGTAGTCCTTTCATTCCCAGACAAGTATAGACAAGATTTTATGATATACTTACTCTTAACATTATATTTAACTATATGATTATGTAGAATGAGACATTAGGCAGCTATTTCGTCCAAAAAATTATCGTTCGACTTAAATTTTAAGCACTCATTGACTAGAATGGTTTTCAAATCCTTATTCTGTTACGAGCAGTCAATAAAGATGAGGGACATGTACGCGATAAAATCGTTTTACGAAGCATGAGTTCTGTAAAATAGAAAGGTTCTTTACATTCAAATGCATTTTAAAAATTTGCATACATTCTGTACAGTAACTAATTATTGTTGATACTAAGATTTAGACTTAAATAGGGATAAAACTTTGGATTGTATTTTGAGAAAAAATTTAACATTTCTTATAGTTTGTTTAAAGTTCTAAAACTATTAAGCACCGTTTTTAGAGCTGATTTGATGGTTTTAACAGTCCAAACATGTTTTAAAGTTAATGGAAGACTCCTACATCTCCCAATTACGAAGACTTGTTAAAACAAGTCGGTCTTTTATAATAACATCGAGCAGGCGGATTTGTCCCTTGTCTAACGCATTTATATAAGACGTAAACCACTCTGTATACATAGATAAAGTTTTGAAATCGTTTTAAGCCCTATCAGCAAATCTATACAGATCAGCAATACGCACTAAACCATAATCTAAAGTCTTTACTGCAACAGGTAAGTTTATAATCTGTGATGGAACTTTAACAACTTTATAGCCTGGTAAAACAGCAAGATAGAGTTTATAAATTATATTAGCTTTACATTAATAATTATATGCTCTACTAGTTACGCTTCATTTACCTTAAAGTAAATGTATTATATGTATTACAATAAGTTAATCTAACTTATGAGTCACGTCTGATTTAACTGTATGTTTTCTAAAGCCCAATACTAACGCTAATGATTCATGAGGTCAAAAATCAATGGGATTACTGCATTTAATTATGCTGCAAGGCTTTTAACTATTTGACTTTTAATTTTTCCATATATTTTTATGTTAGTTCATCGATAAGGTTTAGTTCTTTGTCGTCAAATTTATTACAAGCTATTGGAAGAGTAACTGTCTCACCGCTTCTGTAAAGCTTATCACTACCCTCGTTAATTTCAAATATAAAATTAGATGTGGCTGGTTCTACTCATTAAAGAGCATAATTTGTTTGCAGTAAAAGTTTAATTGGAGAAAAATATTTTGTCTAGACAACAAATTATGATCCAGTCATTTATGGGTAGGATACTTACAATGAGATAAAAACTGAGAAAAATGTAACCACAGTTATATTGATCATACTTTCCATATATTCTACAGTTTTATCTGACATAAATAATCAACTTTAAGGTATAAAATTGAATCCAAACGGAGTTCAAGATCACCTAAGTTATTCTAAAATATAACGAAATTCCCCATTTTTTTACAAGCAACCCAGTGAGTATAAGGACCGTCTATGTAGTCTAAGCTATTAACAGCTGATTTATTTTTAAGTAGACCAGTAGACGCCATATAACTCCTTATCGTAACTCCTTGAGAATGCAGGATCTTCTAAATTTGAGGGTATTTCATAATATTTCGATTTATTATTTATATTTATGGGGTAGTTCTACTCTGACCTATTTTTCATAACAATTGTACAGGTTTTAAGTAAAGGCATAATTTCCTTCTGTAAGATTCTAACAAAGTTGGTAGCTCTTTCACCAATACTAAAATCTTTTACTTTAGAGGGCCACCAAACACTTTCTGCAAGAATTTTGTCTGTCATGTTTCTAGCCGTCAAATCTTCAGGATTTTCCATAACATGCTACTTACAAGCTTTGTCAGAAGAATTAATACCAGGATCACCGTGAGCCAGTCTGTTAGACAACTTGGCTTCTGGTCCACCATAAGTTGTGGACTGTTCCTGATGCAGTCAACATGAAATTTATTAAGCAAAAATAGAACTCCTCATTGAGCATTTTGTTGTTAAACAAGATAAAAAAATAAAATGTCATGGAGATCTACTCTCAGATACTGCGATGGTTGTTTTTGTGGCCTGACAAAATGCGAAACAACAAATGGATCAGCTTGATTATTTATTCTAATGAATTAAGATTAACATATGTATGTATTTAGTCAAAATTACTTGATCAGACTGAATACAAGTCTTCGATGAAGCTGACGAAACCTATTAAGAATAGTCAGTTTTTTTTTTTTAGTAAACATGAAAACGTAATATCACCAGACAAAGCACTTCCCAATTCTATTATGATTATCAAAGAATTAGTGAGAAAAAAGCAAGACAATCTAAGAATTTTTTTGGTATCAGGAAACTTAAAAAATGCAATTGTTTATATTCATGCCAACGTTACGCACTAATTCCTAAATATTTAGTTCAAGATAATCTTAATTTGTTGGCAATACTTTGACATGATAAAAAAATTAAAAACGTAACTATCACGATCATGCAAATACAGATATGATTTAAATATAATACTAAAACTTATGCATAAAATGTTGGAAAACCGTAAAGCACAAGCTTCTACTTGTAGATAAAAATAAACTTGTTAAGGAAAATAGATTGAGAAAGTAGTTTAATTATATTGCCATAAATGTAGCACAGACATCTTCAACTATCTTTATTTATTTGAATCTATTAATATTTATCAAATAGTCGATTTGTTTTAACTTCGTGGAAGAAAAAAATTTTTAATCTGATGATGTATCTAATGATATTAGTTTGTATTTTGAAGTATTTGATAACAATAAATTACACAAATTAGATTTAATTAATAACGTGTAAAAAGAACGGATGAAGTTTTTGTGCTTGGTAGTTAAAAAAAATTTTTGATCATAATAAAATTATAATACATAGTTCAAAACACATATTTATATATAACATATAATAGTTATATATACATATCGAAAATATACCGAAAGGAATAATCAGCTGGGAAACGTTTAAGTCGTATCTTAGCCTTATAAGCGCTGGAAGTAAAGTACCGATATTAAATTGCACTTAGATTTCTCCATACAAGTAGAAATATTTTGAGATCCCTGCAATGAAAAGAAAAATGTTATTTACTCGCATAAACGAAGCTAAAAACAGTTGTAAGGTTGGCTGGGTTAAGGGAAGGGACAAAACGTAGAAAAGGGAATTCTATTCAGGAATTTTATAGCAGAAAACAAAGAAGGCACATTTTACGCAAAAGTTATAAATGTAACTAACGAATGAATAAATGTACCAATACGAGAAGTAGAGTTGATAGAATAAGAGACTACGCGAAGGGCAGAAGTATTTAGCATTGAAGAGGATGATGCTGGAGGCTCACAGAAAGCGATAATACTAGATAAGAAGCGGAAGGCATAGGAACCCGTTGACATATCAAGCTGCAACATAGAAGGTATCAGGTACATAAGAGAATTGATAAAATTAAATGAATTATTCCATAAAGGTATAAGCGAGCGATTTACATTGCCATGTAGCTCTAACCCACGAATCGTATCAAAAAAAGTCTGGAAAAATGGAGAAAAACGCTCAAGAGTGCTCACAGACCTTAGACTATTGTACGAGGTTGATGTCGGCTTATGTTATCTACTGCCATTTGAAAATAAAATTATAGAAAATTTTTCGACCACGCAGTCCGTAACTGTAGTGGACATTAAGAGCAGATTTTCTCACGTAGAAATACATGAGAATGATGCACACAAGTCCGTATTTTCAGGCCCAAAAAAGCACTACAAATATAAAAGGATGCCTATTAGATGCGGTGATGCACTCAATACCTTTGTGCCAGCAACAATCTTAGCACTGGTAGGACTAAAAAACCGAGAATAATATTATTATGCTTGGGAAAAACCTTACTATTATGGCACATGGTTTAAAAAGCTGTTAAAAAGATCAGCAAATTTAACGATGGAGGCAAAAAATATCAATTTCTGAAGTGAGGGGCCAAAACTATGAAGCACATTATTATAAACCGAGATACATAAACAAACTCAAAGAAGGTTAAGGTTATAAAAGAATTTTTGAAGATCTACTAACGCGGAGAAATTGAAGCAGTGTCTCAGACTTTAGAAATATTATAGGTAACTCATGAAAGACTGAGCAAAACTGTTCCAACCACTTTTGAAACTTATAAGAAAAACAACAAAATTTTTAATAAGAAAAGGCAAGACAGCAGGCATTTGTAAAACCAAAACATGCGTTACGTAGCAAACTGGTGGCTACAGCAATAGACATGAATAAACTACGACTACACCATTGAAGCAATTTGAAGTCAAGGAAAAGTAGGTACAGATTACCGTTATTATTATATATCCAGATGATTGAAAGGCAGCGAACTATAATACCCAACATGCGATGAAGAATTGTTGGTGATAGTGTACTCCAAAGAGAAATTTTGACTTTATTGGTTCAGTCACATATTTACAGCTGGATACACGATATAAAAAGCTCCTAGACTTTTTAAATACATTGAAGAAGGAGTGAAATTTAAAGTCTCTAGTCATCGCGCACTATGATGCAACATAAGCAGTAAGAAATATGGCAGAGAAAAAATAAACTGTATAAAAACACAGAATATTAACTAATGTGGGCAAGCAAGGAAGCAAAAAGAGTGGGGAAAAAAAAGCAAAAAGTTTGAAGGGCCGTAGGAAGAACGACAGCAGCAGAAGTAACCAGCGCTGATGGAGACGCTAAAAGAAAAACAGAAGACAACAGGAAGGCACATGCATGAAGCAAGAAAAGAGTCAAAGATGGACAGCAGATAACCAAGAGGGGGGAGATAAAAACAATTTAGCCTAGCTAAACGGCACTAAACGGACACGTAACCAAAAGATCGCCAAATGCACAAAACTTAACTGCGAGAGAAGTCTGATAGTGCCTTAATAGAGGAAAGTGACAATAGTCCTTGCGAGAATAAAACATTTTCTAATGAGACAGGTATAATAGAAAAATATAGGGTATGCAGAACATAGTTGCTACGAGGAAAACTACCGTGGTTCTCCCAAAACAGTATAGAATCACCCCCATTTTAAAGAATACACCAAGTAAAGGAACACCTGCTCCACCATTTGGACAATTGAGCCTTTGCATCAATAAGATATAGAATTTCTGACTCAAAAACGATTAACGCTTTATGTAAAAGAAACTGTATATACCCAATAACACTAAATATCGAGGACAAGCTGGTAGGTGATGTCAAACTGAATAACGTCAGAATAGCATTGCCTTACCGATACCCTTAGGTGCTTTATTTTATGTACATAAGAAAGTACATAAAAATACATCTCATAGATACCGCAATAAAATCAAATATCAAGAAATGTACAAAATTACTAAGGATAGTGGTTACAATAAACAAGCTTAAATCAATAGAGGTGAAACATGATCTTGCAAATAATTAACGTGACCCAATGATCGTACTTCGTTGAACAGTTTGAAGAGATTCTTAAAAACTTAAAAATTGCAGTAATACCTTACCTCAGTAATACTCTAGCTGTACTGTTGATTAAAGATACAAAACAACTAAACAATACCACAAGAGTACAAAAGGGAGACACAAGACCATGGATTAGACCTACAAAAGGCTAGAAAATAACTGTTAATGGTTGTATATTTACGCTACTCAAGGTAACGAACAATAATTACATGATAGGAAACATTGTGAAAATAAAACAATATAGCGGGTGTGGCGTTATTGGAAATTTACAGTTTAACCACAAAAAATTGCAATAATAAAATTAATATTAACAATAATAATCATTATAACAATAACAACTATAATAACAATGATAGTAAGATTATAACAAGAATAGGTAGCATTACCATAAGAAAAGCGAATTATTGAAGACCAACGAAAAATAATAAAGATACACATAAACATACTAAGGGAAACTTAATTGTGAATATAGCTCACGAGCGTTTTAATATAAGAACAAGAAAATAATAAAAGGCAATGGGGACTACGAAAAGAAAAAAAAATTGAAGCTGAATCCAATGCATGCAAGCTAATGATTCACAGATCAAGTTGTAAAACTCTTTCAACTAACCCTGGCATACGAAGTAACAAACAAAGAACAATAAATCCTAAGATTAATACCATGTAGAAGCACAACAATGACAAAGAGAAAATTCACGTACCTAAACACAGAGACGTGGCTCAAATTTTCATTTCACTGGGAGCGCAAAATGCGGAACACCAGAAACCAAGGTGAGCAGCCCACCATGATAGGGACATCCTAGCATCCTGCCATAGGTGCACCCCTGCCTTAGAGAAAAGCGGGGTATGTCGATGACGATGCGGACAGTAAATACAACACGCTGGACTTCCTGGGAAAAAAGACGAAGACCTTCAAAACGTTGGAGTACAGAACGGCACATAAACCTCAGCTACCACAAAAGGACAGCCTCCAAACCAGCAGTCAGTCAGCACCTTTAGGCCGTGAAAGACCACTCGATGGCCCTAGGAAAATCCCTAATTAAATACAGGAATCGACTACTAGCCGGTTCCCTAGCTTCAGAGAAAAAAAACTTTTGACAGAAAAAATGAAAATAAATAAAAATAATAAGACAACATTAATAAGAATAGAATGAAAATGGCACTTAATTAATGACTTGCACGATACACCAAGCTAGGGGTAAAAGCACCATTTACGGTATGACGGTCAATGTACTCTAACTTTTTTCCGTGATTGTAAGACAGTTTGATACTAAATATTAGCTAAGTCAAGTTTCAAATTATTGTTTAACATCTCAAGACAGCATATACATTTTTTTAAGCTATTAAAGCTCATAGAAATGATTTTAAAAAAAAAATCGTTTTTTATTGACATGCTACTGTTCTCATTACCGTACTTCATCTACCGTACGCGTTTCTAATACCGGATTTCATTCACCGTTTGACGACAAAGATGTCAATAATCTTAGTTTTTGTTTACAACTGCTTGTTGATCTGCTACATCAATCACAATGAAAGTTGAAAAAAGCAGAGGAAAATGGAAAATTCAAATCTTAAAAAAAAAAATGCAGTCAGTTGTGGAATACAAAAGTGATTAATAAAAGAACTCGAATGAACTATTAAAAAAAGTGTTGTACGAGCTGGTAAGAGGTGAAAATATATAGAAGGTAAAAATATTGTGCCATGCTTTTCTATATATTTTTACAATGCAATTATTAAACGTATTGAAAATTAAAGGGAAAAAAATACCAGCATAACAAGGCACTACCTTAAGAATAATTTAAAAATATGTTATTAAATTGTGTAGATAAAATGATTATTAAGGAAGTGTTGGAAAATATCTACAGAGGGTTAGAACGAACATTGTAGCATTGCTCAGGCTATGCTATAAATAAATAATTATCCTTCACATAGACTTTCAAGTAAGAAGTAAAAAGTTTTACTCAAAACTTAAGGCTCTGTCTTAAAATAACAACTGTGTTCTTTACCATAACTGCTTTTGTTTTGTCCTTAAACATGAGTTACGTAATTTGGTACTTTAACAAAAAGGCTTAGTTTATGCAAAAACGCAGTTCTTGCATTTCAGGCACCACCGGTACGAGGCAATGCAAGTATCACTGTTATTACCACACTGTATAGAATGTTGGTACTGTTCAAGGTACGGTTGGTGAAAAATTCATACATCGCACAGAATGAAAAGAAGAAAACCTTATAATACAACAACAATAACGCTTACCTTTACCTCAAGCAGCAATCGTATGTATTGTAAACAAGCTATTATTATTCAACTTTTGCGATTTATGGCAGTTATATTTTGGTACAGACATAAGTGTTGGATAAAAAAATAAATACTTTTTTAAGGTTTATAAGTCTTACATTAACTTTGCAATCAAAAATGTAAATAAAAAAGTACCGAGTTGGTTGGATTAGGGGAACGGTAGTTTTCCGAATTTTTTGGCATTTTTTGCGATTAAGAGCCTAAATGGGATATCATCAATGAATATGTTAAATACGCGAAAATTATACTTTGACAAAATCGTCAATTATCACGTTTAAATTATTATCTCAAAAAACAAAAAGTTGAATAGGAGAAAACGACTTTTTATTAATTTTACAAGCATTTCTTGGCTTATAGAACGTGTGGGTTACATTCTAAGTAAATTGGTTTGCACAAAAAATTATGTACCAATAAAATCTACAAATTTTAAAATTAACATTACACTACAAAATACGAAACAAATAAGTAAGATAGGGCAAAACTACCTTTTTGTGATTTTTGAGCACTTTTTGGTTCACAGAACATATGGGTTAAATCTTGAATAAAATTGTTGAATACGAAAAAATTGTATTTTGATTATATTTACAACTTTGTCTTACACAAAAAACCTTGAAAACAATCAGTAACAAAGTAACAGCAGAAAAACTGGTTTTTTTTTCGTTGAAAATGCAATCTCAGAATAACTGCCATTGTTTTTATAACATTGAAAACTTTACAGATTTTAAACCATCACATGAGACATAAAAAATAAAGCTCTCTATCAAAAAATTCAAGTAAAAAATTAAACCCAATAAAAGTAAGGTAAGAGCTGATACAATTTCACCTTATTAAGACGGTGGGCTAATGTGGGGGTATGGTGACGGGGGGGTCTGGGGTTCTCCTTCTGGGCTATTTAAAATAGAGTAGGTGTGAATTGAGGTCTTAACAAAAATTTATTTTATTAAAAATAAGGTAAAAACCAATAGAATCTCACCTTATTAAGAGGGGATGCAAGAGTTGGAAGGGGGGTCGTAGGGAGGTTGTGTGGAATTATCATCTAAAATAACTATATAATACAGATAGATACAAATTTTACACTTAGCCAAGGAAAAGATAAATAAATACTAATTACAAAACCTTCTTCATAAAATATTCATTTAAGTTTTAGGGCTGGGGCGGGACCCATTAAAAGTCAACTAGAAGAGGTAAAGCAAATAAAGAAAAATCCTGGGATTTTTGTAGAAAATCAGGGCCCAGTTAGTCACTTTAACATGGAAAATAATATGGTACTTTGACTGGAAGCAGTTGACAAAGAAATTAAACGCAGTTTTAAGCACAAGCCAGCAAGGAAAATGGTAATGCAAAGTAATACGAAGAAAAGAGAAGGTTAAAAAAGAGGATACTCCATACAAATACTACGGTGCACTGATAAGCTTCTAGATGCGCAGAAAATAATAAAATAATTGTATAGGATAGTGATGAAGCAAAAAACTAACAATAAACATAAAAAAATGTAGGTGCTTTGGGAGAAGGTGATTAAAAAAAGTACGAAAACTAATGATATTTAGTCCGAAAAACAAGACGGACAGGACAAGATGCATAACGAAATATACTAGAATTATACTATTCGATAGCCATGTGTAATAGTTTCATGATATTAGAAAATCGGAAGATAAAATAAGTAGAATAACAAAAAAAGAGATAAAATTATTTGCACGTTTGTTAAGAAGATATGACAGGCTCTTAGAAATCAGAGCAAGCTTAAGTAACTGGCCAAAAAACCGGTAGTAAAATTCAGAGTGATGATAGAAATAATGTATCTAATAAGCCAAAGCGTATTTTATCTACCAAAGGCAGCGCTGTAAGCTGTATAGAAAGTAAGATTTCTAGCAGAGTAGATTAAACCGGACGTCAGATTTTCCGAAAACATAGTCGTGACAATGAAATACGATATAGATCTAATATAAATTAGTTAAAGTTGTAAGTCCTAGACCCTTGATCTCCTTTACCACAAAAAAAATTTTTTTAATCATAAAATCAACAATTATATTCATATGACCACCCTGTAGCGACATTACCTGGTACAAATAAGAAAAAACTTATTTACATAAGCCATTGTACTATGAATGTGTGTGTGTGTGTGTGTGTGTGTGTGTGTGAGTAAAAAACGACAAATAAAATATCGACGCCCCGGACAAAGACCATGACCTGCTTGCATAGATGAAAACTAAGCCCTTCCCCTAAGTCCTGACGAAAACTATGTCTTTTACTCCAGTCCGAACGAAAACCATGCCATTTCACTTAGTCTGGATAAAAAATATACTCTTTTGAGGTCTCGGGCGAAGCCAAGAGACAAAAATAATTCTTACTTCCTAACAGCATCAATTGTTCGTCATAAAAGTCATTATTATCATGCAGTGTCACATATTTTATACGATAAAAAGATTTGAATATCATCAACTAATTTAGCTACTACCTTTGATCCAAATCGAGTGTTGATCTTCATCAGTTTGGTCACTACATATTTTTTATGCGGAATCACCTCGGAAACTCGCAAAAATCACCAAAAACCTTTGTTAGCTATTTTATTAGGTTCTGCAAAATCTATCTATAATATTTTTTACAAATAATTACTATATAAGCTATTATTTACCAATCATTCAGAGAAACAAACTTACTACCCTGAGAAAAATCGAGGGCGTTTACTTGTTATGACGTTGTGAGAAACGGCTACTAATGGCGATAGAGGCTCCTGCCATATTTTCAGTCCAGTCCTATTTGAAGCTCTGGCTCAGAGTATAAAAAGTTCTACTGAATTTGACAGTTCCTCTTATAAGGCTATTTTCTTTACTGCAGCTTGCCCCTTCACTATAGCTGGTCTGTCCACTGCCACTTCGCACGCTCGTTTTGGTTGCCCTGGATGAATATTTTTTTCTCATTCTGCTTTTTTATTCTGATTCGCTGTTTTGATCCTAACTTCTTTATCCTCAATCAAATTGACTGTATTTGTCTATCCTAACTCATAATTTGGGGTCACTGATACCCTTTCCACTATGCTGTGATGACCCTATATTATATAACCAGATTTAAAACAGCCTTTGTTATAATGGGCACTTAGCGCAATTTTCGTTTCTTTTTAGGTAAAAAGCTAATGATGCCATAATGTGATACTTTTTGCTCAAAAGTCATACTAGTATTTTAACATAAACACCTAATGTAATTATCAAAATCTATCGTAGTTTTTACTACTAAGGTTTTGACAGGCCAAAAATTTTTTTATTGCAACGAGATTTGTTAAAATTATGATTGATAGAATAGTCATATGTATTTAATTCCTTAATATTTCCACGCATCATATTGTAGATAAAACAATTTTTGTATATCATACAGGAGACTGTTAGTGTCTGTGGATAAGAATTTGCATTTATCTACTATTCGACTTTCTAAAAAGTCATAATAAATTCAGTGTACAAGTCTAAGATATGTCCAAGATACTTAATCCAGCATGTATTGGCTTCTTAATGCTGATTTTGGTACACACTAATTATACAGCCACCAACTGCTTACCACATATGTCACAGCTGTAAAAATTTTCTCCGTTTCCGCTAAATGATTGAAGCAACATTTTCTCGAATTGATTTTAATGCATTTTCATACTTTTTACTATTAAAGAATACATATTTTTTCATCATGAACTTTAATAATTCTGTAAAACTCTATGAATGGCTCGTTTGAGCGTAAGATAGCTGATCACATATTTCTTTTTATCATATAAATACAGTCATAAATTCTTTTGTTTGGACGTCAGAGATGCAATGGACTTAGCACAGAAAAGAAAATTCTTCTTATGAGCGTTGTCAAAAGTGTTAATACAGTCAAGATACACTTAAAGTACGTTATTTATTACTTTATAATCCAACACGCCTAAGTTACGAATCAGATGACGTGCTAAATTTATTTAAAGACTGTGTAAAAAAATCGTTTGGTGACGGCTCAAATTAATAATTTAACAATGTCATAAGAGATGAAATAAGTTTTACTTTCATTCACTTGTCAGCCTTCTTTTTTATATGTTTAATACAGGTTCAATAAAAAAAATTTGTTTAGATCTTAGGCCAGTCCACATCTTTTTTATGTATATTTTGATACCAACCCATAACCCTTTAATCTACCAATACTACCCGTAACAAACTACAAGCACGCCTACCCAGATTTTCTAGAAAATATTGAATTCAATCACTAGTTATTGAGGTATCAATCTGCTATAATACAGTAAGAAGGTTAAACTAAGGACTATGTCAATAAGTAGATGTATCTCACCATTTACTTCTAATTCCATAAGCCCCTAAAAACACTCCTAACAAATCACAAGCCGGCCCATCCACATAATCCAGGAAGCAGCCGCTTAAATCGCTAAAGCAATCTGGTTTAATACATTTAGATAGATATTGTTGAATCATTGACCCTCTACTTCACTAAATGTATAAATAAACACTTACCTGTTGTCTTTCTAGTCTCTAACAAAGCGCACGATGGCTCAGTCAACTGGTTCGTGGCTTGGCACGTAGGAGACCGTGATTCGATCCCAGCCAGTGAGCAAGTACCTCTGTTAATTTTTACACGTGCTTTTCCAACTTGCAATGCTCCTCATAAAGGGATGACTGACCTTTTCACTGCAAAACTGTCCATCACCTAGATTCTTCACTGAAGTGGTCTTTGTTACATTATCATCAAACAAAAAATTAAATAAACCGTATCCTATGATGTAAAATATGTGTAATAAACCATAATAATAAGTTACTAATAATGTAACAATGTGACTTTCTAAAACAAGGTTGTCTCTACTTGCTTGTATTAAAAAACTAAAATGAAATACACAACGTTTGTAGGTATTAATAAAAGAGAAAAAAAATCTCTTATTTACCAAGTTTCTCTCAAAACTTAGCTTTTATCCTCTTGTTTACCAAGTTTCTCTCAAAACTTACCTATATACCAGAAGCCCGTTAACACTACGCCTTCATAACAAAAAGCTAGCAAAGCCACATAATCCAAAAAACAGTGAATTTAATTCCTTTTTTTTTAAGACAATCATTAAGTATAATACAGTAAGAAAATTGAATTATCCTCTTTTTAGGTAACCTCATCATCTACTTCTAACCCTTAATATCCTAAAAATCACTCCTAACAACTCGAAAAACTCTTTAACACCACTCTCAATAAACTACAACGTGGCTTACCCCTATAAATAAAATAAAAACGTGTTTAATCGCTATTCAATCCAATGTCATTCACCCTATAATCAACACAATCAACCTTTAAACCTTACCTTAGGGTTTGGTTCTACTACCTCCTGTATACTTTAAACAGACTAACTCTAAAACCAACAAGCTTAATACCTATTTTTAGATTAAAAAAAACTTAGTTAAATTCTACTCAAAGGTTTGTGTGTTAGTCTGCTATTAGTTTGTTATAAGTAGCTTACTATCTCATTCTATTTCAAAGCTCATAAAATATTTTGTCATTTTATTCCTCTAATAAAATTTTAAATACACATACATCTTAAATTTAGACAAAATATCACTGAACTGTTAACTCACAAATCCAAATCTACTTAATTTAAATTAATGAATGCGTTGCCTTTTAACTGTCGGTTTTCTAATTTTGAGCTTGGAAATTTTAATCCAATAAATTTAAAAATATTAAACTTTCTCGTTTACAAATTCTAAGTTTCCGATATCCAAATCTACTGCATTTAGGCTGAGAAAGTAGCGCCTATTGTCGGCAACGAAGTGGACTGCTGCGCTGATTTTCACCCTTTCTAGATGTTTATTTTTGGGGAAAAAGGGAGCGTTGGCTTTCACTGGTCAAGATGATCTTAAGAATAACTATAAAATAAAGAACGTTAATGCCAAACAGTGGTAACTCCAGGTAGTAACCTTTGTAAGGGAATTCTCGGGCAGTTCTGATCCGGTGCAAGCCCGGGTGGCTGCCACTGGGCCCATGAATTCTGAGGGGGGGGGGGGGGTAGAGGGACACAAAGATGTGTCTCATGGCCAACAGGGACTGTGAAATGTTCCATGGCTTTTTCTTACAGATGCAGGACGAAGAGGAAACCTTTCAAGCATAGGCAGTCACGTAAGTGAGGACAGAAACTTGATAGTTTTTAGCAACCAGACCAAGGAAGAGCTCACGTCTATGGGAGACATGGTGCTAATTTTAGAGTAAGGGGACAGCAAGAGATTAAGCGAATTCAATTGGCAACAAGAGGGATTCAAGAGATGCTGAAAGCAGTTAATGATAAGTATGGAAACACGGCAAACACTATTAAAAATAGTTTTAAAGCTGCGCGTAAACCCCTTGAAGAAGCAAAGATGATTATAAAAGGCATTCTTTATGAAGAACAAAGGTTTGCAAAAGGTTAGAGGTCATGCTTCGAATTCTTACTATACAGAGAACAAAGGAGAGATAATTTCCGACGAAATGAACCCTGAATAGTGCTCTTAAAAAAAACAGAGCGAGTTAAAAGGAACAGGAGCCCATCAAGCAGCCCTGAAAAATGCCAACAAGCTATGTTTTCTAAGAAAAAGAAAACAGGCAGAGGCCAACAAAAAATATTCTCCTTAACGACAAAAAAGGGCAGAAGAAGAGAGTAGATGCGATGACAACAGTATTAGTGGAAATGACTGAAGAGTAGACCTTTGCTAATGTGCTGAAATCAATGAAGGCAAACTTTGACCCTGACAAGGCCAATGCCGCAGTCCAAAGTGTTGTCACCACAAAAAAAAAGACATACTTATAAAAGCCAAAGGTGTAGAGGATGCGATTGCATTCTCACTGAAAATTGAAAAGTTGGTAGCCAGACAGGAAACGGTCTGAATAAGCACCAAGAAAGTGACACTAGAGGTCCAAGACCTAGACGCTATTGTTGAGAAAGACGAGGTTAAAGAGGCTTTTGTTAAGAGTCTGTAAAGGCAGGTTAAGAGTCGGCTCCGTAAGCTGCCAAATCTGACAAAGAATTTAAGTAACAAGATGTTACAAATGCCTGGGATATGGATATGTCTCAAGCAACTGTAAAAAAGAAAATAGGTCTAAGCTTTGCTTCCGGTGTAAAAGCTGCAACCATTCGAAGAAAAAGTGTCCAGGCCCAGGCTAGTGCTTCCTCTGTCCAACGACAGACAATAAGCACGAAGGTGGCAGTGGGAGCTGCCCTCTATTTAAAAGATATCTAGAAGAAGCCAGAAAAAAATCCCTATCAGGGCGCAGTTAGGGCCAGAAAGGCCTTCAGTAGAAGTATAGGATTATGCAGACCCATGCTGCTCTATGTACATTTACTTATCAGCTAGGGAAAGCATTAAGCATTTAGTGGTATTTTCTAAGAAAGCACCCTACGTAGGAGAGCTAGACATGGGTGCCAGTTCTCAGGGACCCTGAGTCCTTTTCAGGACTCGAGAGAATTGACACCTCTAGGAAAAGGTGGCGAGCTTATGCTGTGAGATACGATGTTCTCCATGGTGGTTCAACCTTGAAGTAATGCTAACGCGGTTCCGGGGTGGCATCAAGACCACGAGGCATGAGGGGGGGCTTAGTGGGTATGGGCGGTCTAATTAAAAAAAAACCACCAAGTCCCACACTAGAGCTGTCCCTGCAATGTACCTTAATGTATGTCCCCTCCCTCCACAAAAAAAACTGCATTTAAGCCCAGAGTTCAAAACGTGCTTATTATTAGGACCCCCAACACAATGCATTGAAACATAAAGCTTATGAAACTTAAGACAAAAAACTGTTTACTATGAGTCTGCTCTTTTAAAACCAAAGCTTAAAAAACCACCACCTACAAATCCCAAATTTATGTAACAAAAAACAAAAAATTTCTAGGCTCTTAACTCAGTAAACATACTTGCAAATGTACGTTATTAGAGTCAAATTCCATATCGGTACTCCATATCGGAAGAACGGTAATGGTAATACAAGTCATTTTTTATCTCCAATAGTATGAAGAAAACTCAAAAACCGTAGGAATGACTGTTACTTCTATTTATGTAACACTACAGATTATAACATTAAAAATAAACACAGCATTACATATGCAAAAGTGTCTTCAGTGAATTCACTGAAATGCGACAAAAAAATTTTTTTTGTTCTAAATAACTTTTAATTAATATAGAAAAAACGCTGTTGACTTAAAATGTATGTAATTGTAACAAAATATTGATATTTAGTTGCGAAACAAAGAGTTGTTTTTAAATTTGCGAAATAATAATTATTTTTGTATTAATCATGTAAGTAAGTCTTAAAGTATTTTAACAAACTTTACAGTTGGGTTATCAAGATTTTAGTTTTGTAAAAAACTGTTTTTTAAATTAATAATAATATTAATCAAAAAAATTGATTCTTCTAATTTTGGACGTTTTCTCTTGCAAAATTTTCTTCTACAACTTTCACAATTGCAAATATCTTAGTCAATTTTGATAACTAATTCTAACAAATAGTTCTGTATTTTTCATTAACAACTCAAATTCAAAAGAAGCATAAAAAGTTTTGGGATCCCTGACAGAAGTGAAGCTGCCTCATATATGTGGCAGAGAAGCATGAGCTCACACACTTACCCACCCATACACCTACACACACATATATTTCTGCGATAAATATCCAAAAATTTATGGTCAAGTATGTTAGTAAACATTGTTTGCTGAAAAAAGTAAATAATAATAATAAATTAGGAAAAAAATGTACAACTGATAGAAAATACCCCCATAAAGATCTGTATAGCAGACGTTTAGTAAGGTAAATATCTCTATTACGACCAAAAATTTGATCCTAATTGTGTCTTTCATTTTTTTCCTGTAATTATGAGCTTTAATAGTTAATGTAGTTAATGATTTGGTTTTCACTGGTGCGCGAAAAATTCACCATCATGATTTAAGTTTTTGGATACAGTTCTTTATTGTTAAATTACTTTGCTTACAAAAAGATTATAAGACCAAAATGCATATAATTATAAAACGTTGTTACTACTGTGTTATAATTATGTTTCCGTTTATGAAATTTTTTTAAAAGATAAATTTAGTATCATATTTTAAGTCAATGAAGATATTTTTACTTGTATAACATTATCACATTCAACAGAAATAATTTCAAAGTTTTTTCATTCATTAAAATTGTATGAATTACTGATAAAAGCTTAATACCACAATATGTACAGTTCTAAAGATAGGTTATTTTTATTTTTGTCCGTATTATTTTTAAAATTGGTCATTTTTTGTATGTATCACAAGCGGCCCCCCGTCTCGGCTTTCCCCGAGACTCACTAAATGGAACACCGTAGTGTGTTGATATGTAATGTGAAACGTTTTTAGTTAAAAATTTTACATCTATGTCTGATACTTCTCAGAACAAAAAAACTGTAAGAAGTGGAAAGAATAAAATCATGCAGAAAAGTACCATATGACGTTAATTACGGCATAAAGTTATGCCATAATATAATTGTTGACCCTGAAGGGCCGTTGATTTGCAGTTTCTTCTATATAATCTATAAATAGGGCTATTTTTTAAAGCTGTAAAAATTTAGAACGCACAAAAAATATACGTCAAAAAATTTTTTTTCTCTTATCTCACAACTGTATTACCACAGCAACAAAGTCATAGAACTTAATCTCTACACTTTTTACCATCCGAAAATACAAATATATATTCTACCTACTTAAACATCTGAAAGATTCAAGAGATTACTGAGAGTTACAGTGAAAAGCTTATCTCTCACTTAATAAATTTTTTATTTATTGATTGTGATACTGCTTTCATCTCGATAAATGTTCAGCGTCATTTTCTTGACACCTAAAATTGTATTCGTTCAATGCATATAAAGTTTTCCTTCCAATTGAACTTCTGACGACTTTTAGCATAGTGACGACTTTTAAGAGCCCTAAAGAGTATTTTTTTCAACTTTATTAGGTTGTTATATATTTGTTGGCAAGGTAGTTTGACATCCGATGACCATGGAAAGGACCGATTTGCTTCTTAAGTAAACTCTTTCTTGACCAAAGTTTTTAGCAAACGTGATTGCCTCTATACTTCTGGGTGATTTTCTCTGGCCTGTTATTGTAGAACCACACTGATCGGGAGAAAACTACAACGTTTAAAGCTTTAGAGCTAGTTGTAGAGCTCTTTCCCAACGTCTCCTGGTATTACGCCAGAGATGTTAGTGTCTAAAGCACTTTTTTTCTGCAGACTTAGTTGTTTTAGTGATCTAAGGTGGAGGGATTGGTGAGTGATGCTTGCTTGTTTAAGACTATCCTGTTGGCTCAAGTTTATTTTTCTTTTATAGCCGTTAGGTTCTCGTAGCGCAGACTTCGGAGAAGATCGATAATTTCTGGTTCAATACATAGAGTCAAGATGGTAAAATAGGGTTATCAGTCATCGGGGTTCCCAGCCTTTCGATGAACAACTCTGCTCGTGACGTCTGTCAGTAAATGAGTGACTTGGTTTAATAGTAGCCAGCTCTACATAGTCTTTTAGTCAACGAATCGTTTCCAGAAATGGTAAAAAACATGTATTTGTTGGCAAGGTAGTTCAAACTTAGGTGGCCCTTAAAATAATCAATGAGAATAATGGTTAAGTAGAGAGCCTAAATACTTTTAATGGCCCTGAAAAGGGCCAGTGGTAGAATTTCCAGTTATTCCTTATTATTGTTTTTGATGATAAAGAGCTAGCTGTGGGCAGCTAGACTTATTTTCTTGGAGTCTCTGTGTACGGAGACCATACTGGAGGTACGCCACTGACCAAAGAATATCTCGTCTTCAGGTCATTCCCTGGATAACCAACCGCTCATCGTTCATAGGGAAAGTGGGCCTGGAGAATACCTTCTCTGTAGGGATGCCGTTCGGACAACCACTAAGAAGAAGGCCGTTGTGGCTGCCCGTACTCTTCAGGGCTGTCTTCCCTGGCTTGCATTTAAAGTAGACACTTCACTGACGGCTCCAGGTTAGATGGTTAAACGGTAACCAAACTCTGAAATGATGGAGTAGGTTGTATTGCGCTCTATCGTGGCACGTCTTCTGGTATTTTACTGGAGATGTTAACGTTGCCCGAACGCCAACTTTTCCGTGTCACTTAGTTATCTTGGTGATTCCGCGTATAACCGATTTATTTCACTTGCTCATGAAAGAAAAGTGTCATGGGTAGCTGGGATGCCCAGCTGCACGACTAACGACTCTGTTCTAGATGTATTGCCGATGAACGCCTACGATATTCTACAACTTGATGGGGCATCTTTTAACCACTCTTCACTATCTCTGATTGCGGATGGCTTTAATTTTACTTCGACGCCACCTAGCGCATTCTACTAAACTAACGTGTAACCCTTCGGGCGCGCTTGTTGTCGGTTGGTGCCCGAGTCACGTATAATGTTTTTCTTACCAAGGGTGCAAAGTGCAATTGTGCGCCCATGGGTACACTTTGCGCCCAGTAAATCACTTTAGGCCCGGAGGGCGCAAAAAACTTTTCTGCCCGTGGGCCCAAAGTGATTACAAGGGCGAAAAGTATGACCCAAGGGCGCAAAGCGGCAGTTGCACTTTGGGCCCATGGTAAGAATGGTAGTTTTCCTACGAGTTTGAAAAGTCTCTGTTTGCGAACCGAGAGATTTTCGGCCCGAGCCGAAGGCGAGGTCCGTAACGAGGTTTGTAAAGGAGACTTTTCGAACGAGTATCGGAAAACTGCTTTTTTGCCCGAGGAAGTACCAGCCTCCCAAAATCACCCGAGGGCGGAAAAATTATGAATGGTAGTTTTCCTACGAGTTTGAAAAGTCTCTGTTTGCGAACCGAGAGGTTTGCGGCCCGAGCCGAAGGCGAGGGACGTGACGAGGTTCGTAAAGGAGACTTTTTGAACGAGTTCCGGAAAACTGCTTTTTCGCCCGAGGTAGTACCAGCCTCCCAAAACCACCCGAGGGTGGAAAAGAATATTTTCATTTGGAAAAAATAGTTTTACATGGAAAAATAGTTTTAGTCACACACGTACAAGAAAAAGTAGAAATTATTTCTAATAAGCAATCTGTTCTCAACGTATGCTGATAAGGATATGTTGAATTATAAGAAAAAGTATTCTTATTTTGATGAATAAAAAACTAAATAGGAAAACTGAAACTGGATACTTTTTCTAATAATATTACTTTGTATTTATAGATGTCTGCCTAATAATTTATTATTATTTTACATTAAAAGAAGAGAAAGTCGCAGCCATAGTTATTTCCTATTCTACTATTATAACTTTTTGACATAGCTGTTCAATAGCCTATTAGTACGAGGAGTTATTTCTAGTCCCTCAGAAATTCATTCATTTATCAAAATGGATTGACTCCAAGTATCTCTTACACTGATGGACTGTTTAGAGGTAGAAGTCTGAGAGCAGTTGTTCTAGTCTTCACCCACCACTAAATCTCAGGATGCAGGACCACTCGTCACTGACCGTCTATCTCACAGCCACAAGATAACTCTTAGGATGCAGGGCCACTTATTGCTGACTGCCGTTTGCCATCTCCACTAAAAGAAAGAGAGCTGGATCAATTGGTATAACAGTTACAAAGCAATGAACACAACGACGATGATTCGTTTCGGGAAAGATGAGCCGCTCAACGTATATCACCATTATTTCTCCGTAAACCTTTTCCAGCGATAATACCGTTAAGTTCTTCTCCTTCATTTACGGAGAACTTTTCTGAGCAGGACGAAACAGCTAGACAATAGACATGGACTTCACCTACCGCATTGCCATTCATTATTAACCTCACATGGTCACCAGCAACCACTCAGCGGTAACAAAGGCAACGTTGCCCATAGATGGCCCTGTATCACCAATATTACTATATGCACCTTTACTGTTGATGTCACTCTCAAGTCCTACTACTTTCATTTACAAATTTGTTTGATGAGCAGCATACTAGTCGTCAGACCACATCACCATCACTACTAGCTGCATCACCCACCATAACTGATCTTACGTGATGACAGGTCAAACAGTCGGTGATGTCTGAGGCAACATCACCAATAGCTCGTCTTAATGTAACAGCCACCAGATTTGTCAACTAAAAACCTCAGTATGCAGAGTAATATGACACCCTTATTACGTAAACTTAAGAACTCGACAACCATCAATAAAAAACAAAAAAAGATAAAGAAAAGTGTCATAAGTATCAGTAAGAAGAAAAAAAGTCCGTTAAAGGATTACGTAGGAATTTAGATATGTTAAAATGTTCTAAAAATAAATTTTTTTACTACTTAAATAGATAAAGTTAAAAAAAAATTTAAGAAATAAAAATTTTTTGTAATAAAACGTACTACTTACTATATTAACAGTTTTATTTCTTTTTCTATCATTGTTCTAAGTATCAATTCCATTTAATTGCAGCAAAAGGAAGAAAGAGATACTGCTTATCACATTGAAATTCAAGATGCAACCTGTTATAAAATAATTACTATTGTAATGTTCTAGAAGCTCCGTATTATCTGATAAATTAAAAAATATATATATATACGTAAATTAAAAGATCGTTGAATAACTTGTAGGCATCCCAGCGCTGTTCCTATTCCCAATTTTTTCCCTATTTTGAACTTTGTCTATACTTTTTCCGATTCTCACCTTTTGTTCCCTAGTTTCCATATTTTTAAATTCCTACCGAGTTTACAAATATGTAATTTTTAAAGTGAGTGAAAACCCTTCTAACCTTTATACATGTAGTAAGCAGATTACTCCATGGACATAAAAAATAGACTTTCCGTTTCTATTAAAGAATAGAGCAGTGAAACTTGCGTGGACGCGAGAGCAGTAACAGTCAGTTTTTCTCTCTCATACAGATATAGACTGCCCTTGCGTTGTGCATGAATGTTCTTAGATCTTAAATATATAATATGATTTTTATCCAATACTTGTAATAACTTTAAACATTGAAATTCAAATTTAAACACCACGTGCAGGTAATGTGCGCATGATATGCTAGGCGGACGCTAGAGCACGTTGACCCAAAAAACGGAAAACCTTTTACACAAATAAAATAACAAGGGGATAAAAAACCTTAAACGACCCTAGAAAGTCAGTACCTTCTTGTCTAGGACCTATTAAATGGAATTAAATGGATAAGGGTGATTGAGAGTCGAAACAAGTCGAGCGGACGAGCCAGGTGACCATCGTTTTCAGAGTCCAAATATAAATAAGGTAAGTAAGTTTAACGGTCTCTACGAGAAGATCAATACTTCTGTGTAAACTCCAGTATTCGAGTTCCTCTAGTAGATAGAAACCACTTTTATAGGGTCAAAGTATCGTTGGCCGTGCTTACGAAACCCCAGAAACATTAATAAATGACATCTACCAAGAGGTAACTTGAGTTGTTTTTACCTTATGCTGTCTATTTGTTCGACCATAGCAACATCTATTTTATAAGGGCGCAAAAATTCAAATTTAACAATTTTGAAGTTTAATAAGTCACGAAGAATTAGCGATGTAAAATATATTAAGTGTTACGTAAGGATTGAAAAGCGATTTTTTTAGTTTTACGTCTTGTTATTACTTGACTAAAAATTCTATATGAACAATCGCTGTATAAATTGCAGGAATTTATAATTTATTCGACAAAAATATTAAGTTTCTTTAATTTTTCTAACTTATTAAACTGGCAATTAAAATCACTTGATTCTGCACTGAGTAACGAACCAGCCCTCTGATAGGTAGCAGACTTCAACGACTACATGTTGGACCTTAATTCCTTAGTTTTTGTGGCATCAACATACATTATCAGTCATTATCTCTGCATCATGGTTACGTTAAGAGTAAAGAAGTATTGAAAATGGTACCCCTAGTAGGACCCGCAATTATCACAGATAGATTCGAGAGAGCACTCAGAAGTGAGTTCAAATTATCTATACAGAAAAAAAATTTTTTTTTTTGCAAAATAAGTACTGACGAACAACAACAGTCACATCAAGTGACAGTACAAATTCACAGTGAAAATAACAATATTTTGAGTGGGATTCTCCTATTAGATCAATTACCTGGTTTAAACGTTGGACGTATGAATAATGAAAATCTTTTCGAAGTGATAGGGGTACAAAATCAGCTAATGGCTGAGATTCCATCACTTACGTCCGAAAATAATCCTGAAAAAATAATTCAAGAAGTAAATTAAGTCATTACACAAACTCACAAACGAAAAAAACAAATAGTTAATACAAATGATACGCTAGACACGTAATATATGTAAAGCGATTCCCACAAATACAAAATCACATGGACACGACAGAAGCTCAAAGCCACGGAGAGCTCATAAGACAGTCACAAATACTAGACAATTTGAATAAATAGTTTGGATAACCAACACTTATCATTGGAAAAGCAACACAGACGTTCCGATGACTAAGTCTAATAGTCACGGCAGAGACACAAGCCATAGTAAATTTAGAACAGAAAGATGACCGTATATACAATGTTATTACTGAACACAAGCAGGAAATACAATCGCTCATAATACGAAAACGTTATAATTTACGAGGAAGACGAGTTTCTCAGTTAAAGGTTGATTGGCCAACTTTTGCACAGCCACAAGCGATCAATCTGTCAAATTTTTAAAAGCTTTAAAAACTTATATTAAAATGACTTTGATAGAAGCTAACGTAATTATACTTGTTTTACCATAAGCATTAATAGGGCCGACTCTTCATTGATTTAAGCACATAGAAGAAAGAATAAATTTAATTAGTGATTTCAAAACTTTATTTTCAAACAAATATTAGAATGCAACATAACAAGCTAAAGCTTAGCGGGCACTAAAATGGAATGCGTACGAAGCCAAAACTATTATGAGCCGCAGTAAATACGTTTTAAATGTCTATAGTTACATAAAAGTGCTATCAGCTCTCTACAGCAAGGCAGAAGCCTTCAAAAAATTAGCGAATTAATTTAATGAAGTGATTCAAAAATCGATCATCTTTCAGGGAAGTAACATAATTGATGACCTCGTGAAACTCTTAGATTCCATGGATGCACTGGACGCATTAAATAGTTTCATCACGGTTAGAAAAAACTCATATGTAGATTAAGGGAGCCAAGTAAACTGTAGTCTTACGCATAATCTTAGTAGTTTTCGAGCTTCAACATTAAACCCTCTAAATGTCAATTGGTGTGACCGTGTTAACAACACAAATAACTACACCATGAATAATATAAACCGCAATACGAACTTTAGACAAAATTATAACAGTAATAATAATACTCCTAATCCACCGTACGTAAAGAAGCAATAAAGAAGCCTATATAATCGAGAAGGTCAGGGAACTTAGATAAATGTTATCAAAGAGATTACAAATCAGAAAAACAAAAAGACGTATCCAAAGCCCCAAAGGATTCTGAAACTTATATCTTACGAGATACCATGACAGCAGGGGGCATTAAAAAAACGTACAAATAATCGTATTAATATCCAAGGGAAATTACCAGTCAAGTTTCAAGACTGTTTAATACCCGTAATATATCCAGTAGTGATTGCATTCAGTAACCAGTTTAAAAAAATAAATGATTGATTACAAGAAATCTGATACCATAACAAATACATGCCCCTTTAATTACCCTGCTTACAAAAAATTAAAGTAAAAAACTTTCTTTAGTCAAACCAGAAATAAAAACAGTATTAAAAAAGGTACAAATACTAGCAAGCATTTAACCACGTTGAAAATTAATTCAATCATGATTTTTTTTCAAATCATCTTGACATCAGTAAACCATTTGTTTTACATACGGATACTAGTTATAGCTATTACATTGCTTTTAGAGCCATTTTATGTCAAATAGATAAAAATAATAAACAGATAGTCGTATATATCACCAGCTGGACGGTACAATATGCTGAAAAAAATTATTTTACTACAGAACTCGATTAGCTTTCTTCTGGGCATTAAATGAGTCCCCCTCATTTATTTTGGTAACTAAGATATGTATTGAATGTGATCATCATGCCTTAACATATTAAATGACATGTAAGTTTTTCAGTTCATGGTTAACCCAGTGGATGTTAGCAATCCAAGATTATGATTTTGAAACATCTCATAGTAAGAAGAGCAAAAATAATGAGTCAGAAAACGATAAAAAAAAGGAGTTACATACATGCGTAATATTAGCACGAAAATCAAATAAGAACATAATATTTGACATAAAAAATGTTCTGAAATTGCAACAGGGTGATGAAAAGTTTGGGAACATTATAAGGAGTATTCAGAACAACCATAACTATATTTTGTATCGTTATGAAAGTAAAATATTAATTAAGTCATGTAATTAAAAAAAAAAAAAATTTGACTGACCCATGACTTAGCAAGATCATTAATTTTAGAAATACATGTATTATATGCACATATTTCACTGATAACATAAACTAAAATACTTGAAAAAGACTTTACATATCTCAAGTTTAAAAAATTTTCTTCAAGAATATAACAGCCATGCACATATGCCAAAAAACAAAAATATATACCGTTGGATCACATTTGGAAACCCAACCGATTATCCCAAAACATCCAAAAGACTTAATCTTAATAGATTTTTATGGTCCATTACCCACCTCAAAAAGATGACTACAACATATTTTGTTAGTAATAGATGTATTTACAGAACTAGTCGAGCTAAATCCAATAAAGAAGACAGATACCCCAACTATAATAAGAAATATTTTTATTTATTACATCCCCACATATAAAAAACTTGGATACAATCAGACCACGGGACACAATTTACAGATGCAAAATGAAAGAAAGCATTAGCATATGTGGATATTAGAATTTTTATTTTGCAATCAGACACCCCCAGAGTAATACCATAGAAAAAGTCAATTGGAAATTAAGCGAATTTTTTACGGGATTTCGTAACAGATGAACACAAAAGCTGAGCTGATAAGGTACCTTTTATTTAAGACTGTGTTAGTGAATTTTACTACGAAATAAGAGAATGGACACTATTGAACTTCAACTAAACATACAATCCATACGTTTGTCGTAAAAATAGATAAAAATACCGAGCAATACTTCAGTTAGTTTGGAAGAAAAAGTAGCACCCATCATAGAACTTATAAGTAAGAAAGAAAACTTGCAAGCAGACAAACATAACGTGATCAAACTATTTACTTAGTCTATTAGTAATAAGTGTATAGTATAAGATTTTACTATTTACTAACTCTGTTAGAAGTAAGTGTCTGTTAGTATAAAGTGCTCCCAAAAACTAACCCCTTTTTATCTATGTGTGATGAAAAAACAGGTAAATCCATGGCACGAAGGACTGTATTCCATTTCTAAAATTATTTATAACGCCACGTTTTGTTTTTTAAACAATAGAAATGAAACACGGAGAGTCTTCCACGAGAGTGAATCGCAGCTGTACTGTGCAAATAAAAATACGGTGCCTGACAAGACGTGAAAAGCAACGGTCAAACCGAAAAATAAAATGCACTAGGCAGCACTTAAAAACCCTGATCAAAGAACTCCATGTGAATACATGTCTCAAAGATGATGTCCCGAATATTGATCACGAGTCAACAACAAGTCACGGATTTGAAGATGAAACATTATAACAACATCACGTTTGAAGAATTTGAACATCTCACAATCCAAATATGATGTGAAGAAAAGTATAAGATTTTTCAGAAGTATTTAAAAACTATGGAAAACTAAGAAATAATAAATTTTATTTCCTACTAGATGAGATGAAAATAGGCTCATCAAATACAGAAAGGACACTGATTGAGATGCACAAAAAGCTTTATTCAGGCAAGGTATAAGCAACAGGTCTGGTTACCGACTTGAGGGAAATGTTGAGAAAAATGAAAAAGCATGTGATGTTCAAGGAGAGGATGGTAAGAATTAAGAGCTCAGTAAAGAGGTTACCATACTGTGACAAAAGCCTGAGTCATTGCCAATTAACTTCAAAAGGCTTCTTGCTCCCCATAATTTCCCTGCCACCTCTGCTGTTCAGACTTTCTCTACCATCTAAAACCATTTTTAAAAATCTCCCAAAATCCACTCAACACACAATAGAACTTCCCAACAGACCACTTATCCCACTTATACCAAAATTAAAATCAATAGTAATAATTCCCGCCCCATCTGCTTTCTATAAAAAAACCCATTATAAGAGGGAATAGGTGTGCACTTTAGACAACTTTAGCTTTAGTTACAAAAAAATAACTATAGTAATAATACTGATAAATATCCAAGGGAAATTACCAGTCAAGTTTCAAGACTGTTTAATACCCGTAATATATCCAGTAGTGATTGCATTCAGTAACCAGTTTAAAAAAATAAATGATTGATTACAAGAAATCTGATACCATAACAAATACATGCCCCTTTAATTACCCTGCTTACAAAAAATTAAAGTAAANTTAAAATAATAATAAGTAAAAAAATAGTAACTATAATCATAATAATTATTGGGTTGTGGTAGTCACAATAAGAGATACGTCCTGTAAGATGGCGAAGAGAGGTAAGCATTTTTTGTAAGGGTGATTTTAGGGCCCTGTGGTGGTCAACGGTTGTACTCGTAAGTGGTTAAAATAAGATTAAATAGTTTCTATGAAACATAATTTTCAGAAGGAAACCTTGTTTATACATTAAGGGCAGATTTTTGAACTACAATGGGCGACACTGATGAGAACTTAGTACTCCAGGCAGTAATCTTTCAGAAAAAATCTACTATTGTTTTCAACTTCTTAAGAGCCTAGGTAGCTATTACTTTCCTTGTTGATTCTCAGAGAGGTTACAAAGGCATTAAGCATGACAGTGCTACGCTTTTAAATATTGAGAAGCAATACTTCTACAAAAATCAGTCTAATTATGACCAAATAGATTGCACTAATAGAACATAAATTTTAAAATCCTAAGAAAAGATTCAAAACTAAGTGAAGGACGACGTTAAAGTCTCTAAAGACTGTCACGTAAAAGAAGAAAACTGAAAATGCTTACAACCAATTTCAAGGGTCAGGCAGTTCTGAATATGACGGTAAGAATAGGACTAGTTGTTCTAAATAAAGAAAGAACCATGATACTTTAGAGTCCAGGATTTATAGAGTCAATTTTAGATGTCTTACTGGCTTTAGAGAGTTTCACATAAAAAATAAAAGAATGGTAGGTGATAGAAAACGGATACAGCAGCAACTACTGAACAATTTTTTCTTAGTATCACTGATAAAATAAAAAAAGAAGGAAAAATCTTACTGCTATCTATAGGGAAAAGCCACAATAAAAACCAGTAGAAGAAGTGTGAAAGCTTACGAAATAAACCATACCATGACCAGCACGAAAAGGTGGAACGGCACACGCTTCACTTAGTGGTAAAATAATTAAATTGCAAAGCGCAGTTGTCAAAGTTGTTAACACAGATAACTCTACTAAAGAACAATAAATAAACCAAAGGCTGGACAAAATTACATCGAGTATCAAGTTGCAAAAAAAATTTTACGAGCTGCTATCAAGAACAGCGAGCAGCAGTGCTGGCTATCCTTGTTCCGGGACGTAAATAACATTTTCTGAATTAGAGCATACCAGATAGTAATGGGGAGAATGGAAATATCAGCACTTGATGCAAACAAAGATACAGACATCATGAGGAATTTCATAGATGTGTGATTCCTAATGCATGCAGAGCAAGGATCAAGCAGTCTTAACATTTACAGAATATGCATTTGTGTTAACCTTGAAGAATCAAGAGATAATAGGACAATTGCTCACAAATGAGAAAGCCCTGGATCCCTCCAACCAGAAATGCTAAAGAATTCGTATGCAAGGGCATTTCTGATTAGGTTTACAGATGATGATGCTAAACTGATAGTCAAACGTTCTACAGAACTAGTACTTACATGACTAAACTAGGTAGTGTATGGTGTAGTTCCTCTCCTGACGTACCTTTAAACTCTAACCACAAAAAACAGGACTCTAAGCTACTTTTGTTGTTGAATTCAGGACAAAATAGCCCTTAGCTAAGTAATTTATCAGCCACACCTTTTTTCATTCGTGTCAAGAACTGTAACGTTACCGTGGATTTGAATGATTTATTCTTACGTGGATGACAGTTACAGTCCTTTTTATCTGCTTTTATCCAGTGACTTGCATAATTTTAAGGGATAAGAAAGTTGAGTTTCTCAAAACGTATGTTCAAACCATTGAACATATTATAATATTAAGAACAGTTATGTTAATTACATTTAGTAAAAATAACGATTTTTAAGTCTTATAAAACGAAATTACATTCAGTAAGACAAAAATATAAGGAAGTTTATTTTCAGCTAAAGAATGACTCAGACTTTATTTTTAATCACATAAGAGCTTTTACCTTGAACAGAAGACCTATTAGTCTTATTCCATTTATGTAAAAAATTGCAAACAACAAGCAATGAAGAGCGTGGACTTGAATTTCTAATGCAACAGTAGAATATACAAATAAACAAGACAGTTACAAAATTACAGATGATATTAGTAGGAGTAAAAAAAATTTATTATCTCTGCAAACTTCTCAAAGTTTTCAACCTACAGGAGTTACTTATAGTCAAAATTGTGTATACAAAAGAATAAGAGTTCCAAAAGAAATTTCTAGCTAGTGATTGGGATCAAGTTTGTCGAGCTTTAAAAAAACTATTTCAGATACATTCATAGGCAAATCGGTGGTAACGAATGATAAACGTAGCTGTCTTACGATGCCTATAAGCACCAGAGGAAAGCCAGCAAAAAGTAAGATTACTCCTTAGAATCTGGTATTTTTTGATCAAAATAACTTGAAAAACTTTTTTGACAAAAATTATAGTGATAATGTCCTAAACATAACGACAAAAAAAGGTATTAAATATATTACTGCAAAACCTTACCAGCATTATTATTGTTGTAATAGAGTTAATATAAAGTCTTATCTGTACAAATGATTAGCAAAAGATACTTGTAATGACATTTTCTAGCATGTCTAATCAGAAAGATTTAAAAGTAATTATCTATTTAAAATAGCAAACATTTGTGGTGGTATCGTCATCAGAGCAGAATACCAGTAATAACAATAGCAAAAATCAGCGGCAACAATGCATATTGGATCACATTATGGTAAGTTCTTCGGTCAACACAAGCAGGAGTTTTGCCTGCACGAAGTTTTTTGCATGAGAAAAAGGGTTTATTCTCTTTACTTTCCACAGCTGTAGCGCACACATTCATATGCCAGCCTGCACTTCTGCCCAACATGGCAACATATCCACAAAGGACTACTATTAATATATACAAATGTGAATACTATTTTAATGACTGAGAACAAATGTACTTTATATGGAAGTGCTACGAGTATAAATTGTAAGAGCACAAATGTAAATAAATGATTTGTAACTACGGAGTTCATCCATGGATTCTACCACACCATTATAAGTGAGACCTAATAGTCCAAAAATCATACACTCACTTGTAGAATAAAAAGACAGTATTTAAATGCAGAAGTTCGTCACATTTTACAATACGCTCCAGAAATATGACTGTACATATAATGTATTATTTAACTACTTTTTCAAAAGTATAACGGATTCATTGCAGCAATAGCTCACTGTCTAATTAACTTTTGAAACATAATAGCCGAGTCTGGTTCTACTTTGTCTTTAATTTTTATTAATTTTCAAAGCTTGCTTTAATTAACTAAGGGCAAACTCTGTGGTTAAGTTTGAACGATCGTAACAAAAAATGAATAAAAGAAATAGAAAAGTTAAGTCAAGAAAACATAAGGTACCCGAGGAAAGATTATTTTGCAATATGCGAAGAAATTGTCAATATTGAAGAAATTTATACAACTCATCACCAAGTCTAGTTATCACGAAGACTGTAAAATGGCGAATTAACAAGTAAAACTCAACGATGTAATGATTCCAATATTTGACAAAGAAGAATTTAAAAGATAGAAATTCAAGTTGTTAATGCTAAACGAATACAAACACTTTTAAAAATGAGCTATTAGAGAAGCAGCACAGAAAGTGTTTTATTTCATGATATCTTAGTTGATCTATTGATTAAGACTTGAGAATAGAGATGCAGCTCTTCTTTATTTGCAGAGGTGTGAAAGCATGGTAAAAGTAAAATCTCGAAATAAATCTCTTTATTTAGTGAAATTAGTTTATATATAAAGATCTAATACACAACTTACATACATTTCTTGGTTTGACACTTTAACACAATTGGAAAGAAAGATTATCAAAGATTTAATGAGTCGCAAGATACATTTAAAAAACCAATAAATACAGCTTTTAAATGTTGTAGAGTTGTGCTGAGCGAGCTTGGCAAGGTATGTGTGACAGCGAGAGAAGAAAGTTGACCTGAAGCAAAACACAATTAAAACTAACTGTAGGACCTCACTATAAGAGCTCTCACATCAGCAAAGCGCGTCCAGGCCAATATCTTGTTGAGCAGGGAGCGAGCACTCTGCGTCGGTTCGTCATGATACTGGGTGCCTAGCCATTAAGGTGCAAAAGTGGGAAAGACAGTATGATAGCTTACACAATGATAGAAAATAAACTGCCTATTACGCTCAAAACTGATATCTAGTATACTGTTTTCAACTCCCAGTGCCGAGGGCAGCCCTACCAGCGCTACAATACAATAACAGACCACTGTCCACTGCATTACGAATACTTAAGAAAAGTAACATGAAAAAATTAAAACTATAAAGTTACAACACAGTGAAAAAGTTTTTGAAAGATTTTGAAAAATCTACAAACAAAAATGTGTTAGCAGATGGAATGCTACATAGATCTAAAAAACAGATAATAACTAAAAGCACTACCATCAACTTACAGCTACATATGGAGAATCGCATTTGTCACATAATATATAAACTAAAAGTACTCCATGGAAAAATATTGTATCATGAACAGAGGTAGAAATTTGTTAGAATTTGGCTAGTAGCGTATTACGGAACTACTAAGAAAGTGATTCATAAAAAAAGAACGGTTCTTAAACAATTTTTACATTATGTTACGTATCCGCTCATTTTTTTATATGTATTGTTATAGCTATAATGATATAGTTATTAAAAAAACATGAACATAAATGGAATGAATATTTGGATGGGCCAGTTTTCTAAAGTAACGTCAAATGCTAATTGGCCGAAGTAGGCACGTAGTAAATATACATATTCAAATGTAAGAACTTTTCTGTCGTTACATAATAAGTCTGTCAGCCCTACAAGTCATAGAGGGACAGAACTGCAGAAAATTAGAGCAAATGATGACAAAATCAATTAATCTGTGAATGAAAAATTTTTTCCCACACAATAAATTTGACCTCAGCGTCATTTTAATTTTCATTTTGCACGAAAATACACTCTTTGGTCTTGCATCTTGATAAGGCAAAATATGATGAACTCTTTAAAAATAATGGTTTTTAAAAATCTGCTTGATCAAAAGCATATTTTGATCTTAATTAATCTTGTAATTTATTTGTAGTCATTGCAAAAGCAAAAGCTAAAAAAAATTGCATTCTGTATAGAATGAGTGGTAACAATCATGTATTTCCAGTATTTTAAGTCATTTTTAGTATAAAAACTCTTTTTTTATTTTTTTTCCAGTGTATTATTTCTACTTTCACATTAAACTTTACCATCTTCCTTATTTTAAACCTTGTGGCGTTAAATAAGCCATAAAATATACTTCAACTCCTTATAAATATGACAACTGCTCAATTTCTTAAATTCAGTTCATGAGGTATTTTGATGTCACTTTATGAATACTACAATATGTTACTATTTTATCTCTTATCTAACTGGAAACTTTATAATTTAAGGAATTAAAATAATAATTGCTTTCGTTTTGCATTCTATTTCTCTTACCCACTTACTCAGCCCTTCTTTGACTCCACTTACTTTCTTCTTACACCTACTCGTTCCCCCTTGTTCACTTTCCATGCTTTTCTTAAGCGATTCAAACATTATTCTCACAGAAAGCAATTTTCTTTAAATTATCTGTTTTTTGTACACAAAAAACATTTTAAAGTGCAGGTCAATAAAGGATTGACGAAACTTGTCCTCTATAGTAAAATATTAAGTTATGTGCAAAGAAGTAAAAAATTTCTTATCAAAAATAAAATTCTCTGTAAAACGGATTTTACATTTATTGCAAATAATTTCACCAAAAATGCAAAAGGTTGTCTTAATAAATATTTCACATTCATGGAATTTCAACATATACCTTTTAATATTCAAATAATTTAACATTTTTAACCATAATTATTATCAGTTTCACATTAAAACGTTTATAATTTTTTTTTAAAAACTATATTTTAGCATTAAATAGCTGTGTTTAAGAATATATTTAGAATAAGAAGAAGATATTAAGAATGGTGTGATAATTCTAATTACGATGGTTTTGAAAATGATCTTACAATATTATAAATGATGATCCGGATAATGACAATAACAGTCACAATATTAATAATGATAATAATAATAAAATTGGAAAATTGATAACTACAGCAGTTATGATTAAAATGAGGGTGATAATTATGAAAATAATGTAGACAACAATGATGATAATGGTATGATAATGGTTACATTAGAAAAAAAGTCATAAAGATAATAATAATTATGATAGCGTTTATAATGTTTGTACGTTAAATTGAAAAAACGATAAGAATTATGATGATAATAATAACAATAACTGGAGTAAAACAATGTTCCTTGTCCTGATGACTTTAAATAATGGTAATAATAATGATGTCGATGATGTTGATGTCACTGATGACCTAAACAGTAATGCTTATGATTATATTGATGAAAATTCTGTTGATAATAAAGATGACTACAAGAATGGTATTAACCATAATGAAGAGGATAATTCTAATAATTGTAATCATAATAATGATGATAATGATTATGATAATTATAATACTTATCACAATGATAAAAGCGATGATAAACATGATTATATTTAGGATGACAATATTTATGCTTGTAGACATTACATTTATGATAATGATTATAATGACAATGAGAATGATAATAATGATAATTATGTTAATAATGGTTTTGACATTGATTATTTAAATGATAGTGATAGTCATAATGATTATAATGTTTGTAATAATAAACACGAGAGCAATGTTACTGATGATCATGATACAAGCCATAGTGATGACAATAATGGTGGTAAAGACATTGCTTATGATGATAGTAATAATGTTGATGATGATTAAAATGACAATATTGGTTTAGGTTATAATAAAAAAGTGATAGTACGTATTATAATATTAGAAATAATAGTTATAATTATCATAAAAATAACAATAGTAAGATTGAAGATTATTCTAATTATAATGATTTAAATAATGATAGTGGTAATAATAATAATGATAATAATGGTAGTAATAGTAATAATGGAATAGACTAATCAAAAACCTGGGGAAGTAGATTACTACCCTATCTAATTCCTCTCAAATCACAGGTATTTCTAATTATAGCTCAAAAAGAGGCGGAAAACACAGATGGCTGATAAAGATGAAAATAAACATTACGCAAAACATTCGTTCTTTGACTGCATCAAGTGGCAAGCCGAACGAAACGTGCTGCAGGAAAGAATCGGAACTTTTAGTTTCTACAACGTCATAGATAAAATGCTATTCAACGAAGAAAGATGAACTGCAGTTGCCCAGTACATACATACAGTTCTCCGGGCCAAAAAGGAGGACGGTTTTCTGGATGACTGAGTGAAGGTGGTGCAAACATGGATCTGGTGCCACCGTGTGGGTGTGGGGTCATGTTTTTGCTGCGGCGCCCGGGGCGTTCAGGGGGGGGTCGTGGCGGGGCCTAGGAAATGGGGCCACCGGGGGATGACCACAGGGCGGTTGGTGTGCAGTATGGGGGCCCGCATGAGTGCTTCATTGCGTGCAGACTCCCTTCAACCGTCTCGCTCTATCACCTTCCTACCAATGAGCGGCTGCGGTAAGGTGTCCCTTGTTTTCAGGTTCTTCGCTTCCGCTGCGCTACCTTTTTTTTTCTCTCGGAGCTGGGCTTCTGTGGTGTGGTCGCAAGGTGGTCGGTAAGCGATATGGGGGCTTGCGTGGGTGCTTTACTGCGGGTAGGCTCCTGAGGGCCGCTTTGCTATATCACCTTTTTGTCGATAAGCAGCTGTACCTCCGTGGCCTAGGTATCGGCCTCACGGGCTCTGCGGTGGGTTCGCTCCTTGCGCTTTTGTTGAGGGTGGTCGAAATCGAGATCGTGCTAAGAAGCTCTGCTTATTATTTTGCTCCTTTCCCCCAAGTAAACAAAGAAGAGCATCTCATATGCATGATGCAAACTAGAAAATACCCTAGAGGACGCAAAAGTTACAAGACACGTTGATGACGAAACACTGAAGAAAGCCCAAACCAGGGGCTAAGCCTTCGTGGCCCAAGCTTAAAGAGTAAATGCAAGATCAGATACCGAGCCAACTGTCCCAGAAGAATGGTTTTGCCAGTTTAGTGGGTATGATTATAACGAGTCCCACACAAGAGAGGGTTCGTACACCCTTCTATCGTGCATACAGAAATTCTGACAACTTCGGAAAAAAACAAAAAAAAACAAAAAATAATAATAATAATTATGACTATGATAACGATAATTATAACGA
>NW_019384290.1:439129-453893 GCF_000648655.2 Copidosoma floridanum | reverse complement strand
CAATATTAATAAAAAAATAATAACAATGCAAATATTAATAATTCCATAACTTCTGATTATGTTACTTATAATAATAAAGGCAATGACGATAAGGAGCGTAAGGATAATGATAACTTCGTGAGTTATGACAATCGTTATGATGATAAAAGCAGCAAAGATAGTGATGATAACGATAACAATTATATCAGAAACTTAGCAATACTTACAACAAATAATAATGCTGCTGATAAATGTAATGATAATGAGGATAATCATGATAATAATAATAATGATACTAATGATGATGATGATACTGTTAATTACAATGATAATGAAGATATTGATAATAATTACAATAAAAATCATTATTAATATGATGATCAACAAAATGAAGAGACTAATAATTGAAATAATAGTATAATACTAATGTTATAATAATAATAATAATAANAAACTGATTTTTTCTTTAGAAGGCCGTATATGTGTCACCGAATTATTACAATAAAAATAATAATAATAAAAATAATAATGTTTCCTAGTAATGATAATGCTCTTACATCAATTATGATAAAACAAATGCTTATTTAAATAAGAATAATACATGCAATGTCGATAATCAGCGTACGGATAATAATAATTTCGTAAGATATAACAATTGTTATAATGGTAACAGTAGCAGATATAGTAATAATAACAACAACAATAATATCAGAAATTTGAAAAATGATGTTGAAAATGATATAAGTTTTCATTATGATAATTTTTATTGTGTTAATAATGATAAAAAGAATAGTAATAATCGACGATCATACTTATAACAATAGTCATGATAATAATAATGATAATGATGATGATGATGATAGTGATAATAATGATTATGATAATGATGATTATAATGATGACAATAATAATGACAAAGAGGATGATAATGATGGTAATAATGATGATGTTAATTATGATAATAATGACGACAATCACAAAAATAATCATAACTAAAACAATAATCCAAATAGTAAAACAATCATAATTCAGATTAAACCATAGTACTTATGTTATAAACATAACACTTCTGATTTTCTAATAACAATAATGCTATAACAATACTCTACCTAATGATTATGTTAACAATAATAATGAAGGCAATGACCATAAGAAGCGTAAGGATAATGATGATTTCGTAAGTAATGACAATCGTTATAATGATAACAGTAGCCATGATAGTAATAAAAACGATAACAGTGATATAAGAAAATCAAAAAATTCTGCTGATGAAGATCATATAAATCCTGACTATGATAATACTCATTGTGTTCTTAATGATAAGAGAATAATAATAATCGACAACAATACTTATTACGATGGTCACATTAATAAAGATGATAATAATGATGATGATAATGATGATGATGATAATGATAAGGATAATAATGATAATTATGATAATGATGATAATGATAATAATATTGATGATGCTGATGATGATGATGATGATGATAATGATGATGATGATGATGATGATATCGATGATGATAATGATTATAATGCTGATGGCTGTGACGATACTGATGATGATGATGATGATGATGATGACGAATATAATGATGATAATGATGATGATAATAATGATGATAATGATGATGATGCTAATGACGGTAATGATACTGATGATGATAGTGATGATGATTATGATGACAATGTCAAATATTATAATTCAAATGATATTGTAGAAAAGAACATTAGCATAATGATCATGATATTAAAGATATTCACAATAATAATGATGATAAAAATAATAATTGAAATAATAAAATTGGTCATACATAAAATAAAATAATAATTCTCCTGTTTTATTAACAATAACACTTATGCAATGATAATAATAATGCTATTATAATAATAACACTTTTGTTACTTGCAATGAAAATAATAAAGGTTATTACGATAAGAAACGTAAGGACAATGATAATCTTGTAGGTTATGACAATCGTTATCAGGGGTGTCATAACTCCAATTTTTATGGTATGGAACCGATTTCAATATATAGATACATATACATACATGTGTGTGTGTGTGTGTGTGTGTGTGTGTGTGTGTGTGTGTGTGTGTGTGTGTGTGTGTGTGTGTGTGATTGTAAATCTCGTATAGATTTACACATTTAAATACGTACGAGAAAAAGTTTCTACCAATACTACAGTAAATCACGCTACAATTAAAATATTTAATCACAAGAAGTAAATGAATTTAAGTTTTTACATACCTCGGACTTTTAACTTTAATTTGAAAAGTATTTTTAGTCATTAATGTTTTTAGAAAGTTTAATTGATATTCAAAGGAAAACGTTTTATAAACATTTTACTATTTAAATTCAGTGCTCAGTGCTTATCATGGATTTTATTTTAACTAAAGAGTAGTACGCACTTTTTATTGCCGTTCCTTTATTTTTAAATGCATTCTACGTGCATACGCATTTCGTGATGTTTGCTGAAATTGCGATATTCAAAACGATAGTCGATGTTGTATTGGACTCCAATACTCGATTGCACTATAGTATGCATGTGTTGCACTATAGTATATATGTCGAGTATACAGTGCAAAGTCACCTTAAAGTAAATTCTATCCCTGACTTACGTGTAAAGGTTACTTGCAGTGTTTATTTGTTTTTTAAGCCTTTATGCTCACCTACATACTGTAATTTTGACACTTTTGCAAGTCTTTTTTGCAAGTTTATTTTGATACTGCAATTCTATCAAAATGAGAAAATTTCTTGTTCCTATTACTCCCCATAGTCAAGATAGTGATTCTTTATGTAGCGAGCTAAATATATCTAATAGTAAGCAGCATTAAAATGAGCTCTCAGGCGATTACAGATCTGAAAATAAAAATCAAGAAAAAGTGAGCTTAGTGAGCAGTGGTTATTTTTCTCTTAGTAAATTCAAGTTCTTTTCTAATAGTACAAAAGTGTAACGTACCTTAAAATTAACACTCTATGCATTATAGAATCAAGACCACCGTCATTTAGGAATTGGAAAAAAACTTTCAAGTGGCTTGATCTCAATGCTTTTTGGCAAAGCAATCCAATCTGTATGACTTGTACGGATGCTGTAAACAAGAATTTGATAGTTTCGCAAAACAAAAATACCAACATCTTGAAAAAAGCATATGTTGATGAAGGATTCAGCACTCGGAAAAATACTATTTTGTCATTCAAAAATCATGAAAATAGTGAATCGTACATGCAATCAATGCAGGTCACAATTTTGAATAAAAAAAAACAGAGTATTATAGATCACCTCTGTATAGCAAAATAACAGGAAATAGTTGACGCCCGAGTAGCTCTAAATAAAATTTTCACGACTGTTTTGATACTAGCTAAACAAAGTATTGCTCCAAGAAGGCATCATGACGTAAAATTAAATTTAATCTAATGTTTGCAAATGAGGGCTGAGGATGTACCTCAACTGAGATCGTGGCTGAATCGTTCTGGAGATAATTATCTTCATCACTCTATTATCAATGAAATATTGTATATATTTTTTGAAGCAATAATGAGTCTAATAATTAGTGAAATTAAATTAAATCATTACACTAAACAATGGTGGATTAAACTTCTGACGTTGCTTGGCTAGAACAAATCTTAATTTGTATTGGGACAGTCTCTGTAGACTAAGTCATCAAAGAGAATTATATGACGTTTTGTGATACAGGTGACACAAAAGCTGAAACACTGCTCGAAATTGAATTTCAATATCTCTCTAAAATAAGCCTTGACTTACATAACTTAAGAGGTCAATGCTACGACAGGGCCAGCAATGTGTCAGGGCGAATAACTGGCCTTCAATCTAGAATCCGTGACATTGAGCCACGTGCTCTGTATGTGCATTGCTAAGCACATACCTTAAACTTAGTTATACAGGATGCTCTTGAAGATATTCCTGACGTGAGAAGCTTTATAGGAATAGTAAAGGGCATCATAAACTTCATAAGAGATTACATGAATTAAAATCTTTTAACAAATTTAATCTGGTCAACATCATACTGCGCTATCTCCATACTGCCCTACAAGGTATGTACCAAGTGAAAGAAAATAAATCTTATATTTTTATAAATCTTACAGCATGTGTCCGAATTTTCCACACCGATTCTTATTACATTCAAATATAAATTTTGAGAAAAAACTATAATATCATTAGTCCCAAGTCCTAACTACTAGTAAGGATCTACTAATGTCTTAAGCAGATTCGCGAGTCAGATGCTCAAATTTTTTTTGTATGAGAAGCAAATATAAAATTTTTGTATACTAATAATAATTTTTCCTGGATATGCGGGTAAAAAATGTTTGTAAAAAATATTAAAAGCAAAAACGCTAAAATAGTAGAAGTGAAGAAAGCCATTATTTCATAAAAAAAATTAATTATTAAAACAACGATAAATTTTTTCAGATAAGTTGTAAGGATATAGTCTTTTCAATTCCTTCATCTTATTGATAATTACAAGGCTGCAATTGAGTTTTTCGATTCAGTTAGTTCTCATCGTCACATAGATTCTAAACATGCTGCTGAAGCTGCAGGATATTTACAAAATGTGCCTTAATATCATTTTTATTTTTGTTTGACTGCAATAATCGAAACATTTTCTCCGATTGAAATTTTGAATTTTCAACTTCAAAAATCTGAATTGTGTGTGAATGCATCTCATGAAAAGATTAAAATTATAACAGACAGTATCAAAGCAATCAGAAATTCACAGTTCGATAGAATGTGGACAAAAGTCACGGATAAAATTCAAGATTTAGGAATCAGTGAGACAACAGTTCCTTAAAGAAGAAAAGTTCCTAAAAGATACGATTCTATTAGTGTGCCTCACATATTTGAAATACCAAAAGATTATTATCGAAAGCAGTGTATTTTGTAAAATAGTGGATCAAACACTTATGCCATTAAATAAAAGGTTTGGTACATTTACACTAAAAATTTTGAACAGATTTATGAATTTTATTTTTGGCAAGAGTGATGTGTCTATCGATAAAATTACAAATTCTTATAATTTTTCTACGAATAGGGATTATATTGCAAACGATGTAGGTCCAAATAAGCTTGTGTGACAGAGAAATATTTTCATCGACGTAGTTAGAAGGGAGAAAATTTCTATACTATCTGTAAGAGAAGTTATAGCATATTTAAAAGAAAATAAGGCTCTCATAGATATCCTTGATGAATACTGTAAGTTCGTTAGGCTTGTCCTCACTATTCCAGGATCATTTTGTGTAAATCAAAATTCATTTTCTGCTTTGCGTTGTCTAAAAACTTATCTGCGGTCTACAATGTTAGAAATGAGACTGAATGATCTTGCCATTATCCACGTACACCGAGACAAATTAAATAACTTGATATCGAGGCATCCATGAACATTTTCATCAATGAGTGTCGTAGAAAAAGATCTATTTTTGCAATAAGATGTTAGTTATCAGAGTTTTTATTGAAATACTTGGTTACATTTATTTCTTATGAATCCTATCAATAATAATTTTCATTTATATAATAATGATAATAGGGATAATAAAGGTCAACGATAATACTAATATCGATGTTCGTAATACTAATATTGATGATGATGATACTGATGATGATAATGGTAATGATGATGATGATGATGATAATAATAATGATGTTGATGATGCTGCTTATAATGATGAATATGATGACAATGATGATAATGATAATCAGAATAGTAGTAATTACAACGATATCAAGTCTGATAATGATTATGTTCAGTATAATGATGATATCAACTTTAACGATAACAATGATTCATGGATTTGTAATAGTTGTAAAAATAATGATAATAACTAATATAATCATAATGACGTAATGGAATATAAACAAAAGAATATTACCTTTCATAATAATACTGAAATTGATAATAATTATATTGATGGGGCTGATGTTAATAATAATAATTAATAGGATAGAGATAAGATTGATAATAAAAATACAAATAATATCAATAAAGCAATTAGGATTAATGTAATAATGATAGTGACAATGATCAAAAAAATATTGCTGCTTATGATGATAACAATAATAGATTTGATGTTAAGGATTAAACTTATGATGTTAAACATAATAATAATTCTTATATTTAGACTTATGATAATAATGTTGATTATTAAGTATCATGATATTAAGGTCGTCAATCATGTGAATGACAAACACAATGACAATAATAAAAATAAACACTATTATACGTTTTAATTATCATCATTATTATTATTATTATTTACACTATGAATATTGTTATAATCGTTATAACAATTATCATTGTTCTCATTCTTATTATCGTTATCATCCTTTTGTAATAATCAGCTATATTATGAACGTTAACGTAATAATTATATTCACGAATATTATAATTATTGATGGCGATATAAATGTAACTATTATCACTATCACAATTGGCATAATTATTATTATATTATTATCATTATTATCATCATTATCGTTATTATCTTTATCATCATCTTCCTCATCATCATCATCATTATAATTATCACCATAATTATCAGCATCATCATCATCATTATCATCATCATCATCAGTATCATCATCATCATCATCATCATCATCATCATCATCATCATCATCATCATCATCATCATCATCATCATCATCATTATCATCATCATCATTATTACCATCATCATTATCGTTATCATTATTGTCATCTTTATCATCATTAACATTATTATTATTATAGTCATCAGATATTTTTTTTCGTCCAGAATGCCTTTATGAACGATAGACGGATATAAGAATCCTCGCCTGTGTAAGACTTGTTATGACCATACCCACCAAACTGGCAAAAATTTTTTCCAGGGACACCTAGCTCGGAATCTGCTTTCACGTTTAAACTTTAAGCTGGGGTCATGGAGGCTTAGACCCCGGTACGGGCTCCCTTCAGTGCTTTGTTACCAACGGATATTGTAACGTTTGCGTCGTCTATGGTATTTGCTAGCTTTCGTCATGCATCTAAGCTGCTCTTCTCTGTCAAGTTTGAGAGAAGTAGCAAAATTAAGAGCAGATGCTTCCTAGCACGAGCTCAGATCCGATCAACCCTGACAAAAGTGCAAGAAGCGTACCCACCGCAGAGCCCATGGGGTGAAAACTTAGGCCACCGACCGAAGTACAGCTGCTCATCCGCAGGAAGGTGAGATATCGAAATGGTCCACAGGAACCTGGCTACATTTAAGATCCCAAGTCAGCTCCTATACCGCACACCAACTGCCCCACAGCCACAGCTCAGAAGTCTAGCTCCCCCCCCCCAAAAAAAAAAAAAAAAAAAATAGGGCAGCGGAAGCAAAGCACAAAGCCACAGCCGATCATCAGCAGAAAAGTGATAGAGCAAAGCGGTTTAAGAGAGTTTGCATGCATTTAAGCAACCACGCAGGCCACCATTCCGCACAACGACCACCCCGTGGCAACGACTTGGTGGTCCCATCCTCGAAGCCCCATTTCCATCCCCTCAAACACCTCGAGCGCCGCAGCAACAACACTACACCTCTCTCCCATGATGGCGTTGTATCCACGCGCGCAAGAAAACCATCCTCTTTTTTAACCGGAAAAACTGTATGTGTGTATTGGGCTCCTGTAGACCATCTTTCTTCGTTGAGTAGCATTTTATTTGTGGTGTTAACAGAACTTGAAGTTTCAATCCTTTCCTGCAGCACGTTTCGTTCGGCTTGCTGCTTGGTGTGGTCAAAGAACGAATTTTCTGCGTTATCTTTATCGTTGCCACAGTACTTGTAAGCAGCCACCTGTGTTTTCCGCTTTTTATTGATGCACAAGCAAAAATACCTGTGATTTAAAAGAAATCGGGTCGGATAGTAATCTACTTTCCCGTGTCTTCGCTCAGTCCAATCCTTGACGTCTTTTAACATGCGTGCCGTCCACTTACCTAAAGTTTCCTCTTGCTATTATCATTGCCAGCATTTCCAGGTAACTTTCCAGGTGTTTTTCTTGGCCTCCATTCTTCCTAAGTTTTTCTCTGTAAGGTGCTATAACCGTCATTTTCACGCAGTGAGATTGATAGGAATTACGCCTGTTATCACTAATATCGCAGACTCCGAGACTGTGTGATAGGCGCCGGCTCTCCTCAAGGCTCCCATTCTTTGAACTAGGCCGATTTTCACTCTCTTTTTTTTAACGTCCATCTCATTTCCCCATATCTCAGCCCCGTACAAAATAATAGACTGGGCCATAGACATAAGGAGCCTGCGTTTTGCAGACTTTGGACCTCTAACGTTTAGCATTATTCAGCTTAATTCCGCTACTCTTGCCACTGCCTTGTCTGCTGCTTGCCTAAGTAGACTCCAATACGTGAGCTTTCTATCCAGCATCACCCCTAGGTATTTTACGGTGTCCTTAGTCATTACTTATTCTTTTTGTACCTTGAAAGGGATGAGGGTATCTATCTCTTTTCTCGTCAATGGTACTATCTCCGTCTTCCCTGTTTTAACTTCGAGTCCGTCGTTCTCCATCCATGGAGCCAATCTTTGCATAACCTAGTTAAGTCGTATCTGCACAAGTTTTATCATGCGTTTGACGATTACTAGAGCAGCATCGTCTGCGCATCCTAACAAGATCATTTCCTTTGGCATTTTCTGGCAGAGTAGTCTGTCGTATGACACGTTCCAGAGATCGGGTCCAAGTATGGAACCCTGGAATGCCCCTGCAGTTATTTTCTCCTTTGTTTTGCCTTTTGTTGTCGTATAGGTCAAGAAGTGGTCTTTAAGATAATCTTTCAACACTCTTAAGTGATAGTCTGGTGTTCCTAATGTATTTTTCAGAGCGTAAAGCATGTCCTTCCATCTTTTTGAGTTGAAAGCGTTCTTTACGTTTAAGATCGGCACACGAACGAGGGGTTTTGTGCCATGGCATATGTTTCGAGTGTTTTGAACTGTTTCTACTACTTTTTTAGCTGCTTTTATGGTAGACCTTCTTTTTTGAATTCGTACTGCCTGTTGGATAAGTATCCTGCGTTTTGTAAGGCCTGCAGAAGACGGGCCTTGAGCAGCTTTTTGTATAACTTTCTAGGCGTATCCAGCATGCATAACGGCCTGAAAGATGACGAAGAGTCAGGCTCCCCCTTACCTTATCAATCAGTACCAGCTGTGCGTTTTTCCCAGTCTTGCTCGAGCGCTCGTACCGAATGCACGCTTTCTGCGCACGCCCGTTACGCATCTCTCTTACTCAGACTTTAGCTCTCTCCATTTGGCCCTTCTCGGGGCCCTCTCTCTTTCTCTTTCGTTAACTGCGACTTCTTTGCGCCTCGCGACTACTTTTCCTTGACATCTATCACCCGCGTACACGCCGCCCCTAGGGGTGGCCCGTATGGCTTGCCCTTTTCAAGGGTATCGTCGAACAGATACTGCGGTGGCGTGTCCACAATTCAAGGTCAATACGACCAACTCTTTTGATGCGCTGTTATTCAAAACAGACTCGTCTTCCAAATTGCCCGCGCTCCATAGTGTAAGTGACAGTGCTAGTGTAAGTGCTAACAGTGCCCTCTATTTCCTTCCGATGTCCAGCATGACTGACAGCCGGCCAGCAGATCTGCAATCCCTTAAGCAAAGTAGACGTGACCCCTGCGTCAACCGACGAATTAATCAACGGGAACACATCCCACTCTACCATGGCGATACACTGGCCAAAGTCGCAGCTGAACTCTCCGAACTCCGGCAGCGGAACGAGTACCTGGAAAAAATTACGAGTGAGTACTCTATCTAGCTGGAACAATCCAACCGGCAAATTGCTAAACTCCAACGAGGAGAAGGACAACATTATCACGGCTATTTATGCTAAGTCCCCCTGCGCAGTGGAAAACAATCTAGTAAGAGTTTCGGATTTCATCACTCCGTCACCCGCAAACCGCAACCCATTAAACCTGCTAAATCCCTCCACTTCAGAAACAAAGCAGCCCCTTTCCATGCCCAGCCCTAGGCCAGTGGAAAATGCCTCCACAAATTCGACCGTCAAGAAACCCACCACAAAGAGAAGGCGTACAAAACTAGTGACCAACGTGTGACTCTCTAGTTCCAAACTCTCCGATATGGAGTTTAAAGAGTCTCGTGAATCCTAACCCCCACCAAGCTCCTCCCAAGCAGGGAAAAACGCGTTCGACGGTCACCTCGAGGACTCAGCGCATGCGGAAACGCAGAAGACTGCTAGTATCCCTAAAAAAGGCCCCGCCTCCCATCACGATCTTGGACCAAAGACTCTGGCCCAAAATCAACAAAGCCCTCATCGAGGAGAAAATCTCTGTCCACCGCGTTATTACCACATCCCAGGGTACTCGCGTGTACCCCGATGATGCCGATAGCTTCCGTCGTATCGTCCACGACCTTGACGAGAAAAAGGTCGAGTTCATCACACACCAGCTTCACGAGGACCGTGAAATAGTGGTCGTCATCCATGGAGTTAATACTGGCTACACGAAAGCAGAAATCTTGGACATGATCCAGGACAAAGTACCGTCCGCCCGTCGCGGGTACCGCATGACAAAGGGTGACCGAACCTGGTCCTTGGTCATCGTGTACGTTGTCAAATCGGACCCAAACTCCCGCGCCATCTACAAACTCAGGTCACTCGGGAGCACTTCCGTCCGAGTGGAAGAGAAGCGCAAGTCCAACGACATCCCCCAATGTCGTCACTGCCAGAAATTTAACCACACGGCTTCCTACTGCCGCACTGCCTTTATCTGTGGTTTCTGCAGCGCAAACTACGCCACCGCAACCTGTCCAAAAAAGGACACCACCCAAGCTACCCCTTGCTGCGCAAACTGCAACGGTGAGCACCACGCCTTCTACTCGGGTAGCCCCAAAATTCCTCACAAACGAGCCCATGCCCCAAAAAAAGGCATTCCGCCTCCTCCCCCTTTTGTGAAACCCAACCTTCGTTCAACAGCTCATGGCTCGTCCACCACCCACCCGGGGATGTCTTACGCGAACGCGGCATCCTCTCAACAGCAGACCAGAGTACAAGCCCAAACTCCTCTGCTCAACACACTCCCCACAATCAAGACCATCCTCCACTCTATAATGACTCTGCTGACACGCCTCGACCAAAGGGTGTCCGGACTAGAGGGAAACGGAACAGTAGCACGATAGATAGGGACTTCACACTACTCAACTGGAACGCGAACAGCATTACACACAATACGACTGAACTTGTACACGTACTTCAGACCAGAAACATAGACGTTGCATGCATAACCGAGACACACCTAGACAACACAGAGTCACTTTACATACACAACTATACGGTCCACAGAAGAGGCAGACACGACCAATCACATGGTGAAGTGGCTATTTTTGTCCACAAGGGTATCCGTCATCGAGTCATCAGTACGGACGCTGCCAACTGCAAACCAATTGGAGTCGAAGTATATACCACTACATCCTCTTCCATTAGCATCATCTGCCTCTATTCCCCTCCCACGGTTGATCCTACCCTCTAATGCATAAACTCGCTGTTTGACTCCAACATTCTTACGATTTTGGCTGGTGACTTAAACGCCAAGCACAAATTTTGGGGGTGCAAACACGAGAATCCCAAAGGACGCTCTCTTCTCAAACACTTGCGTAATCTCAACATCAACATTGAGGTTCCGAGCGAACCAACTCACTATCCAAGCTCCCCAGACCAGGACTCCGACATTCTAGACATATTCCTAACGAAAAACTTGACCATCCTTGCGGAACCAAGAACCTTTCCTGACCTCCCCTGTAACCATAACCCAGTCTACCTCGATATCCCTAGATCCCTTCTCACTATTCCCGTTACCACTAGCCGCATAGACTGAGTCCATCTTACCTACAACCTAGAATCCTCTCCGTTCAAATGCCAGCCCATCACATCCAAAACGGAACTCGACATAGCAGTTGACGAACTTACGGACGAACTAAATAGATGCACTTAAGACGCCACTACAATAATCACAGCTCCCCAACACGTACGTAAACTCCTACACGACCTTGGGCTTCTCATTAAAGAGAAGAAAAGAGTTCAGAAACTCTGGCAGAAACAGAGAACCCCCGAACTAAAAGCTCACCTTAAATCCCTTGAAAGGGAAGTCAAATCCCAAGTTTTCGAATTCCGAAATAAGGAATTGCATAAATTCATAGCTGAGGAAGAGTCCCACCCAAGAAATACTTGGAAGGTCGTTAAAAAACTTCAAAACAAACGGCCTTCCCCCCCCCCTTTCAACAAGGGAACAAACTCTACTCGTTAGATTCAGATAAAGCAGAGATCTTTGCAGATTCACTGCAAAATCAATGCTCCCCCAACCTTAGCCCTGAAGAGTTAGCTAAGGAACACGCAAGAATCACCCACACGGTGCAGCATCAAGTCCTCGACAACCCCGATTTCGAACACTGCACACCTCTCGAAATCAAATGCATCATTCACTCCCTAAAAACCCGGAAAGCCCCTGGCAGAGATGGCATCTCCAACAGCGTTCTGAAAATCCTCCCTTAAAAATTTATCACTGCAATTTGCAACATCACAAACGCCGTAATGCGCCTTCGTTACTTCCCAATCGCGTGGAAGGAGGCTACGGTCATCTGCCTCCCGAAGCCGGGAAAACCTCTCAGCAACCCCTTGAGCCACAGACCCATTAGTTTACTCTCCTTACCCAGTAAAATCACCAAAAGCGTCATCCTCGCCCGCCTTAACAAGCACGCCACGGACAACAATATCCTTCCTGACGTGCAGTACGGTTTCAGAGCCGGACATTCGGCAGTTCACCAGCTTCTGAGAGCCACCGAAGACCTCTCCGATAGCCTCATCCACAAAAACTTCACCACGATAGCTTTTCTAGATGTACAGCAGGTCTTCAACAGAGTTTGGCACGAGGGCCTCCTGTACAAGTTTATACAGTTAGGTTTTCCACACTACCTCATCGGCACCGTCAAATCCTATCTCTCGGACAGATTTATCCGCGTCAAAGTAGGCGACTCTCTCTCCGAACCCCGCCCAATAACCTCCGGAGTCTCCCAAGGCTCCAAACTCTCACCCACCCTTTTCAACATATTTTGCCACGACCTGCCCCAGTGCGAAAACATCAACACGTACGTCTACGCAGACGAGGTTGTGGTCAGCTGTACGTCAAAACAACACTCTCGGTGCACCACCCTTCTAAACGAGCACATCATCACTCTACTCAACTGGTATAGTCTTTGGTAACTGGTCGGCAATGAGGCAAAGACTATAGCCATGCTCGTCTCCTGGAAAAGTCTCAGGAAGAAATTGCAGAAGATAAGGGTCAACGGAGTAGATATCCACGGGAGCTACTCCGCCAAGTACCTCGGCGTCACGCTAGACCGGCGACTCAGGTAGGCTCGTCACATCAACTGCACCCACGGCAAGGCATACGGAGCCTTTGTGCAGCTAAAGTCCGTCTTTAACAACAAAGCAGTCTCCCAGAAGACCAAGATGCGCACCTTCAACGCCATTATCAAGAGCATCATCACATACGCGATCCCTACATGGGGCGCTGCAAAGGAAAACCGACTAAAGGGTATCCAAGGCCCTTTCATAAAGATACTGAGGTTGATCCTGGGTATTCCGTGGTACATCAGGTATACTCAAATCTGTAAGGAGTTCGACATTGTCCCTCCAATCCAAGCAGCCCCTGCCCTCGCGACTAGAATCCGCACTGCCATTACGGACCACCCAAACCCCACCATCGCCGGCCTAGCAAACATCCAACCCGATCGTTTCGACTTTATAAGACGTCCATGCGCTCTCGTACAGAACCCTGAGGATCCCCAGAATACTCTAGGTCTTGAATCCCCCATGCTTCCTTCAGATGCATCTCCATAATCCGCTGAAACTCGCGACTTCAACTTTTACACGCTCCCTTCAGGAGAACCGCCGTATCCTCTACGGCCTTAAACACTAACAACATTTACACCAAACACAAGTACGCTCCTATTCACTCAATACAGTGCGGACTCACACTAAACACTCACACATACACACATCTCACACATATACAATAACACAAAATTTAATTTCCTCCAACTCTATTCCAGCGCAAGCCAATTTTCGAGCTTCGCCCAGATGCGTAAGTGCCCCTCCTTTCATCCCTTTGAGAGCGGGCCTCCGAAATTCTCCGTTATTTTCCTTCTTCTTTCTCCTCTTATGCCCTTTCGTCTTCTAGGGGAGTGGTCCTACGGACCTGTCCCATGCGGGGAGGTTAGTTTTTAGTCGGTAGGCACACCGGGTGAATCGGACACTTCCGCCGGAATAGCCAGGGTATCACTAAAGATTTTCCCCTCCTCGCTCCTTCAAACAAAAAAAAACAAAAAAAAAAAAAATGCATTTTTCTAGGGGATAATTTACTTATTATTATTCTTACTATCACTTTTATCACAATTATTATCATTCTAATTCCAATAATTGTAATTTTTGTCGTTTTTATCATATTTATTTACTTTTTCATCATTATCATGATTTTTATTATTTTAACGCTATTATTATTATTTAAATTATGTCTAATGTCAGTATTATTGTTTTAATCATGACAACGATATTCTTGTTATTTTCGTTCTTATCATCATAATTATAATTTTTATATTTATTTTCATCATCAGAATTGTTACAATCAGCATTTTTATTTTTATTATTGTTTTAACTCTTATTAGCACTACTTGTATTATTATTACTATTATTTTTGCTTTCACTAGTTTTTTTTTATTATTGGTTTTTTTGTTATTTTCATTTATTTA
>NW_019384290.1:406197-430268 GCF_000648655.2 Copidosoma floridanum | reverse complement strand
ATTTTTAAAAAAAATTTTTTTTTTTTAATTAGTTGAAAGAAAAGATTTAATTTTTTAAAATTAGTTAAAAGAAAAAAAAAGTTAAATTCAAGATGCATGGTATTGTGCAATAATGTTGCTGTGGGGTGCGATGATTTTAGGTTGTGTAAGGGGATCGGAAGTCCGTCAAGAGGGGTGGGGCAAAGGGGGAGAATCAAGCAAAATCCACTTCCGCTACTTTTTTTCTCAAGGTCACCAATCTAAAATCATTGATTTACTACGTAGGGCAGAGCACGACTATAAAAGTAAAATTTTTGTAATTTCATTAATTTCATACATTTTTTTATTGTTTAAATAAATTATGCAATTGTATTTCACACAAAATTATACGCATGCAAATAAATGAAAATTAAATTTTTCCATCTTTTTTAAAACGGTTAACATTAAAAGTTCCTTGTGAAACAATGGTTTTTACTTCTAGATTTTTATATAGTTTTGTTTGAATACAAATTCCATTTCCATTTGTGCATCTTGATTACGGACTTAGTGTAATTGACCACGTAAAAACACTGGTTTTCCTAATTATAATTTAATATTATTAAGACTCTGACTTTAAGATTTATTTCTACTTCTGGAAAACGCTTGGACTACAAAAAATCATTTTCTGTACGAAATAAAAGGTAATAAAAATGTTAGGAAGGTTTTGTCCATCAAACAAATATTAGTATCACGTTTTAGAACAAGAAACAATATTTTAAAATATGATGATAAAGTACTTTTTGTGAAATCATGCTTCTACTATTATTATTATTTAAAATTTTAAGATTCTATTTCAAAAACACTTACTCAAACTATAAATTTATCACCAAAATGGATATTAGTACTACATAATTCTCGGAAGGCCCTTTTAACTATTTCAAAGGTATTTTTTGGGATAACAAAAGTCTTGTACTGTATTATACACATTTTTAACGATATTTCTTAACATTACTGTTAATGATATTTAAATTTTTTTTAATTTTTCAGCCCCACTTAAGAAAATAAACAGCTTAAGTAGTGCAACAGAAGCAGAAAAAAGGGCTTTTTTCGCTTGATTACATTTGAAACATGTTAAGCCGTTTCTCACAATATCACTCTTTCATTCTCTCTTTAGCCTATCGACCATATTCACATGATGATTTAACTAGTTATTATTTTTTTAGCCAGTTTTATTAACCATACAGCACAAACCATGACGTTTTAGACGAAGAAGGCATTAACGTATGATAAGGAATTTCTTATTCTATTATTACAATGCCATACGTGGGACGAATGTTTATTAACTTTGAATCATCCAAACATTAGTTTAAATACAATTTACAAACATTAATTCAGCCTTAATTGTTGAGTTAAGCAAATTTTATGAATCATAAATATATTTATGAGAATCGCTGTTTCTCTTTTTAAAGTGTTAGGTGATTGGAAACAAAAGTAAAAGCCATACGGAAAATTAAAAAGCCAACAATTTTAAGATTAAATACTGTTAAAATGGTCTTAGAGCATGAGTTAAAATTCAGGAGCAACCAAAAGTTTTTTAAACACTAGAACGAATTTAGTTATTCTGATTTGCTTAATTGAAAAGTTCGTGATGCAAATTCATTAAACTGACAATGGTAAGCTTTAAACACAAATTATACCTCGTACAGCATAGTCCTACAATTTTATTAAAAAACTTTCTTTTCCTCCCTATCACACAGCTCTATATTAACGGTACATATCTGTGCAGTTTTTAGATATTTTGCAATATAAAAATGCGCACTGTATCAACTTAATTTGAGCGAACTCTTAGAATATAGAATAACAATTCAACGTTTTCTCGTTAACTTTTTTCCTACAAGTGCTCGTTAAAAAATATCCACCAAGAAAGGTGAAACAGAGTTGCGTTTATGTAAAATTAATAATTGTTTAGCTCTCATGATTTTTCCTCTTGATTTTATATTCATCCACTGGCTAGGTTGTCGATCTTATTCTCGATCAATTACATAAAAAAACTAAGCAACATCAAACTTATCAAACTAAAACCTATGTTAAAGCTCTAGTACCTGGACAAACAGTAATATATTGACTTCTATTTCTGATTGACTAATACGTATCATAGTTCTGTGATATAAAATAAACGTAAAAACAATGCAAAGAAGATCCTTTGTAAAAAAAAGATAAATAAAAAAATGTATTATTACGTAAGTACCCAATGAATACATAACATCATAAATATATGAATAACATCATAAAGACTTACATACTTATAATATTTAAATATTAATGAATACTCACGTAAGATTCCTTGGCCAAGTATAATAAACATCAGAAAATAAGTCTTTTAATAAAGGCTTCTCTTCAATTTCAGCAAAACAAATTGCATTAATAATATGATTTCTACTTTTTATTAGCCACTCTTGTTCTTTTTTGTCGTCCCAAATCATTGAGTCACATAAAAATTTTTTTAAGCGTACAATTGGACAGTTTCTTGAATAATCAGCGATATCTCCAAATTTTCTGTATGCAGTACTGTCATCTGATGTACTGTGATGGCCGATTCTATAAAATAAAACCATTATTACAATAATAATAGTAATTATTTATATTATTACAAAAAATATAATTTCAGTTATTAAACTTAGTTATTTACTTATTCTCCATTATTACTACTACACTACTACTACTACTACTACTACTACTACTACTACTACTACTAATACTACTACTACTACTACTACTACTAATACTACTAATACTACTACTACTACTACTACTACTACTACTACTACTACTACTACTACTACTACTACTACTACTACTACTACTACTACTACTACTACTACTACTACTACTACTACTATACTCCCGGGTGGGGTTTTCGCTAGTTTCTCCATACCAGGCGCTTCCTCGGGTGGCGGATAGGGGCATCCTCTTAAAATATAAGGTGACAATGGGCAGCTAGGGTGGCTCTCAGTGGTGGTGGTCAGGGGCTAGGATCGGGAGGCGTGTGTGGCGTTAACGTATGTATCTGCGGTGGTGTGGATGGGGGACTAGTGCCCCATGTCTCCATCGATGTGGATGCATGGGCCAGCTCTGCTTGTGCTCCTTCTTCTTCGCTTTTTGCTGCCACCGTGGGTGGCGCTCCGATGCTTGATGTGGGCTAACAAAAACTAGCACCCGTCGTGTATAGAAGTAAGCGGCGGTTATAACATTCTTCTCAGATACATGCATCACACTCTCACTAAACAAACACAGGGATACTGACAGATTGTTCCGAGTTGCAGATGGCGGGTCCTTTTCCGGGCTTACGTTGGAGACCTGGCAGCAGGTAAAGCCAAACGATGAGGCCCAGGTGAGTCTGGATAATCCACAGCTGATAAAGCTATACGCTTCATAAACAAAAAAGACGTGGTGGGCCGACTAATCTAGGCTTACTACCACTGAGAAGGCTATTTGGCGACACCTTAGTGCCTTACGCCAGCTCGCTTTGCTGGGTTGTCTGCGCGGTCGTGGGACTGTTTGCCTGCCTCTAGTCTCGCTAGGATGACCGTAGTGTACCAACATATACATACATTACACGAACACCATTCTCAGACTTGTCACTCAACGCCAGGGCAGTCTTCATGGGTGGGACTGAGGGAGAGTGGCGACTTCCGGCCGGCCCGAGCAAGTAGGGCTTCTCTCTGGTAACAGAGAGGGCCGCTACCCTGGTTTTAACCCTTTCTAAATACTTATTACTAAAAAAAAAGGGTAGTGCTGGCCTTTGCGGGTTAGTATGACATTGAAAAAGATGCCAAAATGAAAAACGTTGATAAAAAACATGTACCCCAGGCGGTAACCTTTCTGAGGAAATCTGCTGGCAGTTCCAATCCAGTTAAAGCCCGGGTGACTGTCGCAGGCCCCACAGATTCTAGGGGGGTCACGAAGACGTGTCTCATGGTCAAAAGGAACAGCTGAATGTTTCATGGCCGTCTTTTACAGACAAAGAACGAAGAGGAAGCCCTTCGAGTATAGGCACAGTCGACACTGAGGACAGCAACGTGTCAGTATTTAGCAACCAGACCCTGGGGGAGCTTGCCTCTTTAGAAGAAAGAGGTGCTATGCTCAGAGTAAAGTGAAAGTAGGTTCTTAAAAAAGTCCTATCAGCAACGGACGACATTGCACAGACGCTACAAATAATTAACGATAAGTATGGCAACACAGCGAACGCTGTTAAAAACGGGCTCGAAACCGCGCTTAAACACCTTCAAGAGGTGGAGGTGCTCAGAAAAAAAATTAACATTTGGATGCCTGCAGTGGAGGAATTAAAGGCGAGATAATTTTGAACGGTATGTACAGAAGAAAACCCTGAATACTGCACTTAAAGAAATAGAACGAAGTAAAAGAAATAGGAGCCCATCGGACAGCCCTGAAAAACACCAGCAGGCAATGTCTTCCAAGAAAAAAAAAAAAAAAAAAAACAGGCAGTGAGAAACAAGAGGAGATTCCTAATAATTGAAAAACAAGCCAGAAAAAAAGTGGATCCGACAACAACAGTAGTAGTGAAGATGGCCGAAGGGCAGACCTTTGCAAAGGTGCTGAGGACGATGAAGGGAGACTTTGACCCTGATAAGGCTAATGTCGCAGTCCAAAGGGTTGTCACTACAAAAAAAGGAGACATACTTATTAAGGCCAAAGGTGTACAGAATGCTCCTGCATTCTCACAGCAAATTGCGAAGTCGATATTCGGACAGGGTACTGTCAAAATGAGCAACAAAAAAGTGACATTAGAGGTCCGAGACCTGGATGCTATTGTAGAGGAAGATAAGCTCAAAGAGGCATTCGTTAGGACTTTTGGACATCAGAGCCAGGAGCCAGAAGTAGCTCTCTTAAAGCAAAATGCCAGAGGACAGAAGCTCGCGTTGATAAAGGTGGACGAAGCAACGGCAAGACTAGTAGAAAAGGAAGGCAGGTTACGAGTTGGTTTTGTAAGCTGCTAAATTTGAAGGTGAATTGAAGTAACAAGATGTTACAAATGCCTGGGATATGGACACGTCTTAGGCAACGTTAAGAACGATAACAGATCCAAGCTTTGCTTTCGGTGTGAAAGTTCAAACCACCAGAAGAAAGAGTGTCCAGGCCCAGGAGGGTGCTTCCTTTGCCCAACAACGGACAACAAGCACGAAGCAGGCAGTGGGAGCTGCCCTTTATTCAGAAGAGCCCCAAAAGAGGCCGGGGATAAGGCCCAAGCAGGATTAAAATAAGGCAAAAAGGCCTTCAGTTAAAAGACAGGCTTATGTGGACCCACGCTGCGCTGGGTACTTTTTACCTATCAGCAAGGGCAAGCATTAAGCTTATAGTGGTGCTGGCTAAGTAGGCGGCCTACTATGAAACGCTAGATAAGGTGCTGGTCCTCAGGGACCCCGAGTCCCTTTCAGGACTCGAGAGCATCAGCACCTCTGGCAAATGGTGGCGAGTTAGCTCGTTAATGCTGTGAGACGCGATGTTCTCCCTGGTGGCTCCACCCTGAAGTAATGCTAACGCGGTTCCGGAGTGGATCAAAAGCCACGCGGCATGGGGGGGGGTTTTAGTGGGTATGGGTGGTCTAATAAAAAAAATCCACTGAGTCCCACACTACCGCTGTCCCTGCGGTGTGCCTCAATGCATTTCCCCTCCCNAAAAAAAAAAAAAAAAAAAAAAAAAAAAAAAAAAAAAAAAAAAAAAAAAAAAAAAACTACTACTTCTATAAATGCTACTTCTACAACCATTACTATTACTTCTTCTGATTTTTTTGGTTGTTTCTTCATGTTGGGTACTTCCCCGGGCGGTGGATAGTAGCACCATCTTAAGATCTGAGGTGAAGACGGACAGTTTGTGTGGCTATTTGCGAAGTGGCTAAAGGCTTGAATTGGGAGGCGTGCGTGGCGTTGGCGTGTATATCTGTATTTGTGGGGACGTAAGTCTTGCGTGCTCTGCGTTCATTGATACGGAAGCGTGGGCTGGTGCTGCTGGTGCTTCTTGCTCTTTGCTTCCTGCTGCTGCTGTAAGTGACGTCTGAATGCTTGATGCAGGCCAACAAAAACTAGCCCCTTGTCGTGTTTAGGAGTAAGCGGTGGTTATAGTATTCTCCTTAGATACATGCATCACACTCTCACTAAACTAACACAGGTAAATTCACGAGTTGTTTTGGTTTGCGTGTGGTGGTGTCTTGTCCTGGCTGTTGTGGGGTCTGTGGCAGTGGTTGAAGCCGGACAATAAGGCCTGGATAAAGCTGGGTAGCCACATCTAATATGGCTATTTGATACGTGAACAAAAAGCACGAGGTAGGCCAACTTATATAGACTTACTGCCACTGATAAGACTGTATGGTGGCAGTTTTTAGTGCATTATTTACGCCAGCCTGCATCGTCCGTTTCTCTATTCTGGTTAGGGGTTTGTATGCGTGTTGCACGTTTTTCTGACGCGCTTGTGGTGTACCCACACCAAAATTTACTACACACAAACATTCTTAACCCTTATCAGACAACGCCAGGGCAGTTTCTATTAATGGAACTGAAGGAGAGTGGTGACTCCCGGATGGACTGAGGAAGAAGCGTCTATCTTTGGCAACGGAGTGGACTGCTGCGCTGATTTTTCCGATTTGATGCAAGCCCGGACGACTACCGCTGGTCCAATGGAATCTCAAAGGAGGGGGGGGGAGCACAAGGACGTGTCTTATGGCCAAGAGAGCCTGTTAAATGTTCCATCTCTTCTTCTTACATATGCAGAACGAAAAGAAAGCCTTTCGAGCATAGGTAGTAACATCAGTGAAGGTAGTAACGTGACTGTTTTATCAATCAGACTCAAGAAGATCGTGCCCATATAGAAAGTAATAGCGTAGAATTGATGGCCAAACGAAACCAAGAGATTAAGCTAGTTACATCTCCAACAACAGAGATAAGAAGGGAATAGAACGAACTGAAAGAAACTGAAGTCTATTAGACAGCGCTTAAAAACGGCAACAAGCCATGTTCTCTAAGAAGGTAGAGGCCAACATAAAAAGGTTTTCCCGATCGACAAAAAAGGCCAGAAAAAAAGAGTAGACATGATAATTAAAGTATTAGTAAGGATCACCGAAGGGCTGATCTTTTCTAATGTGCTTAAGTCAATGAAGGCAAATTTCGAAATGCTAATGTTGCGGTCTAGAGTGGTCTCATACCAATAAAAAAGACGTACTAATAAGAGCTAAAGGTGTTAAGAATCAGATTGCATTTTTGCAGCAAGTTAAAAAGGCGGAAGCTGGACAAGGAGTGGGGGTGAAAGGCAACAAAAAAGTGACACTGGAGGTTTGAGACCTGAATGCCATTGTTGGGGAAAAGGAGGTTCAAAAAGCTTTTCTAGAGGCTTCCAGCTAACAAAGTATGTAGTTTAAAGTAACGCTTATGAAACTTTTTACTAAAGGCCAAAGATTAGCGCTTACTACATCAGATAAATCCACAGAATAAAAGCAGAAAATCTAGACAGACTAAAAGTCAGCTTTGTAAGCTGCCAAATCCGAAGAAAAATCGCAGTAACAAGATGTTACAAATGCTTGGGATATGGGCATATTTGAGGTGACTGTAAAGAAGAAGGTGAATCTAAGCTTTGCTTCCTGTATAGAAGCTCAAACCACCGGAAAAAAAATCCAGGTCCAGCACCGTGCATCCTCTGTCCAACGACGGACAACAAGCGTGAAGCTGGCAGAAAAAGCTGCCTTCTATTTAAAAGAGCGTTAGAAAAGGCACGAAAAAAAGCCCAACCAGGGCGCATCTAAGGCAAGAAAGGCCTTTAGTAGCAGTATAGGCGTATGTGGACTCATGCTGCTCTAAGAATATTTACTTATTAACCAGGGATAGCATCAAGCATTTAGTGGTGCTTGCAAAGAATGCAGTCTACGTAGGAGAGGTAGACACAGGTGCCAGTTCTCAGGAACCCTGAATCATTTTCAGGGCTTCATGAAATTGACACCTCTAGCAATTTGTGGCGAGCTTGCTCACTGATGCTGTGGGATACAATGTTCTCCCTGGTGCCTTTACCTTTGTATAATGCTAACGCGGTTCTGGGTGGAAAATAAAGCCACGCGGCACACAGTGGGAGAATTCACATTTTTTTGTATCAAAATCGTAAATCTCGAGATAGGATAAAAATATCACTATGATTTTTCTTTTATCTTACAGGTAATTGGACTAGGTATACAGGAAAACTATAAGCAATAGCGTAGTATTGTTATGAACAATTATAATTTATCATAAACATTGAAACATTACTATCAAAAAATTAAACTCTTTATAAAATTCCTGTTTTCAATACAATTTTCACGAAATTAACCATAGGCGGGTTTTTGGGGTCACGGATCACGATTCTGAGGTTAGTTTTTGTAAATTTGAAATGGCTAATCCAATATGGCGGAAAAAAATCGGGAATCTTATAAAAATTTGAATTTATTTGACAAAGTTGTTATGGTTGGGTTTTTGGGGTCTCCGATAACGAACCTAAGGCTAGTTTACTTTGATAATTCAAAATGGTCGATCCAATATGGCGGCAAATAAGTGGATATATTATAAAAATTTGAATTCAATTGTTGACGTTGTCCATATTAGGCTTTTGGGGTCTGTGATTACGAACCTGAGGTTATTTTTTTTGTAAATTCAAAATATGGTGGACAAAAATCGGGAATATTGTAAAAATTTGAATTGAATTGTTAAAGTTGTTTTTGTTTAAGTTACTTATACCAAATTCACGGTAAGACTTGTAATGAAAAAAATAGTTGATTTAATATGGCCGACAAAATTATGCATTTTTCTGAATTAAAATAAATTTATTTTTTTTATTAATAAACGTACGTAACAAGTTATGTTCACATGCCATAATCTCCTATATAGGTATATACGTATTGTCTATGCTAAGGCTTGCGTAACATGAGTTGTATACACGAAATTCGAAATATCTAATCCTATATGGCAGACGAAGATGTCTCTATAAAATGTCTCAATATATAATTGGTTTGTCACTACAATTGAAGGTTTTCTTTTCAAATTGCTTATAGCGAATTTGAGGTTTGTTCTATGTGATATTATATATACGATTTAATATGGCCAAAACAATCGTAACATTGTTTGAATTTTAATACATAATTTCAGGTTAAAGAAATGGAAGAATTCCAGTTCGCTTGTGAACTTATCTTAACTTATCTATGTGCGTTTAGATGAAAAGTTAGGGCTAGATATGGCAAGATTTTATAAAAAAAATATTTTATGTATTTTTTATAAAAAAATACAAATTATTACTTAATAGACAAGCCAGAGGCGCCTGTAACGCAAGCCCAGAAAAAAAAATCACCACACGCAACCTAGAACAATCCGTAAGTGTCCCTGTGTTTGTTTAGTGAGAGTGTGTGATGCATGTATTTGAGAAAAATGCTTTAATCGCCGCTTACTTCGATACGAGACGGGTGCTAGTTTTAGTTGGCCCACATTAAGCTATGGATTTCCATCCATGGAAGCAGCAAAAAGCAAAGAACAAGGAGCACAAGCTGAGCCGGTCCATGCATTTACACCGATAGAGGCGTGGGGCACTAGTCCTCCGTCCACATCGCCGCAGATACACATGCCAACGCCACACACGCCCCCCGATCCACGCCCCTGACCACCATCACAGAGAGCCACCCCACCTGCCCATCGTCACCTCATATTTTAAGAGCATGCCACCATCCGCCATCCGGGGAAGCGCCTGGTATGAAAAAATCTAGCAAAAACCCCACCTAGGAGTAGTAGTAGTCGTAGTAGTAGTAGTAGTAGTAGTAGTAGTAGTAGTAGTAGTAGTAGTAGTAGTAGTCAAAGTCCTAGGAGTAGTAGTAGTCGTAGTAGTAGTAGTAGTAGTAGTAGTAGTAGTAGTAGTAGTAGTAGTAGTAGTAGTAGTAGTAGTAGTAGTAGTCGTAGTAGTAGTAGTAGTAGTAGTAGCAGTGGTAGTAGTGGTATTAGTAGTAGTTGTCGTAGTAGTAGTAGTAGTAGTAGTAGTAGTAGTAGTAGTAGTAGTAGTAGTAGTAGTAGTAGAAGTAGTAGTAGGAGCAGTAGTTTTTTTTTTTCTTTTTTTTGTGGAGGGAGGGGAAATGCATTGAGGCACAAGAACAGCGGTAGTGTGGGACTCGGTGGATTTTTTTTTATTAGACCACCCATACCCACTAAAACCCCCCCCCCATGCCACGTGGCTTATGATCCACCCCGGAACCGCGTTAGCATTACTTTATGGTGGAGCCACCAGAGAGACCATCGCGTCTTACAGCATTAACGAGTAAGCTTGCCACCAGTTGCTAGTGGTGCCAGTCCTTTCGAGTCCTGAAATGGACTCGGGGTCTTTGAGGACCGGCACCCGTCTTCTAGCGCTTCAATAATGCTTCCCCTTGCTAATGGGTATAAATACTCATCACAGTTTGAGTCCGCATCCTTTACTCAGGGGCCCCTGCTACCTGCACGGCTGCTCTCTCCTCTTCTTTCTTCTGCCAGATGACCGACCCGACGAAGCTATCCACTGCCATCCACCCCTTCACGCTGCTGAGCATCTCGGAGATGATGGTTTCGGGAGTGGCTGCCCTGCCGATCCCGTCCATCAGCTGCTGGCGCTCACGGTGCCATCTCTTACACACGAAAAACGTATGTTCGACGGTATCATCCAGCACAGGGCAGTAAAGACACCTAGATGTTGCCTTCACCGCCATGCGGTGGAGATAGGCATTGAACTGACCATTCCCGGAGAGGAACTGGGTGAGGTGGTAGTTTATTTCCCCATGTCCTCTCTCCACCCATGGCCACAGGTCCGGAATTAGGCGGTGTGTATATCTACCCACTGCAGCCCGATCCCACTTCTGTTGCCACGTCGTCAACGTTTCCCCCCGTCTGTCGCTATCGCTTTGGTCGCCGGAGCCCAGGAATCTTCTTCACCGCTCCCGCGCAAGCAACACGACGGGTATCGTTCGTGCTATCACCATAGTGGCAGCGGAGGAGACCGTGCGGTAGGCACACGCGATTCTTAAGGATCCGATGCGCTGCACCGAAGTTAGGCGCTCTCGGAGATCCTTTCTCGCGAGTGCGTTCGCCCACACCTCCACACCGTACAGCAGGATTGAGTTGGAGACCGACGAAAGGAGCCGTCTTTTAGCTTTCCGCGGGCCTCTAACATTAGGCATTAACCGTGAAAACGCTTCAGAGACCCCAGTGGCTTTATCGGCTGCTCTTCTGATGTGCTCCCCGAAGGTGAGTCGTGAATCGATCCACACTTCAAGGTTGCGCACCACTGGACTCGCGCGGATCACCTTACCCGCAACGCTCAGGCGAAAGTCCTCCCCGAACCATCTCTGCCTGGTAAGGACGCCCATCTCTGTTTTTCCTACAGCTAGCTCGAAACCGTGATCCCGGAGCCATTCCAAAACTATCGCGACCGCCCACCGTATTATTCGCTCGGCCTCCTCTCGCGTTCTCACTGTGACTTGCAAAGCTATATCGTCAGCAAAGCCCGTCAGCTTGACCCCCGGAGGCATTTCGATGCGTAAGAGCTCGTCGTAGACGAGGTTCCAGAGATCGGGGCCGAGGGCAGATCCCTGTGCGACTCCCGACGTCAGACGCCTCTCTCTTGGTCCATCCTTTGTGTCGTACCGGAGTACTCGATCCTAGAGGTAACTGTCCAGGATCTTTCTCAGGTAGTCTGGTACATTCTTGCGCTTCAGGGCCCTCATTATATCGGACCATTTCGCCGAGTTAAAGGCATTCTTCACGTCAAGAGTCGCCAGGACACAGACGCTCCTCGTCTTATAAAAGGGTTTCCATGCCTCCTCGACCGACTTGAGGACCTCGGCCACAGCCATTACCGTCGATCGCCCCTTACGGAACACATACTGATTTTCTAAGAGGCTAAATTCTCCTCTCAAGCGAGTTCTGATCAGCCTCTCTAGCATTTTTCCAGCATTTTTTGACATACCTAAGGGTCGGAATGACGACGGGACCAGGGGGGTGGTTTGCCCTTGTCCAGAAGAACAATCCTTTTGATCTTTCAACGCCCGCTGAACAGACCAACGCGCAGGCACGCATTGAACATGTCCAACTAAACGTGTTGCTTTTCCGTAGCTATTATCTTTAGGACTTCAGACGGCACCCCGTCCAGACCAGGGGCCTTTCGCCCCAGCGTCTCCGATGCCACCAACCTAAATTCATCGAGCGTGAAGAGAGGCACCCGTCCGACCCTTATTTCCTCTCGCCTTCCAGCGGGATGCTCCGGAAAGGGACAAGAGACCACTCTCTCCAAGAAGGTAGGTTCCATCGGCGGCGTCGGGTCCGTACCGCGAAGTCTTTTTATCGCGATCCGGTAGCCCAGGCTCCACGTGTCCTTATCTATCTCATCTATGAGCTCGCGCCGGCATCGGTTCTTGCTCACCTTGATCGCCCTCACCAACGCTTTTTTTGCTTCCTTGTACGCGGCAACAGCCGCCCCGGTGCCTTCGCAAGTTCTGTGTCGCTGTGCAAGACGCCGTAGATGCTGCGCCTCTTCGCGCAAGTTAGCGATGTCCTCGGTCCACCAGTAGCCCACGCGTTGACCTCTCCTGGCCGACCTTTTAGGCATATACGCGTCACACCATTCCTTGACCCGTCTCGTAGTACCGCTCACGAGTGCCTCGGCCTCTGCTGGATTTGTGATCTTGTTCAAATTAGCTGGAGGTGGCGCGCTAACCGTGGCTTTCAGCAGCAAATCTCGGTTAAGCTTTGCTACGTTTCACCCGGCAACGCGACTTCGGATTACATCTCGCGAGCCTGCACCACGATCCTCGTTCATTACGAAGCTGACGTACTGGTCATAACTGGCCGTGTAGTCCTCAAGTACTTGCTAGTCAGACACCCGCGCCGTCATTTCTGACGACACCAGTATAAGATCGATGATCGTACCCCAGCTCCCGGGTCGCCTGAACGTTGCTTAACCACCAGAGTTCATGACGATGAGATCCAGCCTTGCGGCCATCTCTAAAACCGCCTGTCCTCTGGGGTCAGTTCTTGGCTCCCCCCAAGCGATGGCCTTGGAGTTGAAGTCACCGGCCAGGACAACATCACCACTCTCCCTGCACACTCGAACAGCATCTTCGAGTTCGGCAAGCCGATCTCCAAAGATACCAATCGAGATGTTAGATGATATGTAGCAACTTACATAGAAAGCATCCCCACACCTGATCCACACGAACCCGTCTCCGCCTCCGGTATAGGATACGGAGAACTTGTCACTACGAATCAGGATAGCTGCGCATTTTGTCCTGTTGCAGTACCAGCCCCGACTCAGTAGCGCGCGGGATGGCTCGTTTATGAAGAGCATATCCGCACCCCGGGCACGGGAAATCTGGCACAGCAGATCATGTGCGAGCACGGTCCTATCAAGGTTTACCTGCATGATCAGCGCCATTTCTTCAGAGCTACTCCCACAGCCGCCCGAAGGGCTCCACACCTGGCAGACCCCGCGACATGTCCGGTATCCAGCCTCGGGTTCACATTCTCGCACAGGTAGGAGCTCGCTTCTTTTTGCGAGCAGCTCCTTGCCACGTGACCCCTTTTGCCACACCTGAAGAATGCCCCGGCTCTGTCAGGCCCGCCACACTTGTTAGAGATATGGCCGAACCCAAGGCACTTGTAGCAGCGCTCAACTCTAGTCCTGGGCCGAATCCTGCAGTTGACCCAGCCAAGCCGTAGGTGATCTATTTTGTCGAGGACCACCATCGCAGACGCAGGAACCTCAACGTAGGCAACCCTGTTACCTCTGGCCACTCTCGACAAGAGCCGCACCACCATCTCTGGCGCAGCAGCCCCGTCGAAACGACCTTTTACCGCTGCCTTAACCTCCTTCTCGGTTACCGTTGGGTCGACGTCCCTAATCTCCCAGGTCGAGCGCGGAGCTAGCGTCCTTACACCACCCGCGTCTGCCACGGCACTTTTAATTGCCTCGGCGAACGCACCGTGGTTCTCAGACACGGTATTTTTCAGTTCGACGAGGACACCTCCTGTCCTCATCTCCCTGACAGCTTCCACGCTCGCCTCGGTCCTAACAATGTCGACCCTTTTTATCATGGCCAGGACCTTGAAATACTTCTTGCCTTCTGCTGGCACAACCAATATTGCCTCAAGTCTGACCCTGGGACGTCTCTCCTTTGCGGTTTTAGGGGTTTTTACCGTACCCCTTGGGGCTTGTTCTCCTTAGCGTTTTCCTTCTTTTCTTTTTTCCTTGCTTTGGACCTCTGTCCATTCAGCTTATTTGGCTAGATCCTCTGCTGCAACACCCTCTGGTTGCAGCTGAGGTCCAGCCCCCTTCACCTTTTTTACGGCCTTACCTGACGTCGGCTAAGGGCTGAGGGTCTCTCCCTTTCGTCCTCGCTTCCTCTTTCCTGCTTCTACGGCCTTTGCCTGACTGTTGTCCAGAGGCATCTCTTTCTCTCTCGTGTTCCGCTCCCGAAGGTGCTTCAGGACCCTCATGGCAGTCACCCCTGCCACGACATTGGTCTTTATGGTGCCTGCCGTGTTAGAATGCCTCACTATAAGCGTCTCAAGCCCCTCCTAGGCCCTGGCCAGGTTGTCGAACGCCCCCTCAGCAGCAATGTCCAACTTCCTGCCCCAAACGGGCTTTTCCTTTTTATCACTTATGGAAGGGAATTCCCTCACATCAATGACTCCACTGAATTCTTCTTCGGTTGATTTTAAAAGCGCCATGTCTAAAACACACAAAGTTTATCTCAAGGTTCCCAAAGACCCATCTGGATCCCTCACCGGTAGAGGCTACCGTCCGACCCCAACACATGTCTGAAGGGTGGTTTCGGTCCGGGTGGGTAACCTGAAGATGTAGCATGCCCTGCCACGCTAGCCCACCTCCACTCCCTCGAGCATCACGCCCCAACCAAAAGCGATCCACTCTTTGGAGAGTTTCCGGAAGACATTACGTGGCAGAACGCACTCACCACACTGAGGAAGCCACGAAGAGGAGCAAGCCAGAAACGCCACGGCAGCAATCTTCTGAGCCCAACGAGGAACCGCAAAGCCGAATAGGAGCAGAATCTGAGCAGAAAACTGCCACGCCCCCACACCCACCCAGCCCAACAGGCCCCCCACCAAGCCCGCAAGGCCACAGTAGCAGCGCGACCAGCTTACCCCGGGCCGCGACCTCTCCAGTGTTAGCCAATTGACTGGACCTGGCTAAGAATCCGGCCTCCTGTCTTGCAGTCAGCAGGAGCCAAAGACAGCTCGGGTCACTTTGGCACGTAGCCTAGGTATCGCCTTACTGCCCAGGATCTCTCTTTGGCCGCTCACGGATCGCACCGCACGGCAAACACGGCGAGCCTTCTACCCTCGGCTAGGGACTATTTTTTAGGAGTTCCCAGAAATAGCAAACTAGGTGATATGGTATTGTAAGAGTGTAGGGTGTGGTTCTTCTGTTTTATGCCAGCTTCAGCCCACGATCCGAGGCAAATACGTTTTTTGTTTTCGGACGTCCGACTTTATCAGCGGTCGAGATACCCGGGCCTCCCTAGTCACCGCATCGAGTGTCACCACCCACTCCCGCCCGACACAGTGCCACGGGCGGCAGCAAGCCTCCGCACGCAAACTAAAGCGTCCATACTGCAAAAGTATGTCAGTGTCAATGAATGTTAGTGTTTAAAGGATTGTGTGAAAGGATGGAGGAGTTAAGATGCGTGTAAGAATAAAGGTATGCCGTTAGTTTAAAGCCCCTGCACCCGACCAAGGCTGCATGCAGTACGGTTTTCGACAAGGTAACGCATACCGTGAAATGGGAGTAGGAGCAGTAGTAATAGTAGTAGTAGTAGTAGTTGTAGTAGTAGTAGTAGTAGTAGAAGCAGTAATAGTAGTTGTCTTAGTAGTAATTGTAATAGTTGTAAATGTAGTAGTAGAACTAGCAGTAGTTTTAGAATATAGCTAGGAGCATTTATAGTAGTAGTTTTTTTTTTTTTTATTTTTTATGGAGGTAAGTAAAATGCATTGAGGGACACTGCAGTCCCAGCGGTAGAAAAAAACTTGGTGGATTTTTTTGATTAGACCACCCTTACTTACTAAAACCCCCCTCCTTCATGCCACATGGCTTTTTATCCACCCTGAAACCGCGTTAACATTACTTTACATCGGAGCCACCAGGGAGACCATCGCGCCTCACAGCATTAAAGAGCTAACTCACCACCATTTGCTAGGGGTGCTAATGCTCTTGAGTCCTGACAAGGACTTGGGGTCTCTGAGGATCAGCACTCTTTTTAGCGCTATATAGTAGGCCACCTACTTAGCCAGTACCACTATGAGCTTAATGCTTTTCCTTGCTGCTAGGTAAATAGGACCCGGCACAGCGTAGGTCCACATAAGCCTGTCTATCAACTCAAGGCCTTTTTGCCTTATTTTGATCCTGCTTGAGTTTTATCTTTGGCCTCTTCTAGGACTCTTCGGAATAAAGGGCAGCTCCCGCTGCCTGCTCCGTGTTTGTTGTCCTTTGTTGGGCAAAGAAAGCACCGTAATGGTCCTAGACAATATTTCTTCTCGTGGTTTGAGCTTCCACACCGGAAGCATAGCTTGGATATGTTTTCATTCTTACAGTTGCCTGAGACCTATCCATATCCCAGGCATTTGTAACATCTTGTTACTTTAATTCTTTATCGTATTCGGTAGCTCACGAACTTGTTACCTGCCTTCCTCTTCTACTTGTCTGGCAGTTGCTTCGTCCACCCTTATCAACGCCATTCTCTGTCCCCTGACATTTGGCTTTAAGAGAGCTACTTCTGCTTTCTGGCTCTGATGTTTAAAAATCTTAGCGAAAGCCTGTTTGACCTTATCTTGCTCTACAATGGCATGCAGGTCTCGAACCTCTAATGTCACTTTTCTGTTGCTCATTTTGACAGTACCCTGTCCGAATATCGACTCAACAATTTGCTGTTACAATGCAGAAGCATTCTCCACACCTTTGGCATTAATAACTATGTCTCCTTTTTTGTAGTGACAACACTTTGGACTGCAACATTAACCTTATCAGTGTCAAAGTTCGCCTTCACCGTCTTCAGCACCTTAGCAAAGGTCTGCCCTTCGACCATTTTCACTACTACAATTGTTGTCGCATTAACTTTTCCTTCTGGCTTGTTTTCACATTCCGAAGAATTTTCTCTTTTTTGCCACTGCCTGTTTTCTTTTTCGTAGGACGCATGGTCTGCTGGCGTTTCTCCGGGCTGTCCGATGGGCTCCTGTTTCTTTTAGTTCGTTCTATTTTCTTTAGGGCAGTGTTCAGGGTTCTTTCCTGTACATGCCGTCATAAGTTACCTTGCGTTCTTTCCCTTCTTTGCAGGGATTCAAACAACAACTTTTAAGCGGTTGCACACATTTTTTTTTTTTTATGAAGAAAGCCTTTTCTTAGCACTACTCTCTTTGAAGGTGTTTAAGCGCGGCTTTGAGCCCATTTTTAACAGCATTAGCTGTGTTGTCGTACTTGTCTTTGATTAATTTTACCGTCTTTGTTATATTTTCCGTTGCTGATTGGACTTAATTAGCCAATTGCTGTCGCTTAACTCTGAGCTTAGCACAATCTTCTTCAAAAAAGGCAAGCTCCTCCCTCGTCTGGTTTCTAAATACTGACACGTTCCTGTCCTCGGTGTCGTTAGTGCCTATGCTAAACAGGATTCCTCTTCGTCCTTTGTTCGTTAGAAAATGCCATGGAACTTTTAGCAGTCCCTGTTGGCCACGAGACACGTCTTTGTGGCCCCTATTAGAATCCGTGGTGCCTGCGTCAGTCACCCGGGCTTTCACCAGATCGGAACTGCTGGCGGATTCCCTTAGAGAGGTTACCGCCTAGGGTACTTGTTTCACATCGACGTTTTCCATTTTAGCATCTTTGTAGTGTCGTACTGACCCGCGAAGGCCATCACTACCCTTTTTTCATCGAAATAAGTATTTGAAAAGGGTAAAACCAGGGCAGTAGCCCTCTGTATCTGAGAAATAGTAGTAGTAGTAGTAGTAGTAGTAGTAGTAGTAGTAGTAGTAGTAGTAGTAGTAGTAGTAGTAGTAGTAGTAGTAGTAGTAGTAGTAGTAGTAGTAGTAGTAGTAGTAGTAGTAGTAGTAGTAGTAGTAGTAGTAGTAGTAGTAGTAGTAGTAGTAGTAGTAGTAGTAGTAGTAGTAGTAGTAGTAGTAGTAGTAGTAGTAGTAGTAGTAGTAGTAGTAGTAGTAGTAGTAGTAGTAGTAGTAGTAGTAGTAGTAGTAGTAGTAGTAGTAGTAGTAGTAGTAGTAGTAGTAGTAGTAGTAGTAGTAGTAGTAGTAGTAGTAGTAGTAGTAGTAGTAGTAGTAGTAGTAGTAGTAGTAGTAGTAGTAGTAGTAGTAGTAGTAGTAGTAGTAGTAGTAGTAGTAGTAGTAGTAGTAGTAGTAGTAGTAGTAGTAGTAGTAGTAGTAGTAGTAGTAGTAGTAGTAGTAGTAGTAGTAGTAGTAGTAGTAGTAGTAGTAGTAGTAGTAGTAGTAGTAGTAGTAGTAGTAGTAGTAGTAGTAGTAGTAGTAGTAGTAGTAGTAGTAGTAGTAGTAGTAGTAGTAGTAGTAGTAGTAGTAGTAGTAGTAGTAGTAGTAGTAGTAGTAGTAGTAGTAGTAGTAGTAGTAGTAGTAGTAGTAGTAGTAGTAGTAGTAGTAGTAGTAGTAGTAGTAGTAGTAGTAGTAGTAGTAGTAGTAGTAGTAGTAGTAGTAGTAGTAGTAGTAGTAGTAGTAGTAGTAGTAGTAGTAGTAGTAGTAGTAGTAGTAGTAGTAGTAGTAGTAGTAGTAGTAGTAGTAGTAGTAGTAGTAGTAGTAGTAGTAGTAGTAGTAGTAGTAGTAGTAGTAGTAGTAGTAGTAGTAGTAGTAGTAGTAGTAGTAGTAGTAGTAGTAGTAGTAGTAGTAGTAGTAGTAGTAGTAGTAGTAGTAGTAGTAGTAGTAGTAGTAGTAGTAGTAGTAGTAGTAGTAGTAGTAGTAGTAGTAGTAGTAGTAGTAGTAGTAGTAGTAGTAGTAGTAGTAGTAGTAGTAGTAGTAGTAGTAGTAGTAGTAGTAGTAGTAGTAGTAGTAGTAGTAGTAGTAGTAGTAGTAGTAGTAGTAGTAGTAGTAGTAGTAGTAGTAGTAGTAGTAGTAGTAGTAGTAGTAGTAGTAGTAGTAGTAGTAGTAGTAGTAGTAGTAGTAGTANCTGGTGCATTGAGGATTATTTATATATTTTATTTTATTACTGTTATTTAATCTAAAATAAGTTAATATACAAGTTTTTACAATGAACTTTGACATAACTATATCGTAAAAACTTTAACTAAAATCTTTAGCTATATTATTATCTATTTTGTCCACCGTTTTTTTTTAATATGGTCATGTAAGCATCTTCAGCAAATCACATGACGAATAAATGGCTTAATACAAAATAACTTACCTTTTTGAAATAGGTTTTTTGATTGCGCTCATGAGTGTTCTTTTCTCAACTCGAAAAAATTTTCTTTAAAATTAAGCAGTTATAAGCGGTTTTTTATTATTTTAAATGTACCACATGTTAGGATGAATCTCAAAGCTATGTACTCTCATTCCCAAATTATAACAAGTAAATTTTAATATAGGAGCACTTTTTTGCGTTACAAGCATATGCTCAATTTATAGTTCAGCATTTAATAAGATTCTACTAGCGTGGTGGCAGTTTATGACCATGGATGTTGGTAAAAAGTATTTTTTCTCTATAAATTTCAATTATCCGTATTGGTATGCCTGGATTATTGTGCATAAAAAAATTAGTAGAGAAAAAGTTTATATGACTGTGCATAAAGCAAATGAATTTAAAAAAAATTTTTTTTCTAACAACCACGTACCTAAACTGCCACCATTTGAATAGAATCTTATTAAATGCTGAATTAAAAAATCAGGATATGCTTGTAACGAATGTAATTGCTAGTAAAAATTTTCTGCTATTCTAAAAAGAGTAAGATAAGGTTTGAGTAGGAATATCAAAGTTTCACTGGACCATTTTGTGTTTCTTATTTTACTTGCATTAAATATGTAATCTTATGTGATGAGCTTGCGTTGCGTGTTAATATGCAAACAGAATATTCTTACAATAAATAATAAAATATTTACACAAAAAATGAATCAAATAATATTTATCAAGCTCTGCATTAAATATTTGTAAGTTCGGATTTTATTAATATATCTGCAATTAAAACTGAAAACTCTTTACAAATAAAATATGCATTACTACTAGTTCTTACTTTCACAAGTAAACTTTTNTTTTTTTTTTTTTTTTTTTTTTTTTTTTTTTTTTTTTTTTTTTTAATGCTGGTTTAAACTCAAAAGCTTTCTGCTTCTATAAAAGTTTAAACTGTGAAAAGATATGAAACTTATAACATCGACTTAGGCTTTCAGATTCTAAAATTTTATGTACGATTTTTGCTTAGTTGAATACAAATGCGTATATTTTGGGTATTCGCATAGGCCTACAGTTAGTCTTATTGTCAATAAACATTACAACAGACAATGAGCTCAAATGTTAAAGGAGGCCGGCCTCAAAAAAAATCAAAAATAAGCATTAACACTGGTCGAAAACGGAGAAGCAACGAAGGTGCGTCTCGAATAACTGTACATCGACGTTCATTGGAAATTGCAACAGCGACTGAGAATAAAATATCAGTGTTAGAGTTAGCTTTAAAACTAGCTAAAAAATGTAATAATGATAATTTGTCTGAAGATGAATCAAACATTTTTTTCGATACAACACGAGACGACATGCACTCAAGTGAATTCGCATTGGCTTTTTACATCGAACATGATTACAGCAAAAGAAAATATCTTGCATTACAACAACAGTCATCAAAAATTTGAAAATAAATCCAATGAAAACTTATAAGCTCAGTATTCTCTATTTGTAAGCAGCTGTCTTATTATACAGCTGAAATGTACAACTATTTCAGGTATTTCTGAGCTTTCAAACTGTATTAATTAAGATGAATATAATGTTTTCATATACAAAACCATAAATCATAACATTATTGACAATTCTATTTCCGATATAATTACTGGTTAAACTATTTATAATGTAAAACAGTAGTAAAATTAATAATATTTCAAAATATTATAAGTTCACTTCTACAATTACAGTTTTTTTAGACAAAAATAAAGTTTAACAAGATCTTGATATTACATTCTTTACTTTTTATTAGTTCCACACATTTTTTATCGTCTGAATATTATCTTTTTATTGTCTATTCTTCATCTTGTTTCGAGAATTAAATGCAAAAGCGAGCAAAATAAAACTTTATTCAAGTCTTGTGCAAGCTATTATGTAAGTTATATGTATTATAGATAGAGTTTAATTTTACTTCTTGGTGTTTATATCCAGAGATTTTTTCGTGGAACCCGATCCCACAAAGCTACAGATTTTGTAGACCATCAAGATTGGCGATCGAAAAAGAAGATGATAAAACATCGGTTCAGGAATATTGTCAACTGAAGAATGAGATACAAACACTCAAACAACACATGTACCTATTGACACATGAGAAAGCAGTTTAAATGACTTATATTGTTTTTCAAACCATGTTTGATGGTAAAGCTCTCAATTCAGTAGTTGGCAATAAGTCATCTTCATCCTGCCCAATGTGTTTAATCAGTAGCTATAGATTTAAGAACTTAGATGACAATTGTACTCCAACAGAATCGTCACTAAAACATGGGTTGAGCTTACTTTACTGTGAAATACGATCCTTCGAGCATTTAATTAAATTAGCTGAACGGATAAAGTTGAACCTATCACTGTGGGACATTCCAAAAAGCAAAAAAGGTATAACAACTACTTAACTGCTTAAATTTTATCTCTAAGTCCACAATTGAGGTACAAGACCAAAAAATATGGTCAAAAGAATCGTAACAATAGATTAAGTGTTTTTTTACTTTCTTATAATAAACCTTGTTCTTGTTTCATAATATCTTTTTATTACCTAATCATTATGGAGACCTTACATAATTATTACAAATTTCGTGTGATATATGTCAATAAGGAGCATCCTTAAATAAATTTTCATAATAATGTTAATTTATATTAATTAAATTTCAATCATAACGCCTATCTTAAGATAATACTATTTTGCAATCCATAAGTTTTAAAGTGTGTTCATTATTTTGCAGATGATTTAAAAAAAAAAGTATCATCATTAAAGAAAAAATTTATGAAAAATTTAATGTTTGCATAGATCCAATTTCGCGAGGTCGTGGGACTTCGAAGACTGGTAATATCGCGAGGCGATGCTTTCAATATCCAGAAACGTTTGCAGAATGCCTAGGAATTTTATTGGAAATAGTAATTAATGTCACTTTAATATTATCAGCCTTTCAATGCTGTAAAAATTTTAATTTGGAAGAACTGGAACAATTTTCACACGAAACGTACAACTTATACTACAAAACGTATCCGTTAGCAATAATAATTCCTACTGTTCACAAATCGTTAAAGCATGGCTGTACCATTGCAAGCCAATTTCCACTACCCATGCTTTTTTATTCCGAAGACTTGAACGAGTCGTAGCGCAGGTTGTATCGTAAGAACGAGACCTCACACGCACGACAAATATCCAGGAAAGTAAAATTATTAGATATTTTTAATCGAGCCCTTTACTGTAGCGATCCACTTATTTCTTTAATATTTATTGACGAAAGAATAAGAAAATCGAAAAATGGTTGTGCAGCTTTGGATATCAGAAGATTCCTCGCACACAGGTAAGTTAAAACAATAAGATCGTTGAATTCATCACATATTAATTAGTTATTTTTTTAGTGAGAAAGTTGACGATGACAAAAGTTATAATGAAAGATATAGTGATGATATGACCGACTCACAGAGTGAAGCTGAAGAAGATTATTGAATGTTATTAAAGATTATATATAACTCACTATTTATTTATGTTTGAAATACCTATTGAAAAATATATGATTAACTCGATGAAAGCGAAGTATGTATTCTGTTTATTAGATTCTTAATCTATTACCTTATTATTGGCCTAAAGCGAAATTTACAAAATTATTAAGAAGATCTCATCATTTTTGAAACTCCTCTTCATGCTATTATTGGTATGTTATACATAATAGTAGATAAGTTAGTAGATTTTCATGGACATGCAACATTTCATTTTAAAAAGGAAGGTAACATCTCTCACCGAAAAAAATAGAATAAGTCAATATACTGATGTTCTGTCATATATTTAGATGTTTTGATTTTGCCTGCAAAATAAGAAAAGCAGTTATTGATTAAAATTGTTGAATATCCGACTCTAAGTTCTTATCTGAATCCACATAGATAAAAGTTTGCGAGCGAAATGTAATCCTTCCATTTTTTTAACCGGAAATTTTGTATTAAAATTTAAACAATGTTACGATTGTTCTGACCATATTAAATCGTATATATAATATCACATAGAACAAACCTCAAATTCGCTATAAGCAATTAAAAAAAAAAACTTTGATTGTAGTTACAAACCAATTATATCTTGAGACATTTTATAGCGACATCTTCGTCTGCCATATAGGATTAGATATTTCGAATTTCGTGTATACAACTCATGTTACGCAAGCCTTAGCATAGACAATACGTATATACCTATATAGGAGATTATGGCATGTGAACATAACTTGTTACGTACGTTTATTAATAAAAAAAATAAATTTATTTTAATTTAGAAAAATGCATAATTTTGTCAGCCATATTGAATCAACAATTTTTTTTATTACAAGTCTTACCTTGAATTTGGTATAAGTAACTTAAACAATGACAACTTCAACAATTAAATTCAAATTTTTATAATATTCCCGACTTTTGTCCGCCATATTGGATCGACCATTTTGAATTCACAAAAAACCTATTTTCAGGTTCGTAATCAGAGACCATGAAAGCCTAACAATAAAAATTTCAACAATTAAGTTCAAATTTTTTTAATATTCCCGGTTTTTTGCCACCATATTGGATCGACCATTTCAAATTTACAAAAAAACTAACCTCAGATTCGTAATTTGACACCCCAAAAATCCAACAATAACAACTTTAACAATTAA
>NW_019384290.1:334863-351250 GCF_000648655.2 Copidosoma floridanum | reverse complement strand
TACTACTACTACTACTACTACTACTACTACTACTACTCCCGGATGGGGTTTTTGCTAGTTTCTCCATACCGGGCGCTTCCCCAGGTGGCGGATAGGGGCATCCTCTTAAAATATGAGGTGACGATGGGCAGCTGGGGTGGCTCTCTGTGGTGGTGGTCGGGGGCGTGGAGCAAGAGGCGTGTGTGGCGTTGGCGTGTGTATCTGCGGCAATGTGGACGGGGGACTAGTGCCCCATGTCTCCATCAGTGTGGATGCATGGGCCGGCTCTGCTTGTGCTCCTTGTTCTTCACTTTTTGCTGCTTCTGTGGGTAGCACTCTATTGCTTGATGCAGGCTGACAAAAACTAGCATCCGTCGTGTATAGAAGTAAATGGCGGTCAAAATATTCTTCTCAGATACATGCATTACACACTCTCATTAAACAAACACAGGGACACTTACGGATTGTTCAGTGTTGCATGTGGCGGGTCTTTTTCCAGGCTTGCGTTGGAGGCCTGCTGGCAGGTAAAGCCGGATGATGAGACCCAAGTAAGTCTGGGTAACCACATCTGATATGGCTGTACGCCTCATAAACATCATAAACAAAAAAGACGTGGTGGGCCGACTAATCTAGGCTTACTACCACTGAGGAGGCTATATGGCAGCACCTTAGTGCCTTACGTTAGCCCGTTTTGTTGGGTTGTCTGCGCGATCTCGGGACTGTACACCTGCCACTCATATTGCTGGGATGACCGTTGTGTACCAACAAATACATACATTACACACGAAAACCATTCTTACACTTGTTACTCAACGCCAGGGCAGTCTCCGCGGGTGGGACTGAGGGAGAGTGGCGACTCCTGGGCAGCCCGAGCAAGTAGCGGTTTTTTATGGTAACAGAGAGGGCTGCTGCCCTGGTTTTAAACCTTTCCAAATACTTATTTTTAGAAAAAAAGGGTAGTGCTGGCCTTCGCGGGTCAGTATAATATTAAAAAAGATGCCAATATGTAAAAAGTCGATGCAAAACTTGTACCCCAGGCAGTAACCTCGCGTTGACTGTCGCAGGCCTTACGGATTCTGGGGGAGGGGGGCAAAGACGTGTCTTATGGCCATTAGGGAATGCCTAATGTTCCAGGGCCCTTTTTAACGGACAAAGGACGAAGAGAAAGCCAGTCGAGCGTAGGCACCAACGACACCGAGAACAGCGACGTGTCAGTATTTAGCTACCAGACCCAGGAGAAGCTTGCCTCTTTAGAAGAAAGTAGTGCAAAGCTTAGAGTAAAGCGACAGAAAGTGGCTGATAAAGTCTAATCAGCAACAAAAGATATTAAAGAGATGCTACAATTAATCAACGATATGTACGGCATTACGGCCAACGCTGTTAAGAATGGGCTTAAAGCCGCGCTTAAACACCTCCAAGAGGCAGAGGAGCTAACAAAAAGCTTTGTTTATGAAAAAGAAGTTTATGCAATCGCTTGGAAGTCATCATTTAAATTTATGCAGTGGAGGGAACGAAGGCGATATAATTTTGGAGGGCATGTATAGAAGAAAGCCCTGTGTACTGCCCTAAGAGAAATACAACAAAGTAAATAAAACAAGAGCTCATTGGATAGCCCTGAGAATTGCCAGCAGACTATGTCTTCAAAGAAAAAGAAAACAGGAAGTGGCAAACGAGAAGAAATTTTTTTAAATGACAAAACAAGCCAGAAGAAAAACGTGGACGCCACAACAACAGTAGTAGTGAAGATGGCTGAAAGACAGACCTTTGCAACGGTGCTGAAGACGATGAAGGCGAACTTACCCCGATAAGGCTAACGTGGCAGTCATAAGTGTCGTCACTACGAAAAAAGGAGACATACTTTTCAAGGCTAAGGGTGTAAAAAATCTGACTGCATTTTCATAGCCAATTGAAAAGTCGGTAGCCGGACAGGGTACTGTCAAAACGAGCAACAGAAAAGTGACATAAGAGGTCCAAGACCTGGATGCCATTGGAGAGGAAGATAAGGTCAAAGAGGCTTTCGCTAGGTTGTTTGGACATGAGAGCCAGGAGCCAGAAGTAGCTCTCTTTAAGCTAAATGCTAGAGGACAGAGGCTGGCCTTAATAAACGTGGATGAAACATCTGCCAGACAAGTAGAAAAGGAAGGCAGGTTACAAGTTGGTTTTGTAAGCTGCCGAATTTGAAGAAGAATTGAGATAACAAGTTGTTACAAATGCCTGGAATATGGACACGTCTCAGGCAACTCTAAGAACAAAAACATATCCAAGCTTTGCTTCCGGTGTGGAAGCTTGAACCACCGGAAGAAAGAGTCTCCAGGCCCAGCACGGTGTTTTCTTTGCCCAACAACGGAAAACAAGCATGAAGCAGGCAGCGGCAGCTGCCCTCTATTCAGAAGAGCTCTAAAATGGCCAGGGATAAGACCCAAGCAGGAGTTAAATGAGGCAAAAAGGCCTTGAGTCAAAAGACAGGCTAATGGGGACCCGCTTTGCGCTGGGTACTTCCTACCTATCAGCAAGGGAAAGCATTAAGCTTATAGTGGTGCTGGCTGAGTAGGCGGCCTACTATGAAGCGCTAGACAAGGTCCTGGTCTTCAGGAGCCCTGAGTCCTTTTCAGGACTCAAGAGCATCAGCACCTCTAGCAAATGGTGGCGAGTCAGCGCGTTAATGCTGTGAGACGCGATGGTCTCCCTGGTGGCTCCACCCTGAATTCATGCTAACGCGGTTTCGGGGTGGATCAAAAGCCACGCGGCATGGGGGGGGGTTTAGTGGTTATGGGTCGTCTAATAAAAAAAAATCTACCGAGTCCCACACTACCGCTGTCCCTGCGGTATGCTTCATTGCATTTTCCCTCCCTGCACAAAAAAAAAAAAACTACTACTACTACTACTTCTACTACTACAACTACTTCTCCTATTTCGACTACTTCTCGAGAAGATTGGCACCTCTAGCAACTGGTGGCGAGCTTGCTTGCTTATGCTGTGAGATACGATGTTCTCCCTGGTGGCTCCACCCTGAAGTAATGCTAACGCGGTTCCAGGGTGGATCAAAAGCCACGCAGCATGGGGGGGGGGGTTTTAGCGGGTATGAGTGGTCTCATTAAAAAAAATCATTTGAGTCCCACACTACCACTGTCTCTGCGGTGTGCCTTAATGCATTTCCCCTCCCTCCACAAAAAAAAGAAAACTACTACTACTACTACTGCTACTACTACTACTTCTACTACTCCTACTACTTCTACTACTTCTACTACTACAACTAATACAACTACTATTTCTACTTTTACTATTACTTCTACTACAACCAATACTAGTTCTTTTCTGCTATGGTCTGCGTAACCTTATCAAAGACCATACTGCTTACAGCCTAGTTCGAGTGAGGGGGCTTTGAATTGATGGCACACCACCTCTTCGTGCATAGAAGTAAGCAGTTGTTATAACATTTTTCTCTGATACAGGCTCTGCACTCTCTCTACACTTACACAGTAAAACTTATGAGTTATCTGGGGTTGCGGATGGCGGGACTTTTCTCTCGCTAGCGTAGGGAGCCTGATAACAGATTATGCTGGACGATGAGGCTCGGATTATGCTAGGCAAACCTATCTGATATGGAAATACCCCTAGTGAACAAAAAATACATGATGAGTTAATTAATTTGGGCTATTTACCACTAAGAAGGCTACATGGTGGTAGTTTCAGGGCATTGTTTACGCCAGTTTGTTTGCTGGGTTTGCTGCCTCAGTCATGGGATTATATGCCTGTTGCTCGTCTTACTGGAGCTATTGTTCTGTGCCTACATAAACATTTACTACACACAATTACTACTTTTACGCCTATTATACAAAGCCAGGACCGTCTCTGTTGGTGGGACTGAGAGACCGTACCAACTAGTCCTACTACTACTTACCCTCTAGGGGCTGCATGACCTTGTTATCGGTGAAGGAGCCTGTCTTGGGATAGAGTAGAGCTTAGAAAAATAGTTTTTTATGCGTCTGAATGTCTGAGAGACTAGGTTTTTCAAAAAACGTAAGAGAACCAAAAAAAAGCTTTTAAAAAGTATACGAAAGTACGAGTGTACGTATGACAACAGGGACCATATCTTAAAGAGAGTTGTCTGGATCCCTGCATGAAATCGAGCCAACTTTAAAGGCTACAGTGGCTGATCTCTTGTCTTAGCCGAATCAGCCTTCTGTCTCAGTATAGAGGTAACCTTAACAGATAATATCTACCCCCTAAACCAAAAGTTTTGTAATAGTTTAGTTGGCCACTGGGGTACTGGTGGTTACTAACGGTGGTTTGTGGATACCAGGTGACCTCCACCAGTTATTAATCTCATTTTTTTAGCCATTTGTTGGGTTAAAAATGATGTTTAATGTAAAAAGAATGTTGGGAAACGACATAAAAAGTAGGCAACAAAACTTTTGTTCTTAACTTTTTTGGATGTAGAACATGGCAGAGGTAGGAGAAAGGAGACGCTGAAAGACTTTTTTTACTCAATAATTTCAGATTTTGGGCAATCTAGGGATCTGGTAAGAAAATACGGAACAACCCAAAAGGGTATTTGACGAGGTGTTGAAGTGGCCCTATTAACAGCACGGGGCCTTCAAAACAGGTTAGCACGCATTGTAACTGTGGAGGTGAGATCATATTTTTTTTTTCTTTTTTTACTCTTTTAGGGGAGAAGACAAGAAAGGGTGTAAGGAACGTTCCTATCTCTACTGCTCTGATGTGATCACCAAAGAAAAGGAAGTAGTGGAAAGAGCTTAGTCTAAAAGTACAAAAACAAATCTGGCCGCAAGTGAAAAAAACGGAGACAGTCATTCTCTCGATTCAGAGAAGGGGAAGACGGTCTCTAAAAAAAAATAAGAAACAAGAGGAGGTCGTAAGCCTGACAAAAACTCTGAGAAGGGCCTTGTCTTCTGGGGGTCCCATGAACCCGCGTTGGAGGGCCAGGCCAGAGGTAATCCTTGTAAAGCCAAGAAAGTGAGCTAAAGTCCTGGCCCTAATTAGGAGAGTGAGCCTGGACAAGTTTGGGATGAGGGTGGCGTCAGTCAGAGAGACAAGAACGGGTTAAATTCTTATCAAACTGCAATATGCCATTGCCAACCATCGCGATGCATTCGTGGAAGGATTGAAAAATACTGTGGTGGGTACTGGTGAGCTGTGACCCTCGTGCCGAGTTTCATCTAGGAAATGAGTAACTTAGATCCCACGGTGACCAGGGAAGAAATAGAGGCAGCATTAAAAAACCGATTCAATACAGCTGCTTCCCTTCAGATAGTGATGCAGTTCTCTTCCGGGACGATCAGAATAAATAGGGTAGCCTAAGAGGAGGTCCGTGCGGCTTTAGTGGTGGCCCTCGACAAACTAGACCTTTCGTGGTTGGATTTGGTCAACTGCAGGATTGGACCCAAGACTAGAGCCGAGCATTGCGTTTATTTGAGGTTTGTCCATATTTTAAATTGAATTGGTGAGCCTAACAGGACTAGGGTGTGCTGTAGGTGTGACAAAAAAGGTCACTTGGTGCAAAGCTGCTCACACAGGGAGGTGAGCTGCTACTTATGCGAGAACGTAACTCCAAAGCAAGATACCAGCCACGTCACTGGGACTGCCAGGTGCGGATCCTTACAGACGGCTGAAGAAACTACTCCCAAGAAACAACACTAATCCAGCAGGTTAATCTCGATAGGACCGTGCTCATACACAATATGCTGGACCAGTTCTCACGTTCTAGGGTGAGGACTTACTTTCATAAATAAATTGTCCTGCACCATACCGGATCAAGGCTCTTACAGCGGTATGACTAGATGCACGGTCATCCTCATTCACAGCAACAACTTCTCTGTAAGCAACACTGGAGGTGGAAATGGGTTTGTGTCGATCAAGTGTGGTCTTTTACTTTATGAGAGTTGCTGTATACCCCCAAACACTTGGATTGGCGTCCTTAGAGAGCGGTTTTCCCAACTCCAGGATGCTTTTCGCATGTTCAGGGTAAGTGATGACATAGTCCTGATCAGTGACTTAAACTCCAAGGCCACCACTTGGAGGGAGCCGAGAACAAACTTAAGAGGGTGGGTGGTGCTGTAGATAGCTGTAAGGTTAAACCTCATCGTCATTAACTCTGGTGGTTCAACAACATTCAGTCAGCCTGGTTACCAATGCACGATCATTGATTTTACGCTGGTATCGTAGCAAGTGGTGACATAGGTGTCTGACTGGCAAATTCTGGAGGACTACACAGCCAGTTGTAAACAGTATGTCTGCTTCGTGTTAAATGAGTACCGTGTTGCAGGCGCGCGATAAGTTATTTAACAGTGCGCTGCTGGGTGGAACGTGGAAAAGCTCGATTGAGATTTGCTGTAAGCAGCAATAGTTAGCGTGCCTGCTTCTACTCATTTGAGCAGGATCACAAATCTTGTTGAGGTCAAGGCACTCATTAGCAGCATAATAGGTTGTGTCAAGGAATCGTGTGACGCGTGTATACCTAAAATATTTGCGAGAAAGGGTCAACATTAGTACCTTTTGGAGGACCAAAGACATCACTAAACTGCTCGAAGAGACTGCATGTAGCAGAAGCACTCTAGAGTTTCTTAACACTATTGTTTTACTTCAACGAATCGACGCCCCGGGCGAAGACTATTCCCTAATTGGTCCTGGACGAAGACTATGCCCTTTCGACGTCCCGGGCGAAGTCTATGCCCTTTTTTCTAGTCCAGACGAAAACTATGCCCTTTTTTGGTCCCCGAAGAAGACTATGCCCGTTTTTTTCGAGCCCGGGCAAATACTATGCACTTTTCTCAAACCCGGACGAAAACTATGCCCTTTTTTTGGTCCCAGACAAAAACTATGCCCTTTTTTTTGGTCCCGGACGAAGACTATACNCCATGAAAAAATACAATAATATAACAAAATGGAATAAAAGAAAAATACAAGAAAGAAGATCAAAAGAAAAAATAAAATTAAAAATGGAATGAAGAAAATTTTCAAAAAATAAAAGAACCAGAAAGAAATAAGCGAGGAGGTATAAATAGGTCATGAAGTTCAAGGTAAGAGCAAAGTTTTTCAAACGTGAGATGAGTGCTGAAAAATAATTAATCACAAGATATGTATTAAAAAACATTATGAAATAAGAAAACTCAATTTCTCAGGTAACAAGGGGGTCAAGAGACTTATAGGAAGAACGAAGCTCTCTTAGAATAAGTATTGCGTTTATGTAGCTCAGTAAAAAAAGAACTTGAAAAACGGATAAAAATAAAAAAACAAAAAAAAATTAGCTTAGTACTTGGTTGAACGATGGTTGAACTTCGTGAGTTCTGTATTTATGCATGACATTCTTACAAACATTAACCATCGTGAGTACTGAACTATTTTTTTCTATTTTATTTGTTCTTCAAGTTTTTCTTTTTCTGAACTACATGAATGCAGTACTTATTTTTATATAGCTTCGTGACCCTCTTGTTATCTGAAAATGGTGTTGTTATATGTGCTGCAGATGACATGTTATATGTGCTGCAGATGATAATTTCAAATCTTTTTTCCACTAAAGCCTATCGCAAACTACGCAAGAAAGACCCAGACTTGGTGCTCTTTATTCTTTGCTTTCTGCTGCTACCGCAGTTGATGACTTAATACGGGCCAACAAAAACTAGCACCCTGTCGCGTATAGAAGTAAGTGGTGGTTAACACTCTTCTCAGATCTATGCATCACACTTACACTAAACAAACACAGGTTTACTCACGAGTTATTTTGGTAGGCGTGTAGCAGGTTTCCTCTCTCTCTCTCTCTCTCTCTCTCTCTCTCTCTGACTGGCCCGGGGGGCCTGGTGGCGGGTAAAGCTGGACGATAAGGCCCAGGTNGTCCTTAGAGAGCGGTTTTCCCAACTCCAGGATGCTTTTCGCATGTTCAGGGTAAGTGATGACATAGTCCTGATCAGTGACTTAAACTCCAAGGCCACCACTTGGAGGGAGCCGAGAACAAACTTAAGAGGGTGGGTGGTGCTGTAGATAGCTGTAAGGTTAAACCTCATCGTCATTAACTCTGGTGGTTCAACAACATTCAGTCAGCCTGGTTACCAATGCACGATCATTGATTTTACGCTGGTATCGTAGCAAGTGGTGACATAGGTGTCTGACTGGCAAATTCTGGAGGACTACACAGCCAGTTGTAAACAGTATGTCTGCTTCGTGTTAAATGAGTACCGTGTTGCAGGCGCGCGATAAGTTATTTAACAGTGCGCTGCTGGGTGGAACGTGGAAAAGCTCGATTGAGATTTGCTGTAAGCAGCAATAGTTAGCGTGCCTGCTTCTACTCATTTGAGCAGGATCACAAATCTTGTTGAGGTCAAGGCACTCATTAGCAGCATAATAGGTTGTGTCAAGGAATCGTGTGACGCGTGTATACCTAAAATATTTGCGAGAAAGGGTCAACATTAGTACCTTTTGGAGGACCAAAGACATCACTAAACTGCTCGAAGAGACTGCATGTAGCAGAAGCACTCTAGAGTTTCTTAACACTATTGTTTTACTTCAACGAATCGACGCCCCGGGCGAAGACTATTCCCTAATTGGTCCTGGACGAAGACTATGCCCTTTCGACGTCCCGGGCGAAGTCTATGCCCTTTTTTCTAGTCCAGACGAAAACTATGCCCTTTTTTGGTCCCCGAAGAAGACTATGCCCGTTTTTTTCGAGCCCGGGCAAATACTATGCACTTTTCTCAAACCCGGACGAAAACTATGCCCTTTTTTTGGTCCCAGACAAAAACTATGCCCTTTTTTTTGGTCCCGGACGAAGACTATACCCTTTTTTTCGAGTTCGGACGGAAACTAAGTTAAAAAACACCCCAATGTTAATTACTAACCCCTCTTATGTTTTACTTTTCCTAAAACAAAAAAAACCCTCCAGATTTTCTGATTTATGCTTTTGGTGGGTAGGTAACAGCTACTAGTACGCTGGAAGAAGCTCACGAATACGAAGCTTTTGAAAACGATTAAACATTTTAAGATTTTGCGATACTAGTGTCAAAACATTTGTTATAAGTTTTATTTTCACATCGAGATTCACATGCACGTGAATCTACAGACGTCTTTGTAAGAAAACATTACGTAATCATCATTCTTAGCAGGTCTAACGGCTTCAGTATTTGAAGTTTTGGTAAGTGTTTGAAAAAAGGAGTTTTTGAGCTTTTTTTAAACGATTTCGTGAATTGTACATAACAATAACTGTTATTAATTTAAACTTGCTAATTTATTCTTGTGNGAAGACCAAGCCCTTTTCTCAAGGTCGGACGAAGACTATGCCTTTTTTTTAGTCTGGACGAAAACTATGCCCTTTTTTCTGAGTCTGGGCTCGGAATGTATCTTTTTCTCGCGTCCAAACGAAAACGAAATTAAAAAACACCCCAATATTGTTTACTTACCCCTCTACTAGCTACTAGTACGCTGGAAGAAGCTCACGAATACGAAGCTTCTGAAAACGATTTAATATTTTCAGATTTCTCGATACTTGTGTATATATTTATGTCGAAATAAGTTTTATTTTCACATCGAGATTCACATGTACGTGAATCTACAGACGCCTTTGTAAAAAAACAACATGTTATCATTATTCTTAGCTGGTCTAACGGCTTGAGTATTTGGAGTTTTGATAAGTTTTTGAAAATAGGGGTTTTTGAGTTTTTTTTAAAAAGATTCCGTGAATTGTACATAACAATAACTGTAATTAATCGAAACTTACTAATTTATTCATGTGTTAAAAAATACTTTGTAATCTAAATATGCATGTCTTGCAAACATTAATTAATAAAAAAAAGTTTACTTTTTTCTCAATTTTCTCAATAATCAACAAAAATGTAGAAAAGAAATTAAATTTGAAAATAAAACAGAAAAGAGTCCTTCATATTCATTAATTGCAAATTACCATGCTTATAAAACGATTCCTGAGTTTGTATTATTATTTACAATTATTTATGTAAATTTAAACAACAACCACTATATAAGTATATTTGACTATATATCTAATTACAAAAACAAATGTACGGTGAGCTTAAATGAATTGTACTTCATCCCGGCTCCAGAAAAAGTCAATATCTTCGTCCAGACTTGGAAAAAATGTAATAGTCTTTACATGGACTAGAAAAAACGGGTATAGTTTTCATCTGGACTCGAAAAAAGGGCATAGTCTTCGTCCGGGATCCTAAAAGGGCATAGTTTTCGTCTGGAACAGACAAAAGGGCATAGTTTTCGTCCAGACTCCAGAAAAGGGCATAGTCTTCGTCCAGGCTTCGAAGTAGGTCATAGTCTTCGCCCGGGGCGTCGAAATAATCAAATTCATACCTATTCTTGATCGGAAAAGTATTTTGCCTAAAGACTTCAATCAAGATATAAGTCATGAAAAATGTTAGATTAGAGACTATCAAAAAGATCTATATAAGAGGGCAGTGTTACAAAATTTGTAATTCATATAAAAAAAAAATTACAACAAGAAGAACCGTTGGATATTATTCATAAGTGCAGTTGCAGAAAGTGCGACAGCAACAAGGCTTATCGCTGGGCAAATATTATGATTATTTAAGCCTACTGCTGATCGGGGCTAAAAAAAGTCTGATGTAACATAAGGGAAGTACATACAATGCGCACATGATGGCCTTAATATGCCGTTGGACATAAAATGTTCACAACCGGATACCCTAGTCAATGCCTTAAATTATGCTTTAAGATTGGAAAGCCAAAAAAAGTGGGCATAATCCCAGACACACAATACCAAGAACTCTTTCGTAAGGGTTTATGAAATGTTTTCAAATAATTTTTATTAATAACAGAATAGGTACCTTTGTTAGCCAATCTTATTGCATCAAGTGAAACAAGCTAATTAACACCGAATTATTAATCAGAACCACATTGTTAATAAGCAGTAAAATGGACACTAAAACAATAATAGACAACATTAACAATACAGCATTAACAGAAAAACTTAAGAAATTATCAGAACCAGGGGAGAGATGCAAATTCTTTGAATCAGTCTAGAAACTTTAATTACTATAAGAATAGTTTTTGATAATATAACAATGGAAAGTCTAACAATTATTAAACTTAAAAAATGCTTACTGTAATTCTAGGAATAATCAAGTATTTTTATCAAGAGTTTGGTAGTAGGATAGAAATTTTAAACAGTATAACTATAATAATTATAACCAAGGAAGTTTTAAACCTTATTACCAAAATCAGAATTTTATATCAGTACCAACCAAAAAATGATCGTTTGCCACTAATGGAAGCTCAGAGGCGACTCACCTCAATCATCGTCTGAAGGAATAAGCATAAGGTTGTCTGTCATAGAAGGGAAAAATTGCTTTATATTACATTTCTACTTGATAAGCGTGCTTCCGAAAATTTGATGAAATGAAACCAGTTACACCCACACTTACGTTTTGAGACTGGTAAAATTATAAATTCCTCTAAAATTACACCTCAAATAGTTTAACAAAAAGAGAAATATACATAACTATGAAAGAAGAACGTATAATTTTATATGTTATCTATTATGACTTCCCCAACAAACATGGCAGTCTGTTTGGTCGAAACTTTTGTAGAGAAGGACGAGCCAAATAACCGTATTATTATGATGCTATAGTATAAAATAATGACGCAGTACATTCTATTCCGTTCTTATGTCTCTTAAAAAAATAGAGCATTGAAAAAGGGATAAAAAAGAACAGATGGCAATAAAACTTAAGCACAAGCGCAGAAAAGTAGATGTTATATATTCCTTATACTCTTAAAGACTTATCTTAGGAATAAAATTGTCCAAGAAAATTTTTATACGAATACATTAGAGGGCCACCCAAGAGGTCAAACATACCTAAATATAGAAAATTCGGAGACACATAAGCTAAAATGCACTTTTTAGGTACATGTGACATAATAATTTCATTAGAAAAAAGTAAAAATTTTATTAAATCAACTGATAATAAACGAATAAAAGTGGCATACACAGCAACAACCATAAATTATACAACCAATCTACACTCTAATCTCATAATATCAAACAGAAAAAGGATAATCTAACAAGGAACAACATTGCTTCAATGAGGAAAAAAAATATACTTATAAATTATCTTAACAAACGATTCAGGCTTGAACATGCTAAAAAGTAAGAATTAATTTAAATAATACCAACTTATTTGAAAGATACTCGCCACTTGTCAACGTAAAACATGCTTCTGCTTATCTTGAAGCAGAAATAGTAAGAAACGGCCAATGCAATGTTGTGGCAATAAACAATAATAAAAATGATGTTACAATTAGAGTCGATCTGAGAGAAGTTCTACTCTTCGAATACATTGCACCTTAATTTGACACTGATGATACCTTCCAGCATACAAGCGAAAGGATTGACAGCTGTTGAAATTATAAAAAGTATTATGAAATAATTCTATGGCTTAATCACATTAGATGATATTTATGTTATAAGCACTACAATCAACAATGAGAATGCTGATAAAAAAAATATATTGAATTGTATGAATAAAATAGCCATATTCTTGTATATGTGTTCTAAGAACTAAATGATACTACAAAACACAATCAGAAACTTTTAAACAAGTTGCTAATATATTGAGCTTAGGACAATACTCTACTATAGATATACATCTTATTTGTTGTTTAACTTCTTTGAGGAAAACTTAGGCTATTTTAAATCATATAACTCCTTTCTATAAAGATCTGAAGAACATCTTGCACAATTTACAAAGAGGTCTAGAACACCCAAAGCTATGTTTTTTAAACATATTTAGAACCATAGCTGAGGATAAAGAGAACCTAGCAAGGAATCTAGAATTTGTAGCATCAATAGAGAATCTTTCTGCTGGCGAAATAAGTACTCTAAGCAAACTAGATATTGTGCATGGAAAATATAGAACCATGATAATATTACATGTACCACTTGAAGAATAACCATCTCATAACCTTTACAAACTACAATTTGTCATAATATTTTAACCTTAAAAAAACGGATCTGCCTACCTTAAATAATTGCTCTTTAACTTAGCAGCGGTATCAGACCCTAATTCGTATTAACGATTAAACAAAGTTACATTCAATTAAAGTGGTGAAAGAAAGCATGCTTATACATGATTAGCTTTGGAACCAGGAGAGAAACCCCATTTTATCAACGAACGTGGAATTTTCATGCTATCACGACCTGAAACAAAAAAATTTAAACACTGTTAAACAATATTTATACCGGAAACGAAAAAGGCAATGAATTTACTATCCAGCTAGTATTTTATGGTTATTATTGGTACCTAATAAGTAACAGTTAAGCATTATCTGTATTTATAAAATGGATTGACAAGAAAGAGTAAAAAATATAGTTCTTTTTTAAACGAATGATGAATATACAAGAGAACACACAAATTACCCTTAAATAGTGGACATAAAATAATCACTACAAAATAGTATACCTATTAGGTACAAGTAAACTTAAACTAAACTAAACAACATTAACCTTTAAATGACACTAATGCCTTTCATGACACTATAAAGTTGATTTGAGAAATAAATTTTTGTAAATAAGCATGGACACCTGAAGAATTTCATGTATAAAAAATTATAAACTAAATAGAGAGAATACGAACTCAAAACTTTAAAGTAAAACAAACTTATCTGTTAACTTTAAGACGTGATGCCATCGACGATATTATCAATATAATTAGAATGGCAATAACTATTAACATAGCAAAGAGATATTTCAAGGAAACTATGGAACCTTGTGTTTAAAAAAATGTTATAAAACGCACTTTTAATTCACTTAACATAGAAAGCCAACTAACTACACAACAAGAACTGAAAGATCTCAAGCTAACGGAACTTTATGTCCAAATTAAAAGGAAATCAAAAATACCTTAATGCATGATAAACCTAAACGATGAAATAACAAAACTGACTAAAGTCAACATAGATTATCGTTTACATTGATTTATTAAATAATAAGAGAATAAAGAATACATAAAGGTAATGAGCGTAATTAGGGATTGAAATAGCTATATACATCGAACTATAACCACTTTTTACGTAAGAAATTAATTTATAAAAAAGCCTGATGAGACACTAAATAAAGAAGAAAATTCAGACACTTTATACTTTAAAGACAAAATGGACTATTTATTCAGCAAAAGATATTTCTTTATTAACATAAAATAAAAAGTAATAATGATATGTCTAACAATGATCCAAAATGACTTTTGTGTCTACTACCGTGGGATATGAAAGAAGAGAAAATGAAATAAGATTTTTTTTTATGTTTCTCTTGATTAAGAACCCCAGAATGTTGTTTTGTCATAAGAGATTAAAGAGAAGGACTATCCCAAGGATGTATGAAACATACGAATCCTAAAAGCGTTATTCTAGCATTGCAGAACAATTAAATGAAAAATCGCACTAGATACGCCAAACCAATTGAAAGGAGCACCAAATAAAAAGTAATGACGAGATTGACTTGCTTTTTACGTTAACAACAAGGTAAGCTAATGACATCTAAGTCATGTCATTATATGCAGAAGACAACGATGTACACGAATTTCAGGAGCAAAGCTGGCTTTTGTTAAAATTATGAATTTATGAGAGAAAATCAACAGTGGGAGAAAATGAAACACATAATAGACCCCTAACAGTTAACAAGCTACATTCTACATCAAAAGAATACATATACATGTAAATATATACTGTATAGTCACTTAGGTTCAAGATTTGATAATAAGTGCAGTTTTTAGGATCACGTATTATAAATCAAAAAATTTAAAAACATTCTCCAGGTATGACTAATATTTTATGTCTAGTTATTAACTTTCTGTTTACCTTGAAAAAAAGTGCTGTAGCAACATTAGAGGTATGGACTTGAAAAAGAAACTTAAATAGTTATATCAATTAGAACTACATGTTTAAGACAAAAAAACAGTTATCCATAAAATGTCGTACTTATTTATAAATACAAAAGAAGTTATTGACGAAAACTCTGAAAAGTAACACAAATAATTTTTGTGTTAATTGAAAAAAAAAGTTTTTATAAAAAAATATTTTCATATTATATTTTTACATTATTCTTATAACTGATTAACATTAAAAAACTGTGTATTCCTTTGAAGAAACATCTTCTCATGCCTCTTATAAATCTCATTCATAAGTTACTTACAAATCTCTACAATCACTAAAAGTAGTTTTATATATTCATACATGAATATATAATCATTACAACACACACTATTTTTACGCTTACAGATTACATGAAATGACGAATTTACTAGACACCATCAGCAGTGGACATTATCTAATCTTTATGATCAAGGGGCCCATGAATAATCTAGAACTGAAACAGTTATTGCAATAATACGATTTAGTACAGGCCTTAAAAAAATAGCCCTGGCCCGCACCATACATCAGGTGTGAAGCCCTTTTTTATCAACTTCCAGAGATTGAAGTAGCAGCCATTCATCCAACAAACAAACAAATCACTAAAATTTATAATATCGTGGAAAATAGACGTCTTATGAATATGAGGATTAAAGGGCCAATTAATGAACATCAAGTATAGATACTCCTCAATGAATTTGGCCCTATGCTATCTTTAAAAAAACAGGTGTTGATGTTGATAACTCAGGTGGCCTCTACAGCACTGAAGTAAGTGGAGGTGGCCCTAAAAAATGAGTATACACCTTTATAAGACTTACCAGCTTTCATACAGAAAGCTATGAGAAGACCCACGTTTACACAAAAAAACCTTACTATCCCAGGGACAAAATATCAGGAGAGACTCTGATCCCCTTTTACTACGCTCTGTCTGGGTTGACCGTGATCATTATATGACATACGCAGTATGAAAAAAACATTCAATACATATAATGTTTATAAGTGTTTCAGAGGAGATTTAAAGTTAAAGATGTTTATTTTTCAAAAAGAAAAGAAATTAATAATAAAGGTTCGATGAACATAAAAAGAATTATGGTTCAGTTCTATAAAATAGTAACAAGACATTATCTAATGCATGAGTGATAAAACAAAAATATACAAAGAATAAAAATGATGACGGTCAGAACATTGCAAGATAAGGTTTAAAAAATACGTAGGTCCTACTGATAAAATAAAAGAATAAGTTTAATTAGTTTAATATTTCCTAATATCAAAATAAATACATTGTCTCTTTCCCTTTCTTTTATCTTTTTTTAGTATAAATGTATATATATATATATATCTTCCTATTATATATAGTTATCTCGGTGGGGCATTCTACACGACCCTCCACAGCCCCTCCCCACAAATTAAGGTAAAAACCTGTTATTTTTTCCCTTATTTTGACATATCGCAGTTTTTTCTAAAACTGCCACTGCCCCCCACCGTCTGCCACACTTCTTTTGGAGACCGT
>NW_019384290.1:320551-333184 GCF_000648655.2 Copidosoma floridanum | reverse complement strand
GTCTTCCATTACACGAATTAAAATTAAAAATAAATGCTATAGTAGTGTTAATGAGAACTTTAAGTATATCAGACGGTCTCTGTAGAGGCACAAGATTAAAAATAACAAAATTATTTAAGTATCAAATAGAATTTTAAAATAATATGAGAGAAGGTCTTTCACCACACGAATAAAAATTAAAAATAAATTCCATAGTAGTGTTAATGAGAACTTTAAGTATATCAGACAGTCTCTGTAGAATCACAAAATTAAAAATAAGAAACTTGTTTAAGTATTACATAGAAGCAGAAATAATAATGGGAGAAAAAAAAGAAAGCAAATTTTATATTCCTAGAATAACATTGAATACTGGAACCTCATCATCATTTTCTTTAGTCTTCTATAGAAAACAGTTTACTTTTGTATTAGCATGTTCTATGTTTATCAACAAATCAGAAAAACAGAGTTTTGATTCCTTAGGATATGTTGAAAAACCTTTCTTCTCTTGCGAACAATTATACGTTGCTTTATTAAGATGTAAGAATCCAAAAAGAATTTTTATTTAAATTGCATCGGAGAATAGATCAGAAATTAAAAAATATTGTTTTGCTAGAAATTTTTCAGTAATTCAAAAATATGTAACTTTGTAGATCGTCACATTTAAACAGACGTATGTTAATTTATGAAAACCAGGAAAAATAAATTTGTGAAAAATGTGGAAAGGGTTTTAAAAGAATAGATGGGCTTAAACAACAGATGGAATGTCACAACATTAAGCTAACAAAATGAATTATTGTTTTAAGAGCTTAATTGTGTTTGTCTATTTAATTATACATCCTTCTAAATTCTGTCTTTTTATTAATAAAGTCCTCAGGTAATCAAGAATTTTATATTTGGGTAAAGTAAACATGGACCAGAAAGAGATTGGAAATGTAAGGGTCCAATTAAGTTAGTAGTTAGCAAATAATGGTACTTCAGAGTCATATAGTGAGTAAGGGCTTCCGAATAGACAGAGGGAGACCCAAAATCAGTGACTTAAAAACCCTATAAACGAGGTATGACTTTGATACTAAATTACGTTTATTTTTTAACATTTATGATGGTAAAACATTCTATAAATAAGTTTTTGTGGGGGTGGAGGGGGAGAAAGGGGGTGCTGAGGGGAAGCGGGGGTCGTGGTGGAGCAGGCGGGAGTGGGGCGGGGGCTGAGACACACTTTCGTCAATACATTTGAATAGTGTAGGGAGAAAAATATGTATGTATATATATATATCTTTCCATATTATATAGTTGTTTTTACTACTTTCTAAGATATGCTCTTTCACCCTGCCCAACAATTTCCCACACTGCCCCACCCTTTCCCATGCTGTCCAACAATTTACGTTATTTTTTTTTAATCTGACTGTTAAAAACTTTCCCATGCTGCAGACATTACTAACCAATTGGTCGTACGAGCATTTCATGAGCGACGATGGTGGCGAAAAAAGCTTGATTGGCGTTAGAACCTGACGAAACGAGCTGATTAGACATTCCAGTCTCATTTACACTAGCCTTCCAAAAGCGCTTGCGGTTTTGCGAACGACCGTGGAGGTTAATCGGCTTTTTGACAGAGTTTAAATAGTCAGTATATATACGCAATGGCTACACCCGTGAACGTGTACACTGAGTGGATCCACAGGTTGCGGCCAAACCGTGTTTGTCAGATGGTTTTTACGACACATTAACCGTATGAGCGATACTTGTTTCAAGCGGATCATTTTTTGTTACGGTGAGTGACAGTCTGGTAATCGCCATCTCAGGGGTAGATTGAGTTTACGAATATTGAGTTTCACGAGGAATGACCACAAAATAGCGATTAGGCGAGCAATTATAGATCAAAACTGGTCATTATTGACGATTTGATGCGCAAATAATCAGATAGTAGCGGTATCGTCACCTCATTGTCTAGGGGTAGTTATCGTCACAACTTGGGCGTAATCTTTATCACGTAAAATATATTTTTTCAAAGTAAGGGTCAATGCATTACATTACTGAGCTCACAATACATAGTCATCCTTACAAATTAACGAGATCGTGCACAAACCCAACATGTTTTGAGACAAGTGTGTCCGAAAAATCAATGGTTCTTGCAAGAAGCGTATTGGGACACTACTTTGAGGGCATTTGGTTACCTTCTCTTGGATCTCAAGCAAAATACACTGGACCATTGTCGATTTCAAACTTGTATTTTTCCAGATGTATGATAAATTTAAAATACGATATTGACTGTCCACCCTTTAAAGATTTGTCATTGGAAGTATATTGTATGCATCACGCATTAAAACTAAATCATCCAATATATTGGTGTGCATTAAATAACGCTCATAAACTAAAATCTTTGCTCTACAAACGTAATGGAGAGCCTACAGATACTGCAAATCCTGTCGCAAATTACAACGCATACCAACAGTGTGTTCCCAGCTGATCAGATCCCACGGGTGTGGTTGCAACCGACTGCAATCGCCATTAACACTGATGATCACTGAAAACCAGGTATGCATTGGGATGCTATATACGTTGATGCATATTTTAATGTCTTGTATTTCGATAGCTATGGTTTTTAACCTTATGTTCCACAGCACATTAATTAATTTAGTCAAAATTGTAAGAAACTACGTTGGAATGTCAAACAGTTACAAAGCATGTTTTCAAACGTATGTGATCAGTTTTGTTTAATGTTCTTGTTTTATATGAGAAATGGCTCGTGTTTTCAAATATTTCTCGATCGTTTTTCTGCTTATTGAAAAAAAAATGACGAAATTGCCAGAGTTTTCACTTTATTAAGGTAAAGCAAAAAAAATTTGAGAAGCTTGGTGTCGGGTGGTAGCGGTTGTCTGGTTAAATGTTTATAAAAAAGTTGCTGTAAAATATTTTTGATATAAGTGTATCAATGAACATACTTGTAATTTTAAGCCTGCGCATTCTTGAACGTTTAGTAATGGATACTAATGTTACATTATTAAAAATTACAAAAATTAACGATGTCAAAAAAAAATTTCATACTCAGCGTTCTTTATATGCACGCGATACACGATCATATTTGTTTTAACTAACATTGTCCTGAATGTGTTGTTAACGCAATTTTTTATGCTACAACGTAACTTATTACATTTAAACGTCTTTCACACTGTCTCTTATAAGCTACGACTCGTATAAAAAGTCGGTTTAGTCGCTACTCTCTGACTGCTCGTCATACCATCAATACAATCAAAAAGAAAAATGGAGTTTTAGAAAAAGACGGTTGGGGAGTCGTTAGCAATTGATCTCTCTAGTGTGAGCCAGTGTCAACAGTCACCTATGCGGATTTCTTTCAAACCTTATGAATTGAATAAATCATTTGGCAAAAAAACCGTAGTTGGTCTGGAATAGAAGAATTTACTTGACAACGATTGGAAACCTGTAGTTTGTCTATTAAGCTCAGATTTCGAAAGAATTCTCTTTAAAATTTTGGATAAGAACGAATTCAAGTTGACGTTTACAGACATTGAAAAGTATTTTACCACGAACGACAGCAACTTGTAGGACATCAAAATGAGTTAAAATTGGATGTCAGACTCAGCCGTATATCAAATTTAATAATTGCTGATACTTAGCAAAATAAGTAAATAGTAATGACTAAGAATCATAATGTCCGTATACGACTCATTAGGTCCGCTTAGCTCCTACACACTCAAATCTTCACTGATATTATAGGCTATGTGGCATCGCAAAATAGGATAGAAACAATCTCTTACACGACGAAAAATATGGCATATAGCTGGCAAAGTTGGAGTGCGTGCTATAGTTACAGGAGCTTCGCATACTGAGGTGTGTTACTTTTGTAAAGATGAAATGTACTACTGCACAATTACATAACTTCTGCGATACAATACTTAAATACAGAACACTTAAATAAGTCGTTCTTTTGGACTGTAGGTCGCCTTCTTCTAAACATTTGAAGCATTATTTCAATCGTTTGACTAGGAACCATTGTCTGTCAATGGGCTTGCTGTCTAACACGTTTACCATGGCATGATTATCGTGTCATCATACAGGGTGCGTGCTAGGGAAATTTTAACTAGTCATCGTGAGATTCTCATCTCCATTGATAGCAGTAAGCACGTGGTGAGGTTTAGTTTCCCGGGGGGTGTTGATTGACAATGACAGTGCCTGGTTACTTTCACGGCTCTTTGAATTCTAACTCAAACACGCCACGAATCAATTTCAACTCTGTCTTGTCACGTAAGAATCCACTAGCTTTTCTAGCTCGATCGGTTCACCTGCTGTCCTAGCAGCGTAACAGTCATTTGTATTTCAAGGCTGTCAGCATTTTGTTATTAAACTTAACATAAAGTCAGGACCGTGAAGAAAGCCCGTAAGATTCAAGCTTGTAAATGTAGGAAAAACAGCGTTTCTCAAGCTCAACATGAAATGTTGCATTGTGGTTTGTCCAGAGACCAAAGGTGGCTGGCCATTTATTTCGCGCAAAAGCCTTCGGGCGATCATTTAGAAGCTTTTATTGTGTAACTCTAATGATTTCATAATCACAACGGTGTTTCAACCAGTTTCCAAAGACGTGTTCGTTACCTGTCGTGTGTCACTCTGCACCGCTGTTAACAAACGTGCCACATTCTCTTGACCGCTATACGCACCAGCTTTACTTATCTTATGAAAACTCACAACATAAAGTTGTTATTAGAGTCGGCGTGGTTGGCCCTTCCTGGACCGGTTGGGCCGGAAGGGGGCTCCAATACGTTGATTTGGTTGTGGCCCTGATAAGGGCCGTTTGATGTTGTGGCTTCAAATTATGGCAGTATGATCGTACCACGGAAGGGTGTCACAGGCCTCGTGAGTAACCGCCTCTTCACCTGGTTAAAACGCCGGGGATCCCTTAGCTCGGGGAATCTCACCTTGAGTGTTCGAGGCCTACCCCGAGGGGTTTCGGCGTACGGGTGGCGTGCCAAAGGAGGGAGAAGACTGGGCCTAGTCAGCTTCCTTGTTCCTGCTGGTTCCTCAACGTCTTGAGCTGCGGATACCCTGGAAACCTGAGCCCCTGGATTCGTTGCCCTGGGTGGCTCAGGGTTAGCCTGCGCTGTTCGCAATGTGGGGGACCTGGGGGCCACGTTTACTCGTGGTGACAGAGTAGGGGTCCGAGCCGGTGTTGCAGGAGCTACGTATGAGTCGGAGGTTTTTAGGGCGGATGGCTTCCTCCAATGGTGCTCTCACAGGTGCGTGTTGGTGGACGGTATCACCACCACACTGCGTAGCCGGGTGGCCGATGCAGACGTACGCCTCCTGGTATTGCGCCGGAGTCGTTGCCTCTCTGAACGTCGCTTCCTTTTAGGTAGGCTCGCTGTGGGTGGTGCGAGAAGCGCCTCCAGGAGCTTCCCGGGCGCGTCGTGGTAGAGCAACTCCAGGAAGGCCTCGGTGTCGAGGTTCCGGGTAGCTGCTAGCATGAGGAACGTGGTGTGTGGGTCCCGCAAAGCAGGACGGTTTGGCCAAGGTAAATGAGTGGACGCCGTGTTGGTGAATAATTGCTTTATTAACTACTAGGCCTTAGTCGGATTGCTTCCGGGTTCGTTGAATGGGTCTTAAAATCTCATCGGTAGCCGGTGCGTCCAGCTGGCCGATGACTTTGTGTCGCCGTAGCGTCTGACCGACTGCCCTCTGTGCGCGAGAGTGCCCCCTTATATCCACTTAGCCTTAGCTTATATGGTGGGGGAAGTCTTGTATACTTGCACGATGGAGGGGGTAACCGTGCGCAAGTGCATCGGTCCCTTTCAGGGCTCTTTAAATTCCCCGGGTTTTAAGGCGCTTGCGTGTGGTTTGAGTTTGAGGGAGCAATCCGAGTTTACATTTATATCTTAACTTTAAGGTAATAATATTTGTAAAAAATTAGTACTTATTTCTAGGTCTTAAATTATATTGAGAGGATCTGGTTGCTTCCAGATCTGCTGCGTCTTCAGAAACTGTAACTTCCTCTGGCTCACGATTACCTTGGTCGATGTGTAGGCCTAGAGGCTTGTAAGAGTTTTGCTGGCCTTCTGCGGACGTATTTGCGACCTTCGTGATATGGGGGTCATATTCGTTGTTGTGAGTCGGTAGGTGTTCCTTGACCTCAGATATGCGCCTGGTGTGCGAATTTTCGGTGGTATGGATTTCGGAGCTCGCGGTATCTTGACCATAGGCAGGTTTTATCTGACTGATATGGACTTTTACAGAGCCCTTTGCCTTTTTTACATAATATGTTACGTCATTTACTACTTCCTGGACCTTGTAAGGGTCTTCCCATTTCGGTGCGAATCCGGCATGGAAGCTATCAGAAGCCTTTGACAAGTAGTGGGTCCGTAGGTATATCAGATCACCTGGCCTATACATTCTGCTTGGTGCCTGATCACAGGCATATGTCTGCTGGTACCTTTTTCGGCTCTTTCAGGCTTCCTGGATTCTTTCTTCCCATTCCGGTTCCGGTGTTATCGGAAGTTTCAACTTCCACTCCCCAGGACGTTTTATGTATTGACCGGTTAGCAGTCTACCTGAAGTAAGACCGGTAGCTGCGTTTCTTTGACTTCTTAGTTGAAAGAGAATTTTTGGCAGCTGTAGATCGCAATCTTTATGGCCTTTTCCCTGAAGATGGAGACGAAGTCCCTTTTTTATCTCTTGATTTCTTCGCTCTGTAGGGTTTGCACGAGCGTGATATATCGCTGTTGTCCAAGGTATGACTTGCCATCGTTCACATGCTTGATGCCATTTTTTCCGACGAATTGGGGCCCATTGTCTGACAGTAAGTGCTTTGGATATCCCCATCGTGAGAATACCTCGTTGTCTAAGGTCTTGATTATTTGGTGGGTCTCTGATGAACTTAGGGCGAATGCTTTCACCCATCTGGAAAAGAGATCCGTGGCAACGAGAATAAACCTCTTTTTTCTTCCGCTGGTAGGGTATGGCCCCATAAGATCGATGGCTAGGGTTTCCCATGGCTCTCTTGGCTGATGTGGTTGGAGCCCTGCTTGTGGTTGGTTCGTCCCTTTTGCGCAAGCGCAAAGGTGGCAGAGATGCACATAGCTTGTCGTGTCTTTTCGCAACCCTGGCCAATGGTAGTATTTCTGAATAGTTCGAGTCGTCTCTTCTGCCCCTGGATGACCAGCTATTTCGGAGTCATGGAATCCGTAAAAGACTCGGACTCGAGCCGCTGCTGGCACTAGAATTTTCCATGTGTCTGTGGTTAGATGACGGTAACGCAGCGTGCTGTTAATTATTTGATGTTTTGTCAGGAACTTCTGATCTCCTTGGGTAAGTGCAATCTTTTTTGTCAATGATAGATACTGCTTGGCGATTCTTTGACAGACGATATCCTCCTGCTGGGACGTTTTTATGTCAGCGTCGTGATCTTGACTGCCGATGAGGTACACAGCTGGCTTTTCAGTAACACTATCTACCGTCTGGAAGGGTGGTGGTAGGATTCGATCCTCGTTGACTAGTTCAGCTTGGTGTTCATCCACTGGTTGACGTGACAAGATGTCAGGTAACTTTTTGTTTCGGCTGGGGACATGCTCTATTTGGAAGGAAAATTCTTGTAGTAACAGAGCCCATCTTGCCAGTTTATCCCGGGTATCCCTAAACTTTGCCAGCCAAGTCAGGACCTTGCTGTCCGTCCGTAGGGTAAACGGCTGTTCTCCCAAATAGTGACGAAAGCGTTTTATTGCCGAGATAATTGCTAGGCATTCTTGCTGATTGCAATGGTACCTTTGTTCTGCAGGATTGAATTTGGTACTTGCGTAGCTGATTATTTCCTTTCCGCCGTCTAATCGGTCGTGATACAATGCTGCACCCATGCCCCGTGCGCTGGCGTCCGTTTGCAGAATAAGCCTTTTGTTAGGGTTTGGCCTTGATAGCATGAGGGGCTGGAGAAGAGCCAATTTCATCTCGTCGAAGGACCTTTGTGCTGTTACCGTCCATTTAAAGCTTCGTTTGGCCTGTAGGAGGTTGGTCAAAGGTGCAAGTATGATGGCTAGGTTGGGGATGTATTCCCGTAGCCAATTGCATGAGCCGATGAATGACTGGAGCTGTTTTTTGGTGGCAGGAACGGTGACGTCGCACAGAGCCCGTAAGTATTCTGGCTTGGCACCGTTACCATCTGCCGAGACTATCGCGCCCAAGAACTCTATTTCTGATTTCGCAAACGAGCACTTAGAGTCCTTGACTGTGAGGTTATGTATGTTCAGCCTTTCTAAGATTTTAGCCGTGTGAACCAGGTGGGTTGGGTAGTCCTTCGAAAACGAAAGGATGTCATCCACGTAGGTCTTACAGAAGATATGAATGTACCATGTGAGAACTTCTTGAGTAATGAATCGGACGAACGTCCCTGGTGCCCCTTTAAGTCCGGAAGGCATGACCCGAAACTGATAGCATCCCCCCGAAGGGATACTAAAGGCCGTATAGATTTTGGACTCTGATTCCATGGGAATTTGCCAATACCCGAAATCCAGGTCTATTTTAGAATAGATAGTGGCGCCCCCTAGGTCTTTTAAGGAGTCTTGCATTCTTGGGATGGGCTTAGCTATATCCTCTGTGATTGAGTTGAGCCTGCGGTAATCGACGCAAAAGCGGAACCTGCCATCCTTTCTCCTGGCCATAACGATTGGTGAGCTATATGAAGATGTACTTGGCTCAATGATTCCAGCGGCCAGCATCTCCCGGTTCTGTTTGTCGATTATCCTCCTTTTTTCTTCTGAATAGTGATAGTTGGGGAGTCAGAATGATCGTTGAACGGTTACCTTTATACTGTGGGTCACGCTTCTTGTTTGTGGTAATGTCCCTCCAATAGGGGAAAAAACCTAAGCGTGTTCCCTTATGATATCGTGGAAGGTCTCAGAGTATGGTTCGGGATACCCATGATCAAGGTGCAGGTCAGAGGGTCTGGGGATGACGTGTCGTAGCGGTTGCCCGGTAAATGGCACCGTCAGCCTGACGTTGCATCCAAAATAGAGTACTTCCCGTGTGAGATCGATGATGGCGTCCTCGCGTTTGAACCAGGTTAGACCAAAGAGGAGGGAGTTCTGGAGCTGAGGAGCGACCAGAAGTTCCACCTCAAATCTCTTCCCTACAATGAAGCACTCGACCTTGGCCTTGCCAACGATGGTCATTTCTGAGCCGTGTGCTGCTAGGTGTGCCGTATGTTCGTTAAACTGGATGGTAGTTGTCAATGGCAAGTATTTTTGGCATATATGGTTGTGGGTGGCTGCCGTATCCAATATCGCCTGGACCTCCTTTCTTCCTATTTCGACCCTGATACGTTGAAGGAGAGGCAGGCTACCATCTATCTGATTTATTGCCGGCCATTGATCTGTTGGGTGGGGGTAGCCGGTGTCTCCCTCGCCTCTCGCCAGATTTCCGGAGGATTGCGTCGACTTTTCAGCACTGAGCAATCTCAGTGGAAAAGATACTCGGGGCAATACCAGCATTTGGGAGGCTCCTGATCCGTTCTCTTACTCCCGGTATTTTTTGGTTTGTCATCGTGGACCTCTTTTCGTGTTTTCTTGGCCATTGCCCTTTCGTCCTCCTTGTCTCTTTCCACCTCTAAGGCCTTGATTAAAAGCTCCGCGAGATCACCAAAGGTGTGGGCCCTGAGAGCTCTTCTGATAGTTGGAGAGAGCAAGTTCAGGAGTATCCCTACACGCGTTGCCTCAGGTTCGTCTGGCCTGACGCGTTGGTACAGCATGTATTTATGTTGCAGGAATGGCCTGACGGTCTCCTTTTCTCCTTGTTTCTTGCCGTAGAGTTGGGCAACCAGTGTCCCCTTCATGGACGGGTTGTCGAACCGATTGGTCAATAGCTCTTGAAAGCGCTCCCAGTCTACCCCCATGTTTCGGTAGCACTGCCACCATTTCTCCGCTTCTCCCTTTAAGCCCTTCTCGATGAGGCTGACGCGCTGTCCGTTGGGTAGGTTGTAGGCGGTGATGTACTCGTTGCAGCGGGTGACGTATGTTGTCGGACCTTCATAATCACTGCCCCAAAACTCGGGAAGCGGTGGCCGGTGGGCGAACAGGGCTTGTGAAAAGGCCTCCCAATTCTGAAGTGCGGCAGGTATCTGCTGATTATCGGCCATTTTAGGAATTTTTGGATTTTCTGGCTGGTGCTGTTCTTTGGCTACTTGACAGTCTTGTGGTTCGATCTCAACTGACTGTGAAGGAGCTGGACGCTCTATTATATCCACGTTGGATAATGGTGGTAGGGGTCATGAATTTCCCTGATTAAAACTTAATGAAAAGAGCGCCACTGGGTGTTTATCCACTCCCGAAAGTGTGGTTTCTTGTGTCCTGCTGCTTGAGCGAGAGTGCGTTCCTACGGGTGATCGTTCGACCGGCATTTTCTCAGCTAACTATGTCGTGAAGTTCGTTTAGGTTTCTGCCTAATAGGCCCCACGTTGAGCGCCACTTGTTATAAGAGTCGGCGTGGTTGGCCCTTCCTGGACCGGTTGGGCCGGAAGAGAGCTCCAATACGTTGACTTAGTTGTGGCCCTGATAAGGGCCGTTTGATGTTGTGGCTTCAAATTATGGCAGTATGATCGTACCACGGAAGGGTGTCACAGGCCTCGTGAGTAACCGCCTCTTCACCTGGTTAAAACGCCGGGGATCCCTTAGCTCGGGGAATCTCACCTTGAGTGTTCGAGGCCTACCCCGAGGGGTTTCGGCGTACGGGTGGCGTGCCAAAGGAGGGAGAAGACTGGGCCTAGTCGGCTTCCTTGTTCCTGCTGGTTCCTCAACGTCTTGAGCTGCGGATACCCTGGAAACCTGAGCCCCTGGATTCGTTGCCCTGGGTGGCTCAGGGTTAGCCTGCGCTGTTCGCAATGTGGGGGACCTGGGGGCCACGTTTACTCGTGGTGACAGAGTAGGGGTCCGAGCCGGTGTTGCAGGAGCTACGTATGAGTCGGAGGTTTTTAGGGCGGATGGCTTCCTCCAATGGTGCTCTCACAGGTGCGTGTTGGTGGACGGTATCACCACCACACTGCGTAGCCGGGTGGCCGATGCAGACGTACGCCTCCTGGTATTGCGCCGGAGTCGTTGCCTCTCTGAACGTCGCTTCCTTTTAGGTAGGCTCGCTGTGGGTGGTGCGAGAAGCGCCTCCAGGAGCTTCCCGGGCGCGTCGTGGTAGAGCAACTCCAGGAAGGCCTCGGTGTCGAGGTTCCGGGTAGCTGCTAGCATGAGGAACGTGGTGTGTGGGTCCCGCAAAGCAGGACGGTTTGGCCGAGGTAAATGACTGGACGCCGTGTTGGTGAATAGTTGCTTTATTGACTACGAAGCCTTAGTTGGATTGCTTCCGGGTTCGTTGAATGGGTCTTAAAATCTCATCAGTAGCCGGTGCGTCCAGCTGGCCGATGATTTCGTGTCGCCGTAGCGTCTGACCGACTGCCCTCTGTACGCGTGAGTGCCCCCTTATATCCACTTAGCCTTAGCTTATATGGTGGGGGAAGTTTTGTATACTTGCACGATGGAGGGGATAACCGTGCGCAAGTGCATCTTGTTTGTTGGAGTTAAACTACTTTGCGTATGTCGATCAAACACCTAGAAAGAACTATTGCTGAGATCATTTAGGCAACTAGTAAGAAGCTCCATGATGAAAGGCTTTTCGTCGTGAGAATTTTTGAAATTACATGATCATTGACTTTGGTGCCACTCTTCTTGGCCACATTCTGATCTTGAGTCTCCATCTCGTTGTTCCTTTTTTTACCGACCATTTTTGTTTCGTTATCTTCGTCTTTTCTTATTAGTTTACTCTCTTTCTTCTTAAAGATTGATCCTGGGTTTCAGTACTCATTGAAAATTTATAGAAAAAAGAAACACGAACGGACGGAAAACTATACATATATATATATATATGTACACAGGAAGAATAGTTTTACATTGATTAATATACAAATTATAAGTCTTCGCCAGCATTCTCTTACCCACGTCCAACAAACCTTTAAATATTTCAGTCCCAATGGTCTCACTACGACCCTCGTCACATCTACTTGATGTCTCAACAGTACATTGGTATTGCGTTTGGTATATAGACTGTGATATTTTGTTGTCAACGGAAAGCACCCTTCCAATAATTTACGTATGAAATTAATTTTTATCGTACAATGCTTGCGTAGTATGTACGATATTTTTTCTTAAAAACACAATAATAGCGGTATTGCCAATACTGTAATATTTTTTAATAATAATAACCACGTTGTAATTAATGCACAAAAATAAACTTATACATACATAAGTAAACTAATTACTTTGTCACAACTATAATCAGAGTAAAGCTCGCTAGCACTTTCTAGCAATTAATTAATATCTCACACGAGTAGATCACTCAGGTATAGCAACAACCTATCTTAGTTTTTCAGCTCTGCGTGCAGAGCTCAAGTTTTAACTCACAATGCAAAATGCTTTTGGAGCCTGTAAACTCTATATCTACTGTATTGCATAAGGGGTCTGTTTACACTGTTGACCTTCATTTCCAGAGCAAACTCCAGGAGGTCCATAATAACTTGGAGTGGCCTCACGGTGACAGAATTTTATCCGTGTGCTGGATTGGGATTTATTCTACTAGGTTTCTACCCTGTTTTTTAAGCTAATAATTTATCTTGCTCCTGCTCAT
>NW_019384290.1:260328-298463 GCF_000648655.2 Copidosoma floridanum | reverse complement strand
TATTTAAACGTATCTGTACGTTTTAAACACAGAATGGACTTGATTTTCATGAAATTACTCAAAAGTTAGTGTTGCAAATTTTTTAAATATTGTACATTCTAAATATGTCGGCTGATATGGAAGAATATTTTAGTATAACATTTTAATTGTTCAAATTATTAAACACGTTTATACTTAGAAGGTTAAAAATATGTGTCGAGTATAACAATATTCATGGGTAGTCCATCACGAAACAAATATGTTAATCCAAAAAAATAGACCAGTATTGAGTGTAATAAGAATCAAATCTCAATGAGTTTATGTATGTGCAAGATCTGAATAAATTTTACTTAAGCTTCTAAAAATCTTTATACAAGCATTAGAAGTAAATCCTAATGAATTTTTGTATGTGCAAATTCTGAATTAATTTTAATTAAGCTCACAAAAACTATTTACAAACATTCATAAAAAAATATTTAATTTTCTAGTACAACAAAACCTTAAAAACGAAGAAATTTATTAATAATCTTGAATAACCTAAGAACTTTGATTCATTCTATCTTAATAATAATAAGAAATATACTTAGATCAAAAACATTTACTTTATTAATATTCTTTTAAAATTATTTTACTGCGTAAGCTAAAAAAGAAAAAAATAAATAACATCTTGAGAAAAATCAAATAAGCAAAGGAACATTTTTAAGAGATGGAATTTTTGTAGCTTGAAGTCCAGAAAACAGCTGCTGGCAGTTTTTAAGTATTATTTCTGCTGAGAATTATGAGACTCAAAGCTTCCTTTTTTCTCTCAACTAATGAGGCTCTTTTAGAAACTTAACACAATAAAAATGTAAGAAGATAATGAATCGACTCTCTTCAAAAATTTTGACACAAAGTTTTATAATGTTTATTATGTTATTGTTAAGGCAGAGCTTATAATAATGAAAATAAGATTTCCTTATTAAAAGTCCGTCGTTTTATGTTCTATAACTCTGTAAATTATACACTTTTTGTATAGAAAAGTATATTTTCTATAATATGGAAAAAAATTTTACCGATAAGTGATTGCCTCAATAAGAACAGGTTTTTTCTCCCTCACAACATACTGTCTTGCTTCCTTTGTTACTTGATACATGGCCAGCGCATCATTACCATCCACTCTGATCGTGCGTATACCATAAGCTGGACCTCGCACTGCTATTCCATGTCCTTTATATTGTTGAGATGCTGGTGTTGAAATAGCATAACCGTTATTTCGACTGGAAAAATAATTTGAATTATTATTAAAAAAAGTTCTTATTCCATGGATAATGATAAGTATGTAATAATAATTATTTGAAAAGTAGCTTAAGAAATTGAATGTTTTAAGACCACATATTCAACTTGTTTATAATATACTCAATGAAACAAAAAATTAATAAACGCTGATTACTTACAGAATAGACATTATAAGAAGTCAATACCTTAACAAAAAAATCTGATGATATTTTTACTCAATTACTCGTAAATGAAATTTGTACAGGTTTATAAATCTCATAAAAACCTACAAAGCCGTTTGCTAATGTGCTGCTACTAAAAAGAAAAACTATTTATGCTTAAATATGAATTACCAAATTTTCAAAGTCAAGAGATCTCTCACAATTGTAAAAAAGTTACATAATTTATCAATCAGATCATGTTAACACTACATCTGCATTACATATTTTTTTAAAAATAGTTATTTTATTGAACAATACATAAATTACCTAATGTGACGATTGCGTTGTTTAATTATTATATACAGTTAATGAAACAAAAAAAAAGGTTTCGTTTAAATCGTCTCTCATCCTATTATTTATTTTTCTTCTTGAGCTCCCAATCATTTTGTCAAATGTCAGCTTGATTTATTTTTTGAAAAAGTAACATCAGGTAGTGCTTTGTTTTTTGGCGGAAAATTTATTTTTTTAATAAATTTGGTTAAATAGTAAGACAATAACAATGATTTTATTGTCATTGATAAAAACTGTAATTATTTTTAATACTCCATGATTTAATTTTCATACCTAAAACTTCAAAATCTTCTAAAAGTAATTGATTGGGAAGTGTAACTCTTTCAGAACTTCCACTTGCTCGTTTTTTAATAACTTTAATATAATTTAGGGTTTACATACACTATAAAACACCACTTGGTTCTCTTGAGCAAAAATTTTTTGTTTATGTATTAGTCAATATTTTATCTCGTCATGAAGACCTTTTCAAGACTCTTACTTTTTTTTGCAAAAATTTCATGCACTATATACCCCAACAGTTTTATTTTATACAGAAACCATGTTATAAATAAAGGAGGGAGCTTTTTCGATAGTAAAACTCTTGGTCTATAGTGCGTGAGATTTTTGCGTAAAAAAGTGAAAGTCTTGAAACGGTCTCTATGACTAGACGAAATATTGACGAGTAAATAAATAAAAAATTCTTACTCAAGATAACCAAGTGGTGTTTCATTGTGGATATAAGCTCTAAAAGTGAATTGATGTTTATAACCTAAGAAGACAATGCATATGAAATAGAAGTTAATTTAACTAATATTTATTATTTATTTTATTCGTTGCTATTACAAAATTATATTATTGTTAATTTAAACATTGATACCAACCCAAAGTCTTGAGATATAAGGTTGTACAAAGAATAGAATTTAGAGTGCACGTTAAGGACGTTCATCACACATAGGGTTTTGGGTACAATCTTCCTGAAATTTTATCAGGATGATCGTATTGTTGTTAGAAAGTCACATGTAAAATTTAAGACCGTCTCAGAACACCGTTTTTTAGATATTAAATGTTGAAAGAGCTTGAATTTAACACTTAACCTGATGGATGAGTCACATACAAATGGAATTTATTAGAAGACGGTATGTTGAATTTTTTCAATTTTTTTTTATGACGCAATACCATAAAACTGTTATTATAATCAATTTTTAGAGAGATCGACGAATTATTTTCGCAATTAAACGAAAAAAACAGTGTCAGACGCCTATATACAGGTGTATACCTGTTTGTATGCATTTATACATTTGCATTTATAACTTCAAAGGGTACTAATCTTTAATAACTCCTTAATAATTTTAATCATCTCATTAGCATAAATTTATTAGATAATCTAGCCAATAGTGTAGGTTCGAAGATAGTTTTGTAAAAAAAATTGTGAGTATTAGTCTAACCTCTCCATTGTTGCCTTTTAATTTGTTTATTTAGTGTACTTACTTTTGACTAGCTCACGAGTGGTACATTATTTCCCAATTATGTAATAAAGTATTAACAATTTTTTGTTGTTGTATAGTTTTTAACCAAGATTTCACTACAATCTTCTAAGAAAGTAATACATAAAAATATACATAAAAAAGTGTAAATTCATTTATTTGATCAGTATGAGTGTTCTTTGATTCAGGTTTCAAATCCACCTAGAAAGACTCACCGGGTGGTAGAGGATCCGTGGCTTGCTTCGCAGCCCATTTGCAAATAATTAGCACACAAGCCTTCCTCAGCAGCTGGCAGCAAGGCCTTAGCAGTCAGTTGCTGCTTTGGGTCTGCGATATTGGCTTAGGGTTCAAAAAATTAAAGACGTTTGCATTTTAGCCATACATTGATATCTAGTTGTTTAGAAAAGAAAATATTAACTTTATCCGTTTTTCCTATAAATTTTTTCTCAATTCTGTCTTCCCCCTATTTTAATATGAAACATCCTTCTATAACTCTAAAATGTTATTATAAAAACTTTATTCTAAATTGTCTTATTCATTTAGTAGAAAATTTTTTTTTACTTGTAAGTTCATATAGCTGTGCTCATTTTTACTAACGTTTCAACATGTGTTCTGATATAGTGTTACACAAAGAAGGGCTCTATGCACGACTCTCGTGCAGAATGTCTTTTTTTGTGATAGTATTCACTATTTCTAAGTAAGTGATAGACATAAGAAAAAAAAAGTTTGTGTTCATTATTGTTTATATTACAATTGTTGAATTTCGAATACATTTTTACCGTCACTTGATTATTAAATTTATTTTTCTGTGTATTATCTTAATTTTTTCTTGTTTATTTATTGGCTTATTTTCGCCATTATTATTAAAAAAATTTTTCAATCATAAATTTTTAATTATTACTTGTGGTACGTATGGAGGCCCTAAATATAAGTAAAACGTTGTTAAAAATATTTCTTTTTTCTTAGAATTTATTTTTTAATACTTGTTTTTTTTAGAATTTTTATATTATTCTTGTGTGATTGTCTTGTCATACATCTTTTACGTTTTTGAACTACAAGTTTTTTATGTTTGTCAACGTAAGTAATACTAATTCTGTTACCTTTTCTTTGACTTGCTTTATGAATCCTATATAATTCTGACGATTCCATAAAATACATTATATAAGGCATTATATTTTCATTTGAGTAGTTCTTTTAAAACGAAAACAGACCCTCCTTCCACGCAGAATCACTATCTTACACATGAGCGGGAAAAAAAATAACTAATGCACTCAATTTTCCCCTTTACCACACCTTTGATCCCTCCTACAACAGTGGCAGCTGACACATTACCTTCTTTTCCCAACACTGAGGCAAGAGCACTTGTATAATAGTACGAGCACCAATCTCGGCCTTTATCAGCACCCTAGAGATGATCCACAATTGAAATAGCCTCATGGACCTCTTAAATCTATAATTTGTGCATCTTTACACTTTGAGAGTTCTGGTGGGTTTATAAGTTAAAATTGTTAACAACGAAATTTTTCACAAGCAATAAATTAAATAGTTGTTTAAGGTCTATATTATGAATATTTAATCATGAGTAATTTAATTATAATAAAAGATTTCTACTATAACAATGTGATTATTTGAATTGGTTAACTAGCTACGCAAACTTATGCAGTCAAAAGCTCTTTTGTGAGAAGAAAGACGCAGTACTTAATTTTAACATTTGAAAAAACTAACAAAGCAAACATTTGTCAAAATAATTTAAAACTTAAGGAGAAAAATGATTAATTATGTGATAGTCAGTTCAAACGTAACCTTATTTTTTCACTTTTTTGACTGTGTGTCATAAGTTAAAATCGCAAATATGATACTTAGTGATGTACGTAATAATAAATAAAAAAGCTCTTTAAAAAATAATGTGACACAAATATAGTGTCAACATAATTTGATCGAGAAGATACAAAATTTTTTAAATATTTCTAGAGTACTCTAGAATAAAAGATAATGGTCATACTTAATTTAATATTAGTTATTAAATTTTTTAGTAGTAGTTAGTTGACAAATTATTTTAGAACTATACGAGTAAGTTGTACACCACTCTCAGGGTTCTTATTACTTTATTAAAAAAATCAATGGACAAGAGCCTTACACAACAAATAACAAAATTAAGTGGTTATACGAGATTACAAGCTATCATCCACGGTTATAAATAACGACCACGTCTACCATCGTCCCACACACTACATAACCTACCTCTTAAGGGAAATAATACTACTTGTACTTCTAACCTCAGCCGGAAGAGAGATTCATACTCTCCTTAGGCAAGGCAACGCAGAGCTGTGCTTATAATTATCCACTGTATTGGTTTCTAGAAAAGACCTTGCATTTCTCAATGTACAATTACAATCTAGAGGTACAAATAGGCTCCACGCTTAGAGCACAAGCCAATTTGTGGCTGGATGGGGAGTCTGCGTGGTTACGAGAATACACGGAGGGGCATAATTGCCCAAAGTCAATTAATTTTTTCATTTATATTAAGATGCTTCTTAATAGTCTGATAGTCTCAGTTAGAATCTCAATCTCTTTAACCGTACGATGATATTTTTTTCAGCATGAGGTTTTGTCTTAATGAACTGTAAAAAAGATGTACATCCCTTTATCCCTTGAACGTGTGAGATATATTGCCTTCGTCAGTGAAGTATATGAGAGGGACAGAGCCTACATTACGATGTAAGTTGTACTAACACACGTAATGTAGCTGACATGTACATGCGACAAAGGGATATATATATTTTTTACAATTTATCAAAGCAAAATACAACGCTAAGAAAAACCATCGTATAGTCAAGGAGTTAGCGATTCTAAGTAAAATAATCAGACTAAGAGGAAATATCTTGATATTTAGACAAAAATATATTGACTTAAGACAACCATTCTACTCTGTGCATTCCCGTTACCACGTGGACTCACCATCCAGCCACAAGTCGTCAATGGGGATCTTTATGCATGGTGCCTATACTAAAGTAATCGACACACAATTAATATTTCCTGCAAGTAATCCAAACAAAAAAACAACAGTCGGTATTGACATAAAGCTGACTAACATTTAATAGGCCAGTTTCTGACTGAATACCAGAGTAAGAGGCAATAAAACAGTTTTATAAAGATAAATCAATGAACATACATTAGTAAAATCCCTGCAGCTTCTAATCCCAAGGCCTTGCACGCCGCTGACAAGAAAGAGCTAATTTGTTTGTCAAAAGTTAATGAAGTACGATCTCCTTAAACCTAAAGAACAAAATCACAGCACATTTTTTTACATTGGTTCCATGATTATTAGTCTCGCTCCAATTAACAATTGAATCAAGATCACGCTGCAATATCTGTTAATCGAAATCGTTGTGTATAAATTTATGCAATTTGACATCATCAGCAAAGAAAAGAATTTGTGATCCATGTATATCATCCTTATAACATACTAACGTAAATAAAAAAAAGCAGCCCTAAGTGCGACCCCTGATTTAACAACTAAACCATCAGATACAGCCCCATCAAAAACAACAACCTGTTTACACTCAGTAAGGTATGAGATAAGCCACTTAAGCAGAGATCCCCCAAGACCAACTCTATGTAATTTTCGAACTAGTATCTCATGGTTTGTGGAATCAAACGTCTTTTCATAATCAATTTAAATCGACTCAACCTGGACATCCACATCCAAAGCTTCTCCAATACCATCGCAATACATTAGCAGATTAGTAACAGTAGAACGTCCATGCCTGAACCGATGCTGCTCATCAACCAGTACATTATTTAAGATATCACTTACTTGTAAAAAAAAAACAAGCTTATCAAACAACTTATCCATATTGCTAAGGATTGAAATAAGCCTATAATTTTCCATACAAGCCTTTTTACCCTTTTCAAATATACGAATGACCTGAGACAATCTCCAATTCTGTAGAAATTAACAGTTTGCCAACGATTGGTTAAAGAAAATTATAAGAGGCTCTGAGATTACTGAGTTTCAAGCCTTAATAAAAGACACAGGACAGAACTCTGGACCTTTATTTGTATAACTTTTCATACCAATCTCTGCCTTCTGGATTTTATCCAGGGAGACCGACAAAGAGTCATGCTGTTCTGGTACCGCATTGGCCTCAAGATCAAAGGCATCAAGGCAATTAACTTTATTACGAAAAACAGAACCAAAGTTATTAGAAAACAAATTACCCCTATCAACAGCAAACAAGGCAGCATGCCCTCTATAGGTGATAGTAGCAGGCGCATCTTGAACAGAGCGCGTCTCGTTGACATATTTCCAAAATTTTTCAATATTCTCATGTATCTTGTTTTGAACTTTATGTACTGTTATAAAGTTATGTACTGTTTATAAAGTTCACACAACGTTCTAATACACTCAGCCTTCAAACGCATAAGCTCAACTAAAGTCATCCACTAAACAAGACTGCAGCCAAGCCCTACACATTTTTTTTCCGCAATTATAAAATTAATTAAGGCTGAAGAGTATGTATTTGGTTTATACTACGTTTTAGAAATATATAGATTGATTACTTTCTGTAGTACATCGTATAACTTTCTAACATTTTATAGAACGTCAACTCTATCTAATAACAAAGGCCTGTTCATACCCTGCATGTACTCAGTGGCAACCTGAATATTCACCGCACCAAAGTCAAAATACACACTATCAGCAACACCAGATGAGCAGCTTTCACCAGAGACCTCGAGTCATGCCAGAGTATTATGTCTATTTACCAGAATTAGCTCATTTAATACTGGCAGAAAACTGATACTGGCATCAGGTAAATAGGTGAATAGGAGATCAAGCGCGTTACCCTTAAGCTGAAAAAAGTTGACGAAGACCCAGCAATGACACCTGATGACCTATCTCTTGAGCACACTCCCAAATGAGAATACTACCATCTGTGCAGTTTGGCATGAAATCAGAGAACTCATCTCAAGTTGTATTGAGTAAGTTACAATCTCCAAGCAGGACAATATCTAAGCTCCGGTATTTATCTAGTAGAGTCTTAACAGTATGCAAACAGCGATGGAAACTACCAAATGTTGATCTAAGGCCCAAATTGGTTCCTACAATAATATTAGAGAAACCAGACACTTTTGTACTAATAAATAACTGCTTCAGAATCCCATCAAAGACCAGAAAAGCACTGTTCAACCACCTATTCACTACCTTGGGGATACCACAACCAAGGCTTGTAGAGCCATCTGAATATCTGTCTCTGTGGTACAATACGCAATCAGAAAGATCCAACTCAGCATCCCTTATACTCCCATGCAGATATGTTTCAGTGACCACCATGACATCCGGTTCAAGTACAAGTAGCCCATTATTGTTACAGAATGCAGAGAGCTTAGTACGCAGGCCATTTACATTCTGTTCATAGATTTTAAGAGAACGTAATTTTCTAAGAGGCCTTGTTTAACTAAGGCTCAAGGACTTCTCTTTTACTTTGAAAGGTCTATGGTGCAAAATAAAAGTATACCCTTGACTAGCATTACGGTCTTCTTGGTGTTGGTACTAGTATTATTAAACAGCTTAGCTTCTCGTCACAGGGACTGAGAAAGACTTCTTTGGGTGGCTGTGAGGTACATCGCAGCTGATGTACGAGTTGGCAAATTACGCCACTCAGCTAGGATAGCATCAACATGAGGCCTGGTACTCATATACACAATGATAGGCCCAGTTTTATCGTCTGGCAGCATTCCGATTCTACGGATACGGATCCAATTTGAATGATTGGAGGATTTTTCAACCTCACCCATTTTTTTATTTCTATTACTGTAAAAATACTCAGCAACACCGAAAATCAGTATATTTAGTACTATTTTTTATCTTCCCTAATACTCAGCCATAGCATCCAACAGCTGTGATTCACTCTGTGTAGGTGGACAGTTTTTTGGCACAAGCACATCATGAGTAAGCTGTTGCCAATCCTGTGACAGACCACAACCATCACATCAATACCAGATTACTACTCTATGTCAGCAATAAGTTTGTTTATATCGTTTTTAAAAACCTTCACCTTAGCCTGCAAATCTGCCATGGACAAGACTGCCTCCGATACTTTGTTCACAGACTCCTGCAGAGTTTTAACAGACTTAAGAAGACTGGAATTTTCACCACCAGTAGAAGTGCATCCAGGGCACCTATAAAGTAGCACGAGCTTCTTTCTCTTCAGTTCCAATACTCTTATTACTCTTATTTCAGTCGCGTACAATGACCAGGTAAATGTTAAGAAATTGTTTACCACGGTACAAGGTGATGCTAGAAATGTGGTGCGCACGCTGTTAGTAACTGATCGCGAAGCGGATAATGAGTACACTTAATCTACATTATGGGACTACCCAGATAATTGCCTGCGTGCTTGTGAGTGAGATTAATAATCTGACGTCATTAAATTGGGGAAGCATCACGCAACCGCATTTCATATCTTGGCTTAAAAACACCGTATCCGCTTTTACGAGTTTGCAGCTCACGGGGTTTCTCCATAGTCTGGATCTCATTCAGAGCACATCTGGCTTTCCGGATAAAAGACGCTGCTCCGTACGACAACAGCTATACAAGAGGAACAAATTGATTATTTGTTGTAACATACAATCTATCTCACCGGTTCCGTCCACGCAAGTAGAACAAGCGATTTATAGCTCGTGGAGGAACAACCCATTTTATCTGTATTTCATTATAATTATTGTCAGTATACACTTCTCTGACGGCATGTATTTGATTATATATATATATGTATATATATATATATATATATATATTTATCCGTTTTTCCTATAAATTTTTTCTCAATTCTGTCTTCCCCCTATTTTAATATGAAACATCCTTCTATAACTCTAAAATGTTATTATAAAAACTTTATTCTAAATTGTCTTATTCATTTAGTAGAAAATTTTTTTTTACTTGTNATAAATATATATATTGATTGGGTAGATCCAACCATAAAAACCTATGAACTCTATGTAGGCGAGCACAGACAGGGTCAAGAAAACAAAAGTGAGATGGCAACAAGGAACAGGTAAGAGGGCATGTTGAGGGGAAAGCAAGAGAAGAGGGGTCAGCAAGAGGAGATGATAGTGGCCTGGCTTGGACAGTATGCGATTGACTATTGACTATGAATAGTGCTCTGTTACAGTGTTACCACACAAATAAACAAATTCATAAAATAAAACGTATCAAAATTTATTTTGCTAATATTACGACTTTTGCTTTTATTTCTACATCCTGCGCTCCAGATCCCTTACTGACGTCAACACGCACACTCAGAAGTTGCATCAAAGGAATCACTGCAGAAATGGTACACCACTACCAGGGTACACACAGCAAAGCTCTGGGCACTTTTTCTACAATATGACATGGCACTGAACTGAACAACAGCAGCAGTCAACTTAACTTTAAAGTACTGAAGGCCCAACCGTAAAAAAAAATGTCCTATTTAAACGCAGTCAAGGGTAGCCACCAGTACCAACACTGAAGAAAACTTAATTTAACAGATGAAGACTATCTTACAATACATAGTAACATCCTAATTTTTTTTTAACACCAATTATTCTATAAGGGTCGGTAGCAAGCGTTATAAGGTGCCAATAGTAGACGACGGTTTTCCAATGTAAAAAGTTATTTAAAAAAAAACAGTAAAAAAAAAAAAAAAACATTTTACTCTTAAAAGTGACAATCAATTTGTTTGGTTTGATTTCATTAAGGGAGTTATGTCGCAATTCACTTAACGATGAGAAATTTTATGTTGTAAAGAAACACTGCATGGATGTTGTCACCAAATTTGAACACAATCGCATCGACAAATTTCAAGTAAAAAATTCATGAAGTTTTCCTATTTCGTTGTCATTAACACGGGCTTAAATGTAAGTTATTAAAAAAGTTTCAGAAAAATATCTTTTACACTTGACACAGCGATGAGAATGTTTTGAAAAACTGATATGTTATTTATGACAACTTCATTGATACAGAAGCAAAGTTACAACAAAATCGCGTCTGCAGTTATGTAGATTTTTGCACAAACGTAAACAAACTTATTTTCAGTTCGTACGCTACATTTATGCGTGAAACAAGGTTGCACTGAGTACACTGTTGGCCATCAGGTTAACTTTTTACGTGGCATAATATATTTTCACAAAGTGACTTCAAGAAGCTGTTCTACTCAAAAAAATGATCAAAAACTTGGTATGGGCCTTAATGAGACTTTGTACTTCAATGCTATACCAATAAGATTTCTAATTTTGTAAATTTATAGCACCCTTGTATTAAAAGAAGATCAGATGAACCATATCGTTTACTCCTTATTTTTATTTTCCATAGAAAAAGTATCTTGACTATTTAATTAGTACTATAAGAAGCTTCATACCTGGAAAAATGTTCTGTAATTTTTTTTAAGTATACTATTTAAATATTAACGAGTACTGTCGAGTTGAACACAAATGCATTCTCCGTAATCGAAAGGGCATATGTTTTTAGGTTAGGTTAATACAGCAGACTTTATCAGGAAGCTTTATGCTTATACACGTGCTCCGCTTTACCTCCCCGTGAAAGTGACCCAACTCCCTTAAAACTCAAAAGCTAGACAGTAAGCTACTACTAGTGTCTTAAAAAAAAGATACCGTATGGAAAATTGAAGAAAAACCTTTGACTTTTTTTGTATCCTTATTAAAGAAGTATACAAGGCTTAAGAAACTAATTAGAAAAGAACTATTTATTGCTATGATATGAAATACTTATTTTTTCAATAACTTAATTAAAACATTTTTATATTTTTTTTTTAAGAAGTCAATAATGATGAGGGGCATGTGTAGAATTAAAATTTTTTCAATAAAATATGTGTTTCTCTTTCACCATAGTATGAATTGTGGCAATGTGTATACATTCTGTAGAGTATTGCATTCTGATTGTTGTTGATTTTCAATTAAGATTGCCATATGGATAATACTGTAAGTTAAGAAACAATTTCATAGTATTTATAAATGTAGTACACTACAGTGACTAAAGTGACTAGCATTCATAGCTCTCTTGACCCTTACAATTCGTTTGAAATTCAAAAAAGACGAAGGGCAGTTTTTTAAGCTGATAAATTTTTTCACAGTCTGAACATTTTTTAAACTTTATATAAGAAGAGTATACTTATGCAGCTCCTTATTGCAGAAACTCATCGAGATAGGTTGGTCTCTTTTTTAATAACACCGTCCTGGCGATTTTTTTGCCTGTCTGATACATTCACATAAAGCATGTCACTTAATGCAAATGAATAAAATTTTAAAATCTTCGTGAGCATTATTATTCTCTTTTTCGTGAAGAGACTTTTATGATTTGGGCTTACTAGAATTAAATAATCGACTTAAAAAAGGTAAGTATCGCGCTTAACGGTATAAAAATGTTAATGTAATTTGTTTCATCAATTGATTTGCTTTCTTCTGCAATATCTGACTTACCTAAAATGACTGTCCTAGAATGAAACTTTGAGTGAGAAGGTGTGATACCCAACCCTTTATTATTGTTGTAATGCCAACATAACTTATTTATTGATGCAATTAAGTTGGTAGCAAATTATGAATACGTAGAGCTCTGTGAATTGTCTTATTAATAAATAAAAATATGAATATGAAGAGATCTGTGCAAAAGTAACGGACATAAATCCTAATGTTAATCGAGATAGAAGTTTCATATTTATTATAACATGCATAAAATAATCGGTTCATAAGTGTGGATTCTATAGTGAGCAACTGACTCATCAAATACAATTCTTGACTCAATGCTTTAAGCTTCTTCTATTTTTAAAGCAGTAAGAAAATATGCAGATAAATTAAAGCCAATGATTCCCTAAAAAGCTAGGCTTTTCAAAAACTGTGCGATTTGACATGTTAACGCTTTGCTCGTTTATTGATGACTAATTGTTTCTCCCATGTTAGCTTGCTTATACAATCCTCTACTAATTTTTGTAAATTATAAATGAAATCTGTATTTTATTTAGTCAATGTATGCAAAGTCTCATTGTCAGAGCTTCTACTGGAAAATCTCATAAATTTCTTATCCTTATCTAACATGAGTAGCTGGAAATAATTTATGATGCTCACTTTCACAGATCTATAAATTATCTGTGATGAAACTTGAATGGTTTTATAGCCTGGTGGAACTGCAGAAAGAAATTTGTAAATTGTATGAACTTTACGTTGATTATTATACGTTCCACTAGTTGTAATACATTTAACTGGAAGTGCATTTATCACAAGTTTACAACAAGTAAATCCTACTTATGAGTCACGTTTGATTTAAGTGTATGTTTTGTTAAGCTCAACGTTGACCCAAATAAGTCATGCGGTCGAAAATCAATTGGATGAATGCAATTGGTTGTGTTATGAAGCATGTAGATCGGAAATCGTACCTACGCTGTAACGGAGGCCTAGCTAGGCATAATGCACTAATAGCTAGGCCCCCGTTACAGCCAAGGTACGATTTTCAATTGAGATATTATTATTTGGCTTCAAACTTAAAAATATATTTTTAAGTTGGTTCATGGATAAGGTCAGTTTTGATGTCTTTAATTTTATTTTTATAACTACCTGTTATCAGAGTTATTATTTTACTATCCCCCTAAAGTTTATTATTATAATCTGAAATGTTAAGTATATAATTAAAAGTAAGAAGTTGTACTTATCCAAGAATATGATGTCTATTTGGTAAAAGTTAAATTGAAGGAAAATATGGTACTTCGAGAACAGATTATGAGCCAGTCAAATTTAAAGTAAACATTTGTTTCTTGATGGTTAAAAAAACAATTATAACTTGAAGTTCATTTGTTGCTTATATAAGTTTGTGGCTAACGTACTTAAATAAAATCTTAAGACATATGTGACCATAGTTACATGTGTTAAACTCTTGACCTTTTTGTAACTGTAGCTAACATTATCAACATTTTACACAATCCATGTACTGTTTTCATGTACACCACTCGCTTTATAAGCAATAACGCCTATTTTACGTAAATCCATGAGCACAGCAGCAGTATAGAGTAAAACATCATTTATCTTTAAAAGTATAAGTAGTGTATGAGGTTTTACACAATCCGTCTTACTACCAGACGTTTTATAGCTCTTTGAGCCCTGTTTGAAGCCAAATCTACAATTTTACGAGAGCATGTACTTTAAATCACTGATTATCTAGCACATTGAATTAATTATCCTCAAAGTAATAAACTTTCTAATTTTTCATTTGTCTTATTTTTATACAAGTCTATTTCAAGTTTTGATTTTGGTTTCATTACATTATTCAGAGCCAAAGTGGCAGTTTTGTCAGCAATGCTTGAATCTTTTTATTCAAGTGTCACCAAGCACTATCTGCGAGAATCTTATCTGCTACGTTTCTATGCGTATTATCTTTAGAATCCTGATGATATGCTATATTATACTGCTTACAAGTTTTATTTAGATCACCAGGAATGAGTCTTTTAAGCATTCAGGTTTTTGGTCTGCAGTATTGATAACTTTGTATGCGTAGATCTACCGATCAACTGTTAATCAATTTATTAATCACCCTAAGATATCTCTATCAGAAAATAATGATTACTGTTCAAAGCTCAATAGTGAATGATGTTAAAATTAAGAAAACACTTCATTAACAACACAAGTGTAGTGTGTACTAAACTAGTATTTGTGCGTTATTTATTGCACAGTTTACATAAGTTTAATAAAGAGAGAAAAAAGATTTTTTGTTAACTACTTTAAAGCATTTGCTAACCAAGGTTAAGAAATGAAACGTTATAAAGATTGTCTCCTCAACACCATTGTGGCCATTTTTGGAGTATTCTAAGCCCTGTCAAGACGAATAGCTTACTCAGTTTGAGAACTCATCCTGACAGGTTTGGATACGAAAATGTATATATAAATTCAAAGTTACTAAATCAGCCAAATAATTGTTTTTCAAGGAGCTGTTAAAACCTATAAAAGAGATTCAATTTTATTTATTTAGTAAGTATGAAGTCATACTTGCGCCAGAAAAAGCACTTCACAATTTTCTCATTATTTTTGACGATGGAGCATGTGAAGACCTAGTCAATGATAATGCATTTTTTGTTGGGAGGGACACAAAAACGTCAATTGCTTATACTCATGCTACTTCTACGAACAAGTTCTAAAACACTTAGTTCAAAATTATATTAATCTGTTGGCAAAGTTTTGACACAATGATAAAAATATCAAATACAATCATTAAAATTATGTAAACATTCTTATGCCATTCGTGATAATTCATTTAATTATTTTATGATAAATAACACAGACATTTTTCTCATTTATTGTATTTATTTAATATTAAGCAAACAGTTTACATATCTAAGTTTTATCGTGAAAAAGAAGTTCATGGATACATTAAAAAGCCGAAACAAGATATATTACTTCTTAGGAGTCTATTCCATTAGTTCATTAATAATCAAATAAACGCTAGCAGATTATGCCAGAGTCATTTTTCTCTGACCCTATAGCATTAAGAACCGAAACGCGTCATTAAGGTGAAATTTATTTTTATTTACACGAAGCTAATAAAGGTCCGGGTCTGTGTGTTTCATGTTCTACGTGAGAGTAATCGGATACAAGGAGTAGCGCCAAGGAGAGAAGAGAAGACATAGCGCCGAAGAAAAGCCCAAGAATGTGTAGTTCTAGTACATAAGGGTCTACCTGTGTGATTGCGTATTATAAAATATTTGTAATTACCGCGCCATTGGGCCAATCCAGTGTTGCTTCATCAACAAAGAGTGTATGTACACCTATGTATCTGTATTAAGCGTATGTACTATAAATTGCGTCGCGTTCGAGTGTGTGTGAATAATGTCCTGGCGGTAAGAGTCAGAAATATGTATGTAGATATAGTGCGGTAATGCGCGAGGCTGCACTAATTGGTGGGCCTAACGTGACACTTTTGCAGTAGCCTTCGAGCGAACCAGAGCTTTCCAAGTTTTTCGCGTTTTCGGGAGGAATCGAGAGAATTGAGAGAGAATCGAGAGAGGGAGAAAGAGAAGAGCGGAATCAGCTTTACAAGCCAACCGGAAACGACCTTGCGACCGACGACCGAGGAGACGAGAACTATCACCATCCCCAGCTGTTATCTGCGAGACCAGGTCATCGGCAGGCCAAATAGTTGATTTGACCCGGAATATGGTGAACCCGGAGGTAAGGGTAAAGTAGAGTGTGCAAGCGTGTGTGTATTTACGTGTGTGTCGGGGGATCGGGTAGTGCAGGACGCCCCCAGGAAGCGTGGAGTGCGAGAATGGGAGAGTCCGGGGGAAGTGTGATTGTTACGGATTGTTGCGATAGCGCCGGATTGCGCCAAGATTCGGGCCTAAAAGCCCACGTGTAAGAGTTCGCCAAAATAAAGTGAAGTGTTTGTATAAATCATTTACCTCGTCTATTGTCATGCGTGTGTTTTTCCTTCCTTCCGAATTTACAGGTCGCACCTCGTTTCTCCTTGGGAGAGTAGTCTGATCCCTACGGACTACCGCTGGCGGGACCTCCTCAGGGACGAGTCTCCTGGGCCAAGCAGCGGACATCGTGAGCATGGGGGGTTTTTCGCGTTTTAGGATACAGCGGACGTTGGCGAGAGGATCTTTGTAAGTGTCTTTGGACGTGGTTTCGGGACCTCCCTGGCTGCGACACCCTATAGTGTCTCAGGGCGCGAAAGTGCAACGTCACAAGATAAAAAACGACATACTTTTAGGCATCTACTGGTAAAGTTACACATATTTATGATAGTGACGCTGAGGACTTCAGTGATGGTACAACAAAGATAGATAAGCGTCCTTTTCAAACTTAATGGTTTTAAGCATCTGTAAGTCGTATCACTGATGACGTCAATGTTTTTACATATAATACCTTAGGAGGCTACAGCACCGTAGCCAAATATGATTACTAAGAACAGAATTTATCTAGCAGTGATAATTTATATCCTTAAGTATTGAATCAAAATAAATAAGATCACATAGATCCTAATTATAATAAACGGAAATAAAAAAATGAAAGCTTATATGTTAGGTAATTTTAGAACATGGAATCGTAACAATTAAATTCCAATAAATAGTAAAAAATGTAAGTTTTGGATTGGTCAAGCTGCTCATTAAAATAACATTTTTATGATCATGTTATCTGTATAAAGTATTAAATAAGCTATCATCTCCTTTTAGGAATGGCATGCAGTTATAGGAAAAAAATTGACATTAACTAAGACTATTCTCATTTAAGGACACTGATAATGCTTCTAATCGAACTGATCTGAGATAATTATAGAAGATATTTATAGAAAAAGCCCTTCTCTACTTTGCAATTTTTTCAGGCACTTCCATCTATTAATCCATATCTACCTTACACACTAATTTTTTTACATTTCTATTCCTTCTTCTGCATTACTATGTTTTCCTTAACTATTCGTCAATTGACATTGTTTTCAAGGTTATAATAAGTATAACATCTCAACCATATTTGTATGATTAGTTACGAACATATCATTACAGCTCAGACTGTGTCGATACAAAATGTGTTGTTGCGTGTTTTCTGCCTTAATATCTAAACAATTTTGAAATATTCACTGGTTCTTATTACTTTTCTCTTGGCTACGTATTTTGTAAAAACTGTGGCTAGTATTTTTTTTTCTTTTTCTGATTTTTTGTATTTCATTCTTAATTTTTTCAATGTCGTCGAGGTAAAAATTATGTATTGGTAAAAGGAGTTAAAATTTTTAGTTTATTATCATCTACTTTCTAAAGTTGAATCATTTAAATTTTACTTTGAATCAGTAAAATGTCGTTTACTCATCACAATAAGGGAATGACTTTTCACTTATAATTAGTCAATATTGACTAAATCAACTGATCTAACTTTAGAGAGTAAACTCGAAGCTGTTTCAATTTTTTTAGTATCAATTTTATGATAACGAGATTAAATATTTATTTGATCTAGTATTATACTTCTTTTTAAATAATTTAGATACCCAACGTGATTCTCAAAACTAATTGTGGCTTGGACAGCATAAGTTTTAGCACCCTTGCTTTTTTGTAATGCTTTGGTTCTACATAAGGATACTAAGCATCTTACTTCTAAGACCTGCAAAATTTTATTTAAATTTTACTATTTAATTCGTTTTTTGAAGTCCCACCTTTTTTGATTTTTCTGATGTATATTAAATTTGTTATTTCCTGAGTAATCAGAAGCATCAGATTCGTAAATATTCGTTATCATTAGTCAATAAATGTTACAGCTTAATATTTTATACGTTTACTCATTAATGTATAAGATTTTGTTATTGCTACATAATTTAGAGAGCACGAGAAAAGTGATATCAAAGCATTTTTGAGAAGTCTAATAAACTAATCCCGACGTACATGGGTTTTCTCATCATAATTTTTGTTCATTGTAATTAAACTGCTACATAATTTTTACGAAAAATGTAACAGCTATAAAAGTTAGATTTTTAAGTATAGGTCTTAACACCATTACATCCTTTCTGATGATTGAAAAGTGTAACATTTACTCTTTTCTGCAGATTTCCTATTGTTTAGCCAAAAACTGCCTTATCAAAGAATTGAAAAAGTTTTTTTTAAACTAACTTTTATCTATTCTTCATTCAGTACTATTCAGGCTAATATATGCTTCAAGCAATGCACACTATCAAAATTTTAATGCTCGTAAAATTCTTGTTATTCGTAACCCATGAGCAACTGCCTGTTTTAGCTCTCCATAATACACGACATATATGCTTATTATGTAATGTTGTTATAAGTTTCTCGTACTTCGATCTTGAAGCTGAAATGAGCTCAGAACGGAGGGGTAGATCTATTTGACAATCCTAAAGATCTATGAAAAATAATAAGTTCACCTCTAAAATATAGCCATATATACTTTCTTTGATAAGTTTATAAAACTCGTATGGTCGTTATTTAATAGTTTCAGCCCAACTTAACCCACCATAAGGTCATGGTTAAGCCATACTAAATATACAAATTAGTGAAAACATAATGGATAATATGCGTTTCTGCTTTATCTTTTTTATAATTTTTCGTACACTGATTATTCAACTCAGAGTTTCTGTTACCAGATGGACTTTTTTCTTCTGTTTCACCTTTTACAGAAAACTGAGTCATATCGTAGTTCGTAATAAATTCAAGCAAAATCTATAAGAGTACAAACAAATTCTATTTGGAAAGTTTTATACAAGTTTTGAAGTTATTATAATAATTGTTCCAAAAACGAGTTATACATGCATGTTTTATTATTTTTATTAGTCATTTTTAATATAGTATTCAACGTGACGCCTGACGTAGTATAGCAGCTGGCAAGATCTTATTAATATACTCAGAGACAATAATCCCTAAGATTATCAAGAACATAACTAAAAACCGCATTAAAGTATAAACTATAATGCTGTATAGGAGTTGCAGTATTTAAAGTTTCTTGTATGCCTAGTCCATAAATGTAATCCTAATTATTTATGTGTGTTAGTTATCTTTGAGAAAAGTGTTATTTCTGAAAATTTTTTTTGGTGATGTGACATCATACGGGAAACACCCTTTTTTCAAGCAACTAAACTTGTTTTACAAGGTAGCAGCCGTCTTAGTCAAAAACCATTCTCCAAAACAATATGTTTCTGTGTTGTTAAATTTTTTTTGGTGATGTGACATCATACGGGAAACACCCTTTTTTCAAGCAACTAAACTTGTTTTACAAGGTAGCAGCCGTCTTAGTCAAAAACCATTCTCCAAAACAATATGTTTCTGTGTTGTTACTGTAATTTTAACATATTCAAAGCGCTTTTAGATTCAGTACTGAAATATTTAACTTTAATCATCTCAACATAAGATTACTACTGCAAATTCAGTCATCAATACAGTATTAATTTTTTCAGAATTTAGTGTTTTTGTGATTTACTGCACTTTAAAACAAATTGTTTTTAATCAGACTGAAGAAACTTCACTATATGTAAGTGTTTACTTTACATTCACAGTGGTCCAAATACGATTTGCAAAAGCACTTTTTATCTCCTTACACGTACAGATGTAGGAGTACCTGATCCGTGCACTTCTGATTTTTTTAAAAATATTGTTACAAAAGTTGATACTAGACCCTCATCCTTTAAAAAACTTTATTTAGCATACAATAAGAACCTTACAGATTTTTTGCAGTCTGAAATATTTTCAAGCACAGTTTCACAGTTATCAATAAGATCTTTAATGGTAGCGATGTTTTTTCTATTTAGTAAACGTTAAAGTTCCAATGCCGTAGTGTTCTACAGTTTTGGTATTATTGAGATTCTTAAAAATTAGATCCATCTTGTAAACTTTAAACTCCTACTTACTTCAATAAAAGAAGTTCTAATTTAATATCTATTTATAGCAGTGTTTGCATGGGATGTCTCTAGGGCAGAATATGTGAAACGAATGTTAATAGAGAGAAGGAAGAAAACTAAATGAATAGAGAGAGAGAGAGAAAGAGAAAAAGAGAGAGAGAAAGAGAGAGAGAGAGAGAAAACAAGAAAATGAAATTTAATAATAGTTGAGAAAAGAGAAAGGAAACAAAAGATGGTTCTAGTATTAGGACAAAAAATCTGATGGTGAGAAATCAATAGAATCTTTAAAAATATTAATATTCATGGTAATATGCAAGCTGGAACAAACTAAAATGGGTACAGTTGTAAATGTAATCTGTAATTATACGTATGTATAATATTTAAACATACGTGTGCAACAGAAGCAGCGTTTTGGTCCAACAATGGCCGCCTGAGTGCCGAGAAAGCAGCTGTCCCGCTCCTGTCTGCTGAATCCCTTTAAGTGGACAGACAGAGTTGAGCGCCATTTGTTACACATTAGCCGGGGATTGTGACTAATGCGTGTAAGTTACTTTTTAAAGAAAAAAACCTTACTGCTACTGGATTCGGAAAGGGCTTGGGGATATGCAGCTGTGTGTAACGACAACTGCAGCAACCTGTAGTCGAGTGTAGATGTTATAGTAAAACACTTACGACACAGTGAAAAAATTAGCTCGTTATGCATTTTTACTGAGAATACATGATGGTACTAATTTTGCGGTGGTAGCACATCACACGTTATTGAGCTGTTTACAAATAACTCATTGTTATTCCCAATAACTCTTCAGCACTCTATTTGTCTTACATATATATTAATGGTTGACAAACGAGAAAGTTACCACGTTTGCATGTAAGCGAGCATAATGAACAAACGTCAGCGTACTTAATTTTTTGTGTTTCTTGGCTTCCGTACCTTATAACTGTACTCCCAAGACGTCCTCCCAAACACATATCACGCGAGTTGAAAGATTTTTGTATTAAAAAAATATTCACACTTTTTGATCAGCTGGTAATCGCATGCAACTATTTTTCACCGATGGCACAAGTACACTCATATCTTTCGTCTATTCCATCGTCGATTTTTAAAGAAAGACCTCTGTTTACTCTTAAATATCGTAAACAACCATGTTAGATAGTATCATGAAACTGTAGAGCATAATAGCCATCGATAACGGTACCGTCTAGGGATCGTCTTTGCATTATCCAGCATGCATGCTAAGTCAATCGAGAACTTGCTTTTTAATGTAACACAGCCCTTTAGCGCTACTTAAGACTACTAATTATTTACTTTTAAGTAACCTTTTGGAGATATAATACTAATTTAGTTTTTTGCTACAAATTTTTTATTGTAGACACTCATACATGTCAAGGCTTTTGTCGTGTATTCAATAAAAGAGTTCACTTAAAATTTTGTAAGACTTTTATGATAAGCTACGCAAGATTTTTTTAAAAAATTTTACATCTTGCTTACATTATTTTTCGATTTTGCATTAAAGATCGAATATATAATCGTTGGCTACTTGTTCGTTCTACTGTTTTGAAAAATTCTTGTGCAGGCATACTATTGGGCCAATATACATACATCCAATGGTGGTAAAGGACCTATTCATAATAAATTTTCGGGTGTGCTTAAAATATGTTGGAGAACGTTTTTTGCAATAGAAGTCAGATTATACGCTTTGGGTAGACAACCAAGGACATGGAAAAATAATTAAAATGATTAATAACTTTAACGATGACTAATAGTTTTAACGATGAACTTAGAAATAAATTGTGCATGAAATCCTTAAGTGTTGTAGGCAATATAGATAACTCGCAAATAATTTTTTTATAATCAAGCATAAGATCTGTTAATTGTTTTATGAGATTAATTCAAAAAACATATTCACGTATTTACAGTAATCCCATCTCGTAGAAAATGATACTTGTTCTAAATCGCTACAAAAACAAAAAAATTGTTTTACGGAGCATAAATTTACTACATAAATTTTGAAGTGATTATTTCTTAATCATTTTTGAATTGGTGGCTTCTACAAAGAAATGAAATAATGCTTTGTTTCAATTAATTTGACCTGTAAGCTGTCATTTAAGGTCATCAAATAAAAATTATCTAGATATTAATTTTGAAGAAAAATCTGAAGACAATTCAGAATGTGCGATGAAAAATAGGCATATCTATATAAAAAACAAATTTGACCTTTACATAATTAATATTTTCATTAAACTAACGTAACAAATGTAGCAACTATATAAGAAAACTTTTTCCAACTACAGATGAGAGATAATAACGTAGTTAAGAAAGTAAGATAACCTAATTTTTTTGTTACGACGCATTTTTATTTTCAGATTAATAAAAAAAAATTTGCTGATTACGATATTGGTCCTCTATATCTAAAGTAAGTGGGGTAACGTTTTTTAGTTTAACAATTTGTAGAAAAAAGTAAATTTTTTTATTTTTTGTGGAAGAATTCCTCTCCTGCTCGTTTTTTGCCATTTATGCCTTACATGTATTATGTTCCCTATATTATAAGAAACAAAATGGTGGGAGTTAAAAGTCGCTACGTTTTTTTGTTTCATAATAAATAACGTTTTAAGTTAAAAAAGCTATAATTTTATACATTTACTATTTTAACCTTATAAGTAACTACAGACTTGCAATTTTCAGAACAAATTGCCATCACAGTATAAAAAATTTAAGAACAATCATTTTAAAAATTTTTGATACCTTAACAATCAAAATTTTCAAAAGCAAATGGTTGCATAATGTGCCAAAGTTTTCGTCACCACTGAATTTTGATCAAACCATGCTTCAAAATTCAAAAACTATTGAAATTCAATACGAATGATTTTTTTGACCGTATTGATTAACGACAGTCGTAAAAAACTGTATAATTTTTTGTAATGTTAATATATAGAATTTGCTTTTGTACAATCCAAAAGCTGATATTTTTTAACGAATTTTATAAAAAAGTTTTTGTGTAAGGACCTTCTGGAATCAAGAAAAAATTTTTTTTTTTAACTCGTGATGGCGTATTTAACGTTGTTGATTCCTGAAATTTAGTTAGGTATAAGTTTAATCATTGTATTTTACTGAAAAAACATTTAAGTTTTTTATAACTATTTTAAGTTTGAGAAAACAAACCTCAAGTTACCGAGTGGTAGCCAAGTGCGCTGACAGGCATACAGCGGCGGAGTGAGGGGAGACATCAGCGCTCAAGTTTGGCTCAGCTTCTAAACAAAACTTTTACGCTTTAAATTGGGCATGCTTGTAAGACCTCATGTATTTACCCTTTCATACAACCTATGGCAATCCTTTTTAATTAGATTTGGAGTAGCTTGACAAGATAACCAATTAATTTTTTCGTAACAATTTAAATAAGGAAGTTCAGTAAATATTGAGTGTGTTGTGTACGTTGATACCTATCCTACGACATTTATACCGTTGCTTAGTACTTTTGTAAATAAAAATCCTCTGTATTCATAATCAAAAAAGGTATATAGTTTTTTACGTCTGTCAGAAAACAATACAGTATATGTACTGAAAAATATACAATTCATATATATTTTGTTGCTCTATTTATAGGGTCACTACATGTTTTCTGCCTTTTTTGGCCATTTGGGCATAAATTCCGAGATTACATCAGTTAAAATAATTTTTTTTTTTTTTTCAGNACAGTAAAAAAAATCTTTGTAAAATCAGTTAAAATTATTTTTTTTTTTAATTCCAATAAGTTATTGAGTTTAAATAGTTTTTTTAGTTTTCAAGGTTTAATTAAATCTTGACAATACCCAAAACTTTGGTGCGTTCTGTAACAAACTTCTTTCAAAAATTTTTTATCGTCAAATTATCAAAAGCTGATTGTTTTGAAATTCAGTATACAAACTTTGATAGTGATAGCAATATATACTAAAAAATTTAAGTTCGTAAACAATAATGTATTTGATTTATTTCATGTAAAGAAAAAAACCTTTTTGAACTTTGAAAGTAATTTATTAATAAAAAAAACGTTGCAACTTGTAACTACCACTATCTCGTAACTAATTATATAAAGAACAAAAAACCTATGAGGTTCATATGTCAAAAAAAGTAGAGGAGAACAGATCTTCTGCAGAAAAAAAATTCATTTTTCATCCAAGAATTATAATATTTAAAAATGTTGCCACACCAATTAAAAAAGTGGATAGCAAAATTCGCAATAAGCAAGTTTTTTTACTATTCATCAAAAAATGAAAAGGTAACGTTACCAAGAACTCCATTATCAAGGGGAAAAGAGCCTCGTTAACTAAGTTACACGTTTAGAGAGATTGGAGCAAAATCATTTAAAGCGGGATTTTTGTTAGTAAGTTGTTTTAACGATTTTAATGTATGTTATGACTTAAGAATGTGTTTTTGAATTAAAAGAATATAGTTATTTTACGTTTAAATACCAAGATTCTTGTAGACAACAGTTGAATTTTCGACAAAAAAGGATAATTCCAAAAAAAACACCTTATTAATTAAAGAAAGTTATGTCTGAGCTAACCAATAATTTGTTTAACATAGTTTTATCTCTGTATGGCTACTATCCTGAAACAATGTTTTAGTTACCATTTTTGTAAAATCACAGTAATGAATTATGGTAGCTAATTAGGTTTATAATTCAAACATGCAACAACTTTTTCTCTTATTAATACTATTAGTAACAACTTGTTCAAACTACTTCACATGAAATGCAAGGAGCTTTATTCGGTCTCTGTAATAATCATTTATGTGAAATAGACACTCCTAATGATGTCTACATAGGTTGCGTTAATTATTGTATAAGTATGTTGTTGGTTGTACATGTGATTACTACAAAGTATTAATAAGAGTTGTCAATGAACGCCGAAAAACATACTCTATGTACATAGACAATTGTTCACGTATAATTTGATCTATACATTTTTCTGCTACTAATAATCATATTTCAAACTGATGCAATAAGGGTAGAAGTGATTTTTTACCTTCAGCTTTCTTCTTTTTTTAATAGAATATTTATCATTGCAAAGGAGTTTTAAAATAAGTTAATTTTATGTTTGCTTCGATTTCATTCTAGTGTTATATAAATATAGAATTGCCTTGCTAACAAAAAATATTAAAGCAACCTGTTAGTTTATAGAATTAGTATTAAAAACATTTATTTTGGCGTATCCAAAAAAAAAAGCTAACGACACAAAAGTTTTAAAACGAAACATAAGTAAAACAAATTTATAAAAAATAATCAATTGCACTTAAAATAAAATCAAACCGGTAAACCGGTTTGGATTGCAAAGCAGTCCGTCCAGTGATATGGCGTTTACTATTTTAGTTATCTGAACAACAAAGAGTGCAATATTTGAAAACATACATGTTTATAAATACTTTTTTAAGCTTGTCCTACAGTTCACAAAAACTGTTATGAGTAAAAGTAAAAACTGGGGGTTACAGCTGTACTGACAAAAAAAAAAAAAAATTTGAAGTAAATAAAATTTTTTTTTAAATTACATGTTCTCAGAATGTTGAAAGTATAGAACAAAAAAAATGTTTAGGTCGTTTACGTTTAAAGGTTCCCGGCTTCGTCAGTTTTCACTGATCGTCGACTCTTTGCTTGTGTCCACCTCGTTTTTTTGCCATAGGTTGACAACTAGTACCTATAGTGTGATTCGTACCAGCTCTTGAAACACTGCATCCAACGAGTTCAGTTATTAAGGATAAAAATAAGCAAAGGGCAAACCCATTGGAATAACTCGTGTTTGTGTGCCAGTGATTTGCCCACCTACTCACTTCTGTCTTCTGCCGGGTGCTGGGCCCAGCAAGCGCAAATATTACACTTTACCAAGCTACGATTACAAATGACGTAAACATTTTTGTCCTTTGTGGCAGATTACAAGCATGTCGGAATCAATAGAACGTTAGCGGGTGATCAAGATACCAAGGCAGGTGGCTTCCAGCCGGCATCAAGTGCGTGCAGTGCGTGTTAATGCTGCGAGTAAAAGCTGACCGCACACAGCTTGCGTCTTCTCCTCGCACGATAGTGTGGCTGGTTAATACATTAAAAAGCCCGAGATAGCGCAACGCTATCTCACCATCAGCTCGTCCCTGTCAGATTGAGAACCACGAGGTCTTGGCAGGTAACCATATTCGTAAAACAAGCCCCAGCTAGTATCACGGAAGCTCTTCATACTCTCCCACCCCTCTTTTTAATATTACACACAGGAAGAGACGAAGAGGGGAAGGCTCATAAAAAAGTATAAGCTGTGTAGCAGCAACTTTCCTCCTCTCTCTTTATCTCACCAACACCAGCGATCGGCTTAAATATGCAAAGTATTGGCGAGGAGAACTGCGACTTTTTCAAGCTCTCCCTTCCCCTATTAAGCAGCAAGAGACGACAAGCAAGCCCGTGCGCCTGTCATCAGCTCTAAAATCACACCGATCCTTTTTCTCTTTCTCTCTCTCCAATTGCAAACGCAACTTAAAGTAAGTAATTGACACTCTTTCTCTCTTTAACACGTAGGAGACAGCTCGCAACATCTGTTGCGCATGTTGGACGTCGCTACACACATACGCACGCGTTCTCCTACTGCTTTGTCGATTACATAACAGAGAAACGATCAGACAAAAGGCGTTCGCATTATCTATATTGGTGCCTTAACATCAGTGAAGGCACATATCCATACACACGACTTTAGATTAAAACAACCGAGGTAGCTCGTGTAAAGCTCGTCGAGTACATTGATTCATTCATCACGGCAAACGAAGAAACAAAGCCCCTGTTTGCGAGATAGAAAACGCCGTACACGTACATGCAGAACTTTGTCACGTACATAAAGAAGCTCAAGAAAGCTTAGTTATTTACTATCCACATATATAAGCAGTGTCTACGAATTCTTTATAACTACTGACAGAAATACGAGGACAATAACATGGCCTCGTGTCCATATGAAGAAAAGTTCAAGACTGAGACGTATTTTGAGGCTACAATGTACGGTTATGAGATCACGATCTACTTAAAAAGCGTGATCTAACTCCTAGAGATGCCTTCCGCACCAGCCAATCAGTCATCTCTCCAATTGGCAACATTTATTAGCGTTTACCTTACTTGCAACTCAAGAAAGTTAAGCTTCCAATATTGGATGATGATCCCAGGGAGTTGCAGAGTTTGAGTGACAAGTTACAGGCTCTCGTAATTAGTGACGAGTCCATTATGTACGTGTTTAAACTTAACAACTTAATTAATTCACTCACCGGTGAACCCGCCAACTGGATGCGTACCATCAAAGTAGAAGCAGACAACTTTCGTGCTTTATGGGATATGCTGGTGTCGTGCTACGAAGATCAGCTGCTCCGTTCCAACACTCATCTTAAAGCCGTATTAAGGCTGCAAGAGTCTAGTAGCCTTTAAAGCGATTAGTAAGCTCCTTGCACAGTGTAATCCACTCCTTGTCTACTGCGTTATCAGTACGCTACCACTTTCACGCAGTTAGACTCTGTCCAAGCAGTGCTGCCACGATTATCAAGGCAAATCTTACACTATCCTTCCTGGGACCACGACGTGTGCTATTGTCTCTAAAAGCTTCAGGCTACTAGCAACCAGCATTGTTACCTTGGTCTTCAGCAGCAGCCTCATCCACTAGACTGGGGCCCTTCTTGACTCATGCTCCAAGGAGTCTTATGTAGCAACTCACGTTGCTTAAACTCTAAATGCCATAGCCAACCTAGCTCGCACGATCATCAACAGTGTTGACGAAGTGAAATCAATCACCAAAGGCTAGGTAGCTCTCAACGTTGAATCCAAGGCCAACCCATCCTTAGATATGCCATTCAAACCTCTGATCTTGGAGAAGCTGACGTCACCACTTTCATCGGTGATTGTCAAGATCAACTCCTGGCCTCACCTCCAGAATTCAAAAATGGCCGATCCTCACTGGGTTATCCTGGACGCGTCGACTACCTATTAGGCTGTGAGGTCTTTGCTGCTCCCTGCGAGCTGGCTTCGTAGCTGGCCTGACAGGTTAACTGTTAGCCTTCAACACAGCGTTCAGTTAAGTGGTCATCATTGGTACCTAAACACTGCAACGTTAGGTAACCTCTACTCAATCTATCACTTTTACAGTCAATAGGAAACTCTCCACGTCCCTTCCTGGAAAATAGAAGAGAAACCTTCACTCAACAAGCTGTCCCCAAACGAAGCCAAGTGTTACGAGCATCTTCAAACTACTGTTAAACGTGACAGGGCTGACCGCTTCATTATCAGGATGCCCTTAATTAAGGTGTTCAACGTCCTGAGATCCAGAGAGATTACCATCAAATCTCTCCTTGCCCTCAAGAGGCGTCTGGCCAAGAACGAAGCACTACGTCAGGCGTATTGTAGCTTCATGAAACAGTACAAGGACGTAGGGCATATGGTTTCAGTATTTTATGAGTAGGAGTTGGTCGTTAAATATACTCTCTTGCCTTAATAAATCTCTCTGATTGGGATCATATCATACGTGAATCATGATTTTAAAGAATATATGTAAACAAAGAGAAACATTTTTTCTTAGGCAGCCCAGAAATTTCAGGAGAAACATTTTTGTGTAAAACGTAAAATTTACTATTTTATTTCTCCTGGAAAAAAAATTCATCTATGGTATGGACTGGTGTAGCATACATATTACTTTTAAAAGGAATGACAAGTCATAGAACATTTTATTTACCATTAAATTTATACAATGTAGAAAATTCGCTTTTAGAATTTGAATCTGAAAAAAAAGAAAATATAAACAAGATTAATTAATTGTATGAGTAAAGGCTTTCATGGTCCCAAAAAAGGGCTTAGCAATAGTTTGAAGACCATTAAGTAATTCATGTAATACAAATGTCCATTTTGGTAAAAAATTGCTTCAGGAGACAATTTCAGAGAGATTCTTCCAATTTTTAGCAATAGTAATAAAAGTATGATTATACAAGAAAGTAATAAATCATTATATTTATAGTTATTATTTCGTTTACTAAAACTTAATACTATCTATATTCGTTTAATTTACAGAAAGTTTCTACAATTATTATTAGATATTGACAAAATAAGAACTAAATTGTTTAAAGTACTAAATAAATAAAAACAACTGATGTTTTTTCCATATTTTTGGTAAAAATATTAACTTTTTAATAAATAGCGTTGTACTTACTTCTTATAACGAATTCACTTACATTTTAAATAACTTAATTTCAAATCATTTCGAAATAATAACAAAAACGTGTCACTTACTAAAAATAACTCTTAGTACAGTATATTCATAATTATTACCTCTTTTTTTATACACTTAATAATTTCTTCTAGTCTTAGTGTTTTCACTGACTTTAAATAGATCTCAATATCAAAGTATTAATAATTTTGGATTACATTTAAAGAAACCATTATTTTCACATGGTCAATTATGAGTCGCATTATCAAGATGCAAAAATGAAAATAGCATTTATATTCAAATAGAACGTGACAATAATTTAGAAATAGAAAATATTGCTTGGAAAAAGATTTTTAATAGTAACTGATCTTGAGTAGATAAAGAAAAATTTTAATTATTTTACATTAGGAAAAGTATAAAATTGTACGTAATGTTCTCGCACAGTTCCTTTAAATAATAAATTAATGTTTTAAATTGATAAAATCAATATTTAAATATTGTTTAATGACGATGTGTGTTATTTGACATACTTTCATAAATTTGATTTTCATCTGTTAGTTGTAAATAGGGGTAAGCAAGGTCTATGGTTCAAATATTTTCTTAGTTTATTCGGTATAAATGATTAAGTATAAGACTATAAATTCATGTTTTTATGCATATTTCATAATGCAATTAAAAAGCTTTCAGGAAATTTAAGAAACAAAACCAGTGCACCATAGCACTACCACAACTGTGACGTGAAAATGTGCTAATATAGTAGAAATCAAGGGATTTCCTAAGACTGTATGGAAAGCTGAGACAAGAGGTACAAATAGTCATATAACTAAAAATGACATGGGAACTGATATAATTTAACTTTAGTTCGAGATGCTCCTGTGTGACTGGAGAAAGTTCTTTAAAATTCTGTTGGGTTATAAAGTTATGAGAGGGGACAGAAAGGGACTAAAGAAGAATTTAACTTAATAAAAGTAAAACCTGACACTATAGAAATGTGCTAACAAATGATACAGCTAAGATAATTTTTAAATTTAAATAAGAAATAATAACATGGAGCCAAGAAAAGATAAGACGTGGCTGTTTAAGAATTCTGGGTGGACTGAGAGGTTTTCTTAAAAAGTGTAAGGAGAGCTGAGAGTGAGGGTACACAAAGTATTTAAACTAAAAATGATATGATAACTGATATAATTTTAGGTTATAAAGAAGTGCGGCTGATAGCAATTTAAAGATAGTTTTTTTGAACTGTAAGAAATACTTATTGGATGTTCCGGTTATTGAATAATAATATAAGGAGGGGGGCGGAGGGGGGTTAAATAATATATTAACCTAATATAAATATAGTTAAAACTGATATAATTTTATCTTATAGAGAAAAGGGGCTGAGAATGGTGTAGGAGTGGCTGAGGTGAAGGTTATCAAAATTAAGTGGGAAACTGATTGGTTATGTAAGGAAAAAAATCAAAGGAATCGATAAGTGTAAATTGTGTTAGCTGCACTTTTGGAAGAAAGAAGCAAAAGAAAAGTGGATTTGGTACAGTAAGATATACGAATGGATTTATTTATTGGTACACATATACGTTTTACTTAGTTGTTGCAGTTGTGCAAATATTATTTAATAAATTTTTTTGTTTATCTACTAACCTCTTAAAAAATAACTTAATTTGATCCAATGAAAATTATTTTCCAATGACAATTTTTATACAACTTAAAACATGTACGTCATTAAGTCATTAAGTAACACCATATAACTATTAACAGTATTTGAGCAAAGGTAGTACAACTACTACTATGGAGCCGGCAAACTGAAATCGATGAACTCACGTGTATTTCAGCACCTTTATAATTATACCAAAGCTCAATAGGAAACTCAATAGGAAAAAAACCAAAACTAGAAATCTTTTTTTCTACTTTTGGCCAGATTTTGTGAAATTGGCTGTACTATGCATCGCTCTCTCTGTACTACGCCAAAATTTTGCATATTTTCCCTACTCATCAGACCACCTTCTTCATTTGGGGTTTAGATAAGTAAAAGCGGTAAAAGGGAAAAGTTAGCTCTTTCACTTTCTTGCAAGTAAGTGGTGGCACAGTAGCCCGTTTAGTAAGTATCACCATGTGGTAGGGATTTGTTATGATAGGCCACTGTGTCACTGTAACTACTTCCGACGTAACTACTTGCAAAAATTCTCCCAGCTGATAAATACGATGACTTTTTCACCTTTGTTCATCACCTGGTTTTCCTACAAAGCGTGAGAAAAATTGCTCTGTGAACTCTTATAGGGTTTCTCCACAATCTTGCTGCACTTGGTACAGTACTCATGGTAGGGGCAATCATTACGCATGTGCCCAACGTTATATCAGCACGTTCAGTCCTTGTTTTCCGTAGAGGTGCTTCCACTAAGATTTTTTATTTTTTTGCCTGTTGACTTGCCAGCTTGGTCTTTTTTCTTGGACGCTGATGTATTTTGTGCACTTTTTTACCTTTCTGTGCCCTCCTACTTTCTAGCATTATATCTGTCAACGCAGCTGGCATCCATTCTAATTTCTGTTGCTTACTTTTATGCTACCCTACCGTATTATTCTCATCGATCAATGTAGTACTGGCCGTATCCGTCAATACTTTTAACAGCTGTAGCTCAGTTGCATATGGACTGCAATTTAATAACAGCATGATTAATGAATACACTATACCATAACTCAGTGTATAAAAGTATTTTGCAAAGACAAAAAAAGTTAAGATAACTGATAAAGTCTCTGTATACACGCATATGATACATTGGGATACAAGAGCACAGGCTGTTAACTACATGAGCTAGATTTTAACAGAAGAACTTTTCATAACGCATCAAAACTATGTAAGCAAGGATTCAGGGTATAGGATCTTTTTCTGTTCAATCTCCACAAAAATATTCCCCTACCTACAAAATAGGAACTAGAAAACACACCTTATATCTCTGCCTATATATGGCCTGAAACTTTCTGTTTATATCTGAACAATGTATCTCATCTGTTATCACCTATATCAGTAAAAAACGTTATATAATGTAAAAAAACGTTGAAACATCAGAATTTGCAACGGAATAGAATTTATCTGACATCAAGAATTATTAGGCATGTGAAATAAGCTTAAGAACTGAATGCAGCAAAACAATGAATAATAGTTGTGAAATAAGAGCAACACAATCAGAGGAGACCTTCTAGAATAAATTCATGTGCAGAACTTTTGGATTTTCTCTACAAAAATAAATTAGCCTTAACCTTAAGATGCTTGAAGAAAAACAATTATATGACTGTTATTAGCAGAGTAAGCTCCTTTGTGCTTTATTTAGGCTTTAAGACAAGCTTTGGTAGTAATTTTTTGTTGTGTTGCCTAACAACACTAGTGTGCAGTATTACCCTGATAATATTAATATGCTACGTGTGACAAGATTATATCAATAAATTAGTTATCAAGGTTGATGGAGTATTGGTATAACGAAGATGTGATTGCCATTGATGTTTTAACATGTAGTTTAACAATAAGCCCCAGTCGATACGCAAATATCAACGAAACAATACAAAAAGTCAAAAGTTTTAATACATCGCGAGATCACCTGGTTTTCAATTTAAAAAGAGGTGGTTACGTAGAGTGGCTTAGTTAGCCTGCTTTGAAATACTGCGGCGTGAATACACGTATCCTTCACTTTTATCTGAAAGTTTACGTAAGATCTTGGGCTTAGAAAGTGCAGAAAATCTTTTCTTACGAAGAAACAAAATTTGATCTGTTACTCCAGCAAATCTTGCTAACACTTTACCATTGGTGCTCATGATTCCCAGTGACATCTATAAGCCACACATCGTCGGAGACGTTTATTGTGCGTTTGTTGCCGGTCGTATTATAGTACCTTCAAAGTTACACGTACGTCTATGTCAAAAATAAAATCTTCTTCTTTCTAGTGTATATGACACTATTATGCACTTATTTTACAACATAAAAATCGATGTAAGGGTCTCAATTGATAGGCCCATACCATTTAACGCTGATGGTAACGCTTTAATTTAAACAAATCAATTTGAAATGACGGATCCCTAGGAGGACTATTTTAAAAATTAACTTTAAAAACTTTACTAAGTGATTGAAAAATGTCCAGCCCTGTCGCTCTACAATTTATGTTGTCAATGGGAAGGTATTAACCATTCAAGGCATCATAAGTGTTTCGTCAGCTATCGCGAAGACTACCAAGACGTTGATGTTGAGATAAGTGGACAAGTTGGAGTACGATGCCATTTTTGGGATAGATTTTCTGAACACTTTCCATGTTATCGGAGACTACGGTAAGGATGTATGGTGTATTCCCATTAGTCCCTGGCAATAACTTAAGATAAACGCGAGCGATTGGATACGATCAACAGCGGTTGCTGTTACGAAAAGATTAATAACGATGATATCTTCTGAGGAGCAAGAGTTACTTTCAATTATCGACAACCTGATTGTTTATCACCCGCAAAAACTTGGTATCACTTCTGCAGTCAAACACATTTTAAATGCCCAAGGCCACCCTCCAATTAAACAACGTCCCCAACGATATGCACCAAACGTCCTATAGATTGTGGACGATGAGATCGATTAGTTGTTGCATAAAAACATCGTCGAAGAATACTATAAATCGTGGTGTAGCTGCTCACTTCTTGCGCAAAAGGTAAACAAGAAATTTTGTTTTTGTATAGATTACTAAAAACTTAACGAAATTACTCAAAAAGCGCTAAGCTTATGCGATTTATGGTCGACATCTTAGATAAATTGCATCAGATGAGGTACATATCGAAAATTGATTCTAGTGAGACCTACTATCATGTCCTTTTGGATCAGAATAGCAAGACATTTCAGTCTTTACAGCCTTCACTGTACCTGGTAGAGAATTTTATCAATATGTACGAATTTCTTATGGATTGACAAACGCTCCTGCTACCTTCAAGAACATTATAGATCATAAGTACTTTATAGAACATAACTTACTTTTGTTTTAAGTATGAAGATCGTTCACGCGAAAGACCAGTGCGAGGTATCCAAAGCTGAAGTTCAAGCCGCACTCATAGAAGACCGTATGATAGTAGAGATGATCTACCCAGTCAACCGTTCGAGGGTGAAAACGAATTTACTATTTCTGGGCCTCTAGGCCCTTTTTATATGGAGTAGTAGACCTCGTCCACGCACTGGCTTAAGAATGACATAGGAAAGTTTGCCAGTGTAAATCTTAGGAGAAAAGAAAAAAGCCAAAAATCTAATTGGCTAGAGCTGCTTTAGCTCAGTTACTCTAAAATTGGCACTTTCCTTATCTGGCTTGCTCTCCTACATGCGTCAAGAAAGGGCAAGGTGATTTACTTACTCGTGCCCTTTTTCTCTATTTTACAGCAGAATTTAACAGATCTTCATTCAATTAAGCTTATTGCTTTAAGAGCGGTGAAAATCGCTTGACACTTCGTGTAAGTGTTGATTGAATTATTATTTAGTGAGTTGTGGTATTAACAATAGGTTCAGTAGTAAAAATTTTTAGTCAGCTGTAACATCAGTTGTTGCTAGGTTTGCTGTAACCATTAATCAAATAAATCGTTTATCATAAAAGATTAATTATCAATCGCAGTGGTTGTGGTTAAGATACTTATATCTAAAGTAACTGTTATCAGGTGTTCATTGCAACCCATTGATTGTTAACGTAACTAAGCTTGTCAGTCGTTTCAATTTATTGTTAGTTTCGAATATTTTCCGAAACGTTACTGGCATGATCAATTCGTGCAATTTCTTTTTTTCTACTCGTTAGAGAAGACGTCAGCTTATGGCGCCCTGGGGATTTAAGAATTCCGTTACTTATATTAAAGTAACTGTACAGACTCTCTCTCATCATATCTGAGTCAGAAAGAGGGGAAGGAACTCTTGTTGATTATGGGCTTAGCTTTTCCGTTTTCCTTTACATACTGAACGAGTAGTAACATTTGACAGAGTTACAAAAAATAGGCTATTGTGGATGGTATAAAAATTCGATAGTGTTAAAAGGTAGCTCGGGAAGTTTTGCATTTGCAAAAACGAAAAAAAAATTAATATTATTGCTCCGATAGAATTACCGCAGTTAACACCTTTACTTTTATTGCTGTTGCTGATTGTAAGTCTCTTGAATTTGGCCTGCTCGTGTCTGTTTTATTACTTAAATTAATTATACACAAATTGTATCTTAGTCTACTTGTTTGAATTCGAAATTATTTTCATCTACCAGCACAGCTCTTTTCAGCTAACTTTTTGCATCTATTAGTTTCCTAAAGTTATGTTACTTTTCTGCCTTAAAAAGTATTTCGTTTCACTTTTGTTTTGGGTCAGTGCAGGCTAGCGTGTATGTATGTGAGTCATGTTTGGTCATACCTCAGCTACGAGCAATCCTCATAGTTGATTAACCTTTTTTTAGATGCTCGTTGGTCTCTGTGTTTAGTGCTTTTAAAATTGGCGTGAAAACTTTGAAGAAAACAAGAAAGAAAAAAATTATTGCTGATATACCGATACATCAATGTTACAATTGTAATATTTCTTTTCATACTAAAAGTACACATGTACGCAAAATTAAATTTCTTACAATAAAGTTCGTAGCTGTTACTTAATGAGAACTGTTTTCATGTGACGTAACTATTTTTGTAATAAAAAAGTCTGTGAAGAAGTGATGGTTTGAAAGGACACCATGAAAATGAACATTAAAAAAATTCAAAATGTAAAACATGATATTTATTAATAAGTCTATTACACGTTTTTTGAGAATTACTAAATTAAATGTACATTTTAAAATGTATATTATGTACAATTTAGAAGTTATTAACACAATTAACTTGCCAATGTAAGAGCATCTTTATGTTATAGGGTAATGACTAGCTAATCTAAGTTCGAGGAGACGATGCATGACCCTGTGCTATTTTTACATACGTCTTTATTTGTCCCCCTGTTTTCAGGATTTAAGGCAAAATATTGTACATCACGATTACCTAAATGTTTTGCAATTATCAGGCTTTATTGGAACTAAACTTCAACTTTCAAAAAATTTTGATAACGAAAGCCTTTTAATATCGTTATTAAGAGTTACGTAGACATGATTTGCTCATTTCCAAGATTCTTCAATTGTCTCGTTTCAACTGGCTGAGACTTTTTATCCCTGAAGTTAACCACACAATAGCAGACACAAAACACATAGTCATAAAGCGACAGAGACTGAAAATGACTATTTCCATTAGAACTTAAGGCAGTATTGTTTGCGTTACATGCATACATATTGCCGTGTGTTTAGTGTCCACCATATAGTGCGTGCAACCGGACCGTTGGGCACGGATGCACGGATACTCATGAATGTGTGTGTAACTTGTGTATGATATTGGTATGTAAGTATAGTGTATAGTGGTCTATTTATACACAGCCTCTACTACAGGTCTCACTGCGAACATTTGCGCAAATGCGTGTGTATAATGTACTCATAGACTAGTTATTGTTGTTGTTTCAATAAAGTCGATTACCAGAAGAAATATGCAGGTTTGGCAGACTGTTACAAACAGCCAATAATAATTTGATAGATTTTAATAATGTGACGTAACTTTAAAGCATAAAAAATATACTGTATGTTATAAAACAAGCAAGAAAGACTTAAAAATAATGATTTGAACGATTTCTTTGAAGGAAAAAAAAACAATTCTCCGTAAAAAAAATAGTAGCATTTAGTTAAGTACAAACAAAACCTTTAACTTCAGTGTTTTAGATATTTTCCAATAAAGTAAAGGTGAAAAGTTTCAGAAAAAGTTAAAATATATTTACAAAACTGTTACAAACGTGTCAAGTACTTTTATTATTCTGTTTAAACATAAGCTTAAAAATTAAAGAAAGAAAAAATGTTTTCAACGGGATAATAGGGATAATAGTAAGATAAACGAAAAATAACAACTTTTACACGGGCACGCGTATGTGCAATTTCGATCAGCAATTTTATTTTTAATGACTATTATGTTATTGTAGTTAGCACACTACGAGGTACTTCTAGCCACAGTATAAAAACCATACACTTTCTGGACACACATATCAATAAACATGTTTAAAACATCCATAACTTACAACTCCACCTTTTTTTTATTCACTAACTCTCGCTCTCTCTGTTTATTAATACATGTCTACATTGTTCTGAAGGTTCTCACCTTTGCGGTATGTAACTTGTGATGCAGCCCATTTTTTTCAACACATACTTTGTTTGGCACGTTTTAAAAGATCCAATGTTCTTTTCTTTTTGTTAGGCCTAATGCATGGTATAAAAAAAGGAAGATAGGCTACTATGCAGAACTCTAGGTTACTTCTTATTTATTTCTAGGTATGGAAAACATTGAAATATA
>NW_019384290.1:210986-260260 GCF_000648655.2 Copidosoma floridanum | reverse complement strand
GATATACTACAGCAGAAAATAATAAATAGTACTTTTTTATTATTAATTCTTACAAGTTGTCTCAAAGTTTGAGATGTAGGAAAAATCTAAAATATCAAACAATTAAAAATCACTTTATTGCTGAAGATACAGTGATTTTTGTGGATCAAAAATCAGTTTGAAATTGGGCCTAGTCTTAAGATAAGAAAAAAAAATTGCCTAAAACTTTAAAGTTTGCACTGAGAGCTTTGGCATGTATCAAAATGCATTTTTCAGATCTGCTTAAGTTCTCTGAACATTGTGATCATTTTGATTTTTTACTTTAAGTTCTAAGCCAAATTTAAGGTACGCTTTGTAATTTTAAGTGTACTAGATATTTATCAATAATGTATATTTTTGTTTAGAACTATAAATGGATCTTATACTAAATGATGAAATGACTTGTAATCAGTTAGTTTCAATTTTTTTCCAGCGTTAAATCAAGCTATAGTACTAAGTACAAAGAAGTTACTTCAACGTTATGGATCCAATGGCTTCTGCCAATTAAAAAACTCTTCCTTAATTTTATCAAGATGTTTAAACACAAAAGCAAGATTATCCACAACGTAAGAGGAGCTCACTAAACACACATTTAACATGCATTTATGAGTACATAAGTATTGTTATTATTGTCATTGTCCTTCGAGCCAGATCGTGATTTTGACGAGAGTTCATGATTGATTGAATCTAGCGGATAGTGGATTGTATAGGTTTAAATCGATTGGGAGAAAGTGACACGAGATAAGAGAGGCATAGAGATATAAACATAGCACACTTTTAGTAACAAAGATGTATATTAACATTAAAAAACATTTTCTGCTCACAAACTAGATGAGATAAAGCACTAAATAAATGTTGTACTTAATAAGAACAAGTTAAGTTACAGATTAAAACAGTTGTTAAACGTTTTACTTGGTGTTTAGTGTTGGGATACGTAAAAAGAATAGACACATGAAAAACTATTTACAAACAAGCACAGTACGACTTACTTTGGCTGGCTTGCGAGGCAAACTGAGTGCAATCACAGCATCAGTGAGCTTATGGTACAGTTAAGTATAGGATCGTGCTGATTGGCTACTACTGCAGTGTATGTGCGACCTTAATTGATAAAAAAGATTGAGGTGCCAGACTTTAAATAAGATAACGAGTATTGCTTCAAAAATGAAATTAATAAAAAGTTTTTTAATTTTCAATAAACTTCTCGGGTTGATCTGCAACTATCTTATAGGGCAGATCAATGGAGCCTAAACGCTAGTTACTAAGCTATTACTAAGATTCTGCAACTGATTTAAATGTGGATTCGCTTATCTATTTACAGTATAACGTATAAATAATGAGAAAGGTTGATTATAAATGTATGAACTTAGAAAAAAAATTTCGTTTTTGCTCAAGTTGATGGACAACAATTTAATTGAACATTAATGGGAAATCGTTGTTAATGTTATAAGCCAATAATTCTTTTCATCAATCGTAAGAAAACAACAATTATATGACTAAATCAAATGTGAATCGCATACTCACTTACAATATTGATAGTAACTTCCCATCAAGTGAAACATAATCAGAATTTTAGAAAAAGTTTATAACTATTAGAACAAATAATTATTTGGAGTAGATAATTTATTTTCGATGAGACACAATATCATTATTTTGCATACTTGACTCAAGCTCGGAAATAGTGCGTAATAAAATTAGTTTGTGTATTGCTCTAACAGTAAGCAAAGCAGTAGTCCTTACTTTAGCTACTGCGACCAGGGATTCAGGGTCCTTGTAAACTTTGACAATTTAACCCAGGGGCCATCTACCCGGAGAAGTCGTCTCATTCTTTATGAGAAACAGATCATCAACCAGAATAATTCGATGAGGAGATAACCACTTAGAACGACTCTGCTGTGCTGAAAGGTACTTGGACGACCATCTTTTCCACAAGTATTGAAGAGCTTGAGAGGTTAGTTTCTAGCACCGAAGTGTTGAAGTCTCATCGGGCGTGACATCGGGTTCAGGAACAATGTAGAATGGTCAGAGGATCAGGAAGTGAACTGGCGTTAATGGATCTAAGTCTGAAGGGTCATCATGTAAACTGACCAGGGGGCGAGAATTAAGACTGGTCTGGATTCGGAAAAGCAGGGTAAAATACTCGATGAAAGTGAGCATCTTCTCGCTGATGACTTGCTTTAAATTGAGTTTGCCGATTTAACCGCAGCCTTCCACAGACCAAAAGTGCAGAGCCGAGGCAGGGTTAAAGTTTCACTGAGTACCAAGGTTACCTAAAGTCTGTGCAAAAGATAAAGATCTATGCATTTTCAAATACATTCTTCTAAGCTCACCGTTGGCACTGATAAAGTTGATGCCCTGATCGCTAAATAATTCAGAGAAATATCAAAGCCGTTAAGTGAACCTGTGAAAGGCTGCAGTAAAGGCTTCAGACAAATAATCCTCGACAATTTCGAGGTAGACAATTCTAGCCACCATACAAGTGAATACCGCTACATAGCCTTTCAATGTACCCCTACCTCTATGTACAGACATCCTTATTGAAAACGATCTCACGTAGTCTATGCCCGTTTTTTGACACATAGGACATGGAATCACTTGAAATCTTGGTGAATTGCCCATCATTTGGGTTTGAAAATTCACTAGAAACCTTTTACGAGGCACAAAATGAGAGATTTTGGTCCTGACTACTTGTCTGCCACAAAGAACCAAATGTTTGTGACGCAGAATAATAAAAGTGAGCTGAACACCTTTGTAAAGACTCAAACGGTGATAGTAGTATATGATAAGACGCGTCAGCTGATCCCTACTGCTAGGAATAATCGGATCTTTAGCGTCAGAATCAAGTAGCGAACTACTAAGACGACCGCCAACTTTAATGAGTCCTTCCTTTAGCATTGGTCTAACATGACGTAAGCAAAGGAAATGAGGTAAAGCTAACATGCCAGCCCGAGTCTGTTGACAGTATGTCAAACTCAGTAAAAAAGTGACGCATTTGATGTTAATGCACGATAAAGAAGCAAGCATTCTCCAGCTCTGAAGTATAAGGGCTAAAGGAGGGTAGAGCGGAGTAAACTGATAAACAAATAAAAGGTAAGTTCGAGGTAGCAACATTAACCCTATGGAATGTGTTAATTAGCCTTTGCTTGACTTTAAGTAAGCAATCGTATAAGAATTTAAGGCAATAGGCAGTGATAAGCACTAATTTTTTCCAAGAGAAATATTTTCAACTTAAAAGGCTAAAGAAAGAATCTGAACTATTTACACTGACCGACACAAAGCCCAATTTCTCGACTTAACCTGAATCAAATTCTGGATACTCAGGATCAAGTTCTTGAAAAAAGTTAGGTCCCTGAAGCCACAACTGAGTATTAAGAAGCTGACTGGCGAGAAGCCCCTGGGAGGCTAGATCAGCCGGGTTCTGCTTTGTCGAAATGTAGTGCCACTTAGCCTGAGGAGTCAGAGTATGAATGTCTGAGCATCAATTTACTTTGAACTCCGGCCAGCATTAAGGAATACCGTTTATCAGTACAACGCGTTCTTTGAATCGGGCCATATATACAGGAGCTTAGCTCAGCTGAGTGATTTTAACGAAGCGTTGTAAGACCTTGACTAGCAGATGAGCAGCGCAGAATTCTGATCTTGGAATGCTCACGACTTTTATAGGAGCAACCTTGATCTCAGCAAACTGTAGTAAAACGTAAGTAGCCTCACCTTGCTTAACCCCTAAGATATACTACAGCAGCATAAGCACCTTTGGAAGCATCGGCAAAACTGTGAATTTCAGTCAAATCACAGTTGATAGCATAGCGACTCCGTCTGGGAATCCTAAGTTGATTAAGTAACATCATTTCAGCAAGGCAACGTAACCAAGGATCAGTGGCCGAGAAAGATAACTCATCATCCTTATACAACTGCATCAGCCACAACAATTGAAAAATAATTATGGTGAATACGATGACGGGCACTAGCCATACTAACAGATCAAAAAACTTTTACAGCTGCGCGAGTAGTCGCCGTTTGGTACAAGTATAAAGTGACTCCGAGACATCTATCTAAAATTAGAAAGAGTCCAACTGAGGATTTTTTATTATCACTTAATTTAATACTTACATAAACTTAATAAATAGTGAGTTTTTTTTAAATAATAATTTTTTCCTTTTCGTTGCTGAATTTTTAAATTCTACGTCAAAAATAAGTTTCCATAGTGGTTTTAAGAACTTCTTGCGATTATTTTGCAAACATTAGAATGAAGAACAATTTAAAAAGTTTTATAAATTATTGTTGAAATAAGGATGTTTCTTTTGCATATTTTTGTGTTGTGGGTAATATTGTTAGGGTTTTCATATTTGAACATTTACCATCCAAAATTTTTATGTCAGTTGAGAGATACAATGTTTAATAACTTGGATGTTTTTTCTACTTATTTCTTACATACATCTAACAAATAGTTAAATTTTTTGATGTGAAAACATTTTATACGAAGTTTGAATTTTCGCTTGGGCAGTGAAAATTTTCAAAGCGAAACGTTATTTCTGTTACGCCTGTATAGATACACTAAAACCGTTCTGCCTCTTTCTCTCTCTCTCTCTCTGTCTCTCTTTACTGAAAAGCACTGAGCTTACGCTGCTGCCAGCCAAAATGTATAGATATACTATATAGTACTCGTCTACAAGCAGTTAAGTATGCATGCGCACGCATGCACACACACACACACAAATGATGTGCACGGCTGCTGGCCATTATGTGACCAGTTCTGCGAGCTTACACTGCCATCTGCAAGAATATTGGTCTGTCTAATTCAGAGGCGAGGCGAGTGGCTTACAGGCCACAAGGAGAGACTGCCAGTTGCCGTCCATGCATGCGTGTGGATTAGTTTGCGTCCGTCGGTTACAATCGAAGCGTATAAATATAACCTTACTTTTTAAGCTAGTTGTTGTTTATATTTTACCAAATACTAACATTAATGAATTCATTCGCTTTTTGCAGTTTTATTTACTACTATGTTCAGATATTGGTTTTACTGCATTGCAAGAAAATTACAATTATTTGCCTATGATTATTTCTAGCCATTTAAATGTTTATTTCAATAATAAAAATTTGCAGCCTTTGATAGACACTCTTCACGATTTTTTATATTTATATGTTACTAATAGTCGACATGAATCTACTATCATAGGTAGTACGACTATATACGGGATTTCTAAATGAAATTGCATCTACAATATTTATTTCTTACTTTAGCTACCACAAACCAACTGTTACTATTGTACAAAGCGATGAATACACTTTGCAACGAATAATAATGTAAAAATTTTTTAGTTTGATTTTTTTTGCTACTTTTTCTTCATTAATAAATATTTTTTATTAATAAGAAGCATGATTTGCAATTTCGCATTTTTTATTTACTGAGGACACAACTAATATTTGTATTTCAAATTCTCAAGAAATAAAATTTTTTCGAGTTGCATTTTAATTTCAACATTTTATAAATTATTGTTGAAATTAGGATGTTTCAGAATGCAATACAAAGTAGTATCACATATCCATATCCCTGTTCTCACATCTTCCTAGGGTGGAATGCGACACTACGACTGGTTTAAATAAAAATTTTTCCTTTGTAAAAATCATGTACAAAAAATTTGTTCAACCAAATATATATCGAAGTATATTTTTCGTCAAGGTTTCATGTTTACTGTTAAAACTTACAATAAAAAAAATTACCACACCACAACTGTACCCAATGGATAATGCGGTGGTGTATGATAGTTCATTTCGAAATAAATCTTATTTTCCGTTTGGGTTATTATATTATGAAACTAGGAAATACATTGATTTTTTAAAGACGACTAATTGTATGACATTATATTTGTTACCATTAAAACTTATAATTTCTGATTTTATTCTCATAAATGATCGATAATTGGGTTAAGTAAGCATTCAATGATCCTACAATTTGACTTGGGAAAAAGTTATCATTCACCTAGAAACCTTCGTAGGAGCGTCGCTCAAATGAGTGAATGCGAGTGTTTTAAATAAAAATTTGCAACTCTTAAAGAATTATATTAACACGAGAAAATACGCAGAACGTTGTTAAATACATCTGATAACCGTTTAGTTATTATTCCTGAACAATAAGATTATGCAATATTTTGTTTTTAAATAATACAAAATCAGCGATTTGGACGTTATTCTCGGAACATAATGTGAGCGTTAATTATTTGCAACTGTTAAATTAAATTAAATTTTAATATGTGTCACTATATGCATAGAATTAAAATACATATGTGTAACTCTGAGGTAATATTATTACAAAAAAAATGTTAGTGATATTATTATATGTTTATTTCGTCATTTAAGTTCGCCTCAAACATAGGAAAGCACAATCTCTTACTTCAAAAATTATTTTTGATAGAAAACCCGAGTTGTGCTCTTCTTTTTCTATAGCATCTGATATTTAAAAAATACAAGTATGTTTCCTTAAAAATTTTAGCAGTTGTTAAAATTAAAAAAAAAGTGACCATTTTGGAATGTTTAAAGTAGTCAAAATTAGGAGTACTTAACTTTGTTGATGACCCCAGACAGCATACGTATATACACCCAGTGACTTCACTCGGACACTCCTGCTCTCGCTAGCTAACGTTCCCAAGGTTGCGCACTGACATCTACACACAGTGCTCCCATGTTTCCAGTTTCTGAACTCGGAAATTTCTAGACACACCCCTTAACGTCTGCAAGGAAGCGTACTCATATTTATCCAACGTACTTAGCTGTTTTGCTCAGCTTATAAAGTTAGATACTCTGGTACATGCCAGTTTACGTGTATAAGGTAGTGCATTCATATGTACCAGCAGCATTCCTTGTGTTGCCTAACTACTAAACTCGACCATTCCTGGATACGGGCGGTGGCGTCATCCGTGACGTCCTACCTTTTTATTGGCCTGCTGCACACCAAATGTTACCTAACTAGTAAGTTCGGATACTCCTGGACACAATGAATAACATCCCTAAGGCAGTGCATTCATATACACTTGAAGCACCCCTTGTGGTGCCAAACGTCTAATCTCGGATACTCTTCGATATGCCAATCAACTTCCGAAAGGTATTACACTCATATTCACAATGTGATATATAATTTAATGGCATTCAGACTAATAACAAATATAAAAAAATATTGAGTTCATAGTTTTAATAAAATAATGATTTGATTTATTATAAACATTTACATGCGAGACAGTATGCATGCAGTGCTATAACAAAAGTATTAGGAATTATGTTAAAAAAGTTCTTATTCATTAAGTTGTAACAACAAATCCATTGTCAAAGACAATCAATGATATTCAAATAAGAGCTTCTACGATTATGAGTTAAATATAATTGTGTTAAACTTTCAATTATTTCATTACAATTTCTCTTTTAATCAGTATTAAATCTAATGGAAAGATCTTTACAACGTGTTTTTAACTATGTATGTGTCTTATTTTCTTATGATCTACAAAAATTATAAACAAAACAGGTTCTGGCAAAACATAATATTTACATTATTTTCTCTTACATTCGAAAATAAAAATCTGTAACAAACCTTTTTTCCTTATTTTTTTCAAAATCTTTATTAAACTAATTTTAAAGGGTCTGCAGATCCCTGGTCAGAACAAGGTTCCACTTAGCTTGTTTGTAGACGTTGGCTACGTACAGTCATAATGCACAGAATAACATTTAAAGTGAGTAAAGTAAGAAATTCATTATGAAATAAACATATATATCTCCCTATATTATATAGTTGTATTGATGAAAGTGAGTCTCAGCCCCCCCCCCACTGATCTCCGCTGCCCCCCACTCCTCCTCAGCTACACCTCGATTTACGTAGTTGTTTGCTCATTTTAACGTCATTTTTTATCAAATTCTATTTAAGTAAGCTCCCCCCCGCTCCCCCCCACTCTTCCTTATCACCCCCTCATTCACCCTCACTCCCCCTTCACCACCCCCATAAAATACTAATTTATCAAATGTCTTACCATCATAAATGTTAAAAAATATACGCAATTAAGTACCCAAGTTATACCTCATTTTGAGGGTTTTTAAGTCACTAATCATAGGTCTTTCTCTGTCTATTCGCTTCCCCTTACTCACTATATGTCTCTGAAGTACCATTATTTGTTTAACTTAATTTAACTTTTAAATTTCAAATCTCTTTCTAGTCCATGTCTACTTCACTCAAATATAAAATTCTTGATTACCTGAGGACTTTATCAGCAAAAAAACAGAATTGAGGAGGAGGTATAATTAAATAGACAAACACAATTAAGCTTTTAAAACAATAATTTATTGTGTTAGCTTAATGTTGTGACATTTTATGCGTCGTTTTAACCCATCTGTTCTTTTAAAACCCAATCCACATTTTTTACATATTTGTTTTTCATGATTTTTATGAATTAACATACGTCTGTTTTAATGTGACGATCTTCAAAGTTACATATTTTAGAATTACTGAAAAATTTCTAGTTAAACAGTATTTTCAATGTCTGATTTATTCTCGGATGCAATTTGAACAAAATTTCTTTTTCGATCCTTACATCTTAATAAAGCAATTCATACTTGTCTGTAAGAGAATAAAGGTTTTTTAATATACAATCCTAAAGAATCAAAACGCTGTTTTTCTGAGTTGTTAATAAATATAGAGCATGCGATTACAAAGGGAAACTGTTTTCTATAGCAGACAAAAGGTAATGATGATAAGGTGCCAGTATTCAATGTTGTTCTAAGAATAAAAACTTTGCTTTTTTTTCTCCCATAATTGTTTCTGCTTTTATATTATACCTAAATAATTTTGTTATTTTTAATCTTGTGCCTCTATAGAGACCATCTGATATACTTCAAGTTCTTATTAACACTACTATAGCATTTATTTTTAATTTTAATTCGTGTGGTGGAAGACCCTCTCTAATATTATTTCAAAATACTATTGGAAAATTAATATTTATGGCGTGGGTTGGCGCGGGGAGCACGCAGGGGGGGCCTTAGCCCCAATAGTATATGTATATCACGTATAAGATAATAAGATAAACAATGTTAACTTGCAGCAACATTTTTTTTTATTAAAAAAATAACACATTTTTAAAATTAAATCAAGCAAATACATAAGTGATACGAGTATGTATTACGTTTGTGTACAAGAATGAATTTTGTTTGGTGTGGGCACGTATGCTACGAGATTAGAAAAAAATAAAAACATGAGTTGGGACAGTGTTTGTACAACTGCACAATTAGTTTTAAAAGCCGACAGTTAAGTTTGTAAGGACACTCAAAAGTTACTTTAAAAAATTTAATGAACAAAAAACTTGTGAACAAATGATGATCTTATAATTTTACAAATATATCCTTATGATACAACGTTATATATATTTTTGCATGGCTACTTTCAAATTATCACCGTAGTCTTTTTACTACACCAATCGAATGTTTTCTGGTTAAGAAAAGTTCTTTTTTGCCCTTTGTAACCATTAGCGTGTTGTCAACAATAAATAATAAATTTTTAAAAGTATTTGATTTGTTGGAAACTTAATGAGAAAAAAATTAAAGATCGTAATATTTCTCTACCAGTAATAGAAACAGAGATGAAAGCCTAAGACCGAATGAAAATTGGCAGTTGTTCATAAATTTTTAAACAAATTTAAAAAGTCAACTTCTAATTTGAACAAAACTATTTATCCCCTGTTCCTGGAGTAATTTGGTATAAAAGAAACTAATTTTTTCTCTTTCTTGATACATAAAAACGGATCTTTTTTTTTGTTCTTGGGAAATGAACTGAACAGCCACTTTTGTAGGGAGTGCAATCTGTGCAATAGCGTGGCGTGCGGGGAGTGATGAGAGACTAATAAGAGTGATTTGTTGAGCCAAGCTATACGTACAGACTCACAGCAGCTGCTGTAAAAATATAGGTATATGCTAAAGGGACGCGTTGTAGGGACTGTGGGAAGAAGCTTTTAGTCAAGTACCACAGAACCAGGCTAAAAAAATTAAAGCCGTCGAGCCCTTCGGTGCATGTGCTTGTAAAGAGAGCTATATGCGGCAATGTATATAGATTTATAGATGGTGGTACTACTATTACAGGGTCAGAAAAAAGTCTTTTTATCTTTTTTTGTCTAGCCACCATCATCTCAAAACTTATTATGAGAGAACAGGAACTTTGTAAAAAAATTGGTTTTAACTTTTTCAATAGATATTTGCCAAAAATATTTTAAGACCGTACAACGACACAAAAAATTCTTTTTAGTGTGCCTACACAACTGCTTATAGAAACATCTTTTTATAGAACAAAAAATAAATTGTATAATTCATATTTTTCAATTATAATTTCATTTAATAGCTCTATCAATATATGTTTGGCATAAGTAGATAATTTCTATTTATATCATGAATAAAACCTTCTTGCTACGTAGCATTTTCTATTTTACAATTATTACCACCATCTATTTGTCAACACATGTCATTTTCAGGTTCGCATAGTAATAACACTTTATAGAATTCTCCAGGAGTCAGTAAAAGTTTTTTGAAATTTAGTTTTCTAGCAAAAGTAATTTACGATGAACTCAAGAAGTCAGTCAAGGTTCCAATATCACACATTAATAATAGCTTTGAATTGAAAAACAAACTAAAAAATATAAAACCCACTTCTAATTATAGACTAATGTCTTTAGATGTCAACTCCCTATTCACTAATATTTCTCTAGAGTTGGTACTACGGAGCATCGATCGACGTATTGTGACCATGATGAATAAATGTCGAATCCTGGTTGATGAAATTCGACAATGTACAGAATTTTTTCTCAATAATACTTTTTTTACTTTTGACAACATTTTTTATCAACAAATTTTTGGCACGCCAATGGGTTCTCCTATTTCACCTTTGTTTGCTGATCCTGTAATGGACGACCTGGAAAATAATTGTCTCTCCATCTTAAAAAATAACCAATAACATTATTTCATCTTTTTATTTTCGTGACGTAGATGATGTATTACTTTTTATTTATGTAGACCATATTCACCAAATTTTAAACATTCTTAAATCATATCATCCCAAACTACAATTTACATATGAAATGAAGATTGACAAGAAACTTAACTTTTTAGACTTGACGATAATAAGAAATTCTAATTATTTTAATTTTGACTGGTTTAAAAAACCTACTTCTTCTGGAAGAATCTTAAATTATTTTTCAGGTCATCCAATTAGCTATAAGAGAAATATTGTTTTCAATTTAGTTGATAGGGCGATCTTACTTGCCAGTACACGTTTTCACGGTGTGAATATTGCTAGGGTGAAAAACCTGTTGATAAAAAACAATTACCCTTTTAACTTTATTAATAAAAACATAAGGGTCAGATTAAAAAGACACAAATATAGTAATTATAACAGAAGCACTACAAACACCCACCCTCTCTGCAAAATTGGCATACCATACATTGACAATAATTTTGAAAAAATTTCAACCATGTTAAAACCCTACAATATTCACACTTACCCTCTTATTAACAATAAACTGCAGCATATCATCCGCTTAGGAAAAGATACAACGAATAAACATAAACAGACAAATGTAGTATATAAGTTTTATTGTAAAAATTGTCCTGCGTCATATGTGGGTGAAACAAAGCGAGCGGCGGAGGTCCGCATTAGTGAACATATGAAAAGTAAAAACTCTGATTCCGTTGTTTGTGCACACCAAATCAATTTTGACCATGAATTCGATTGGGATAACTTTAAAATCCTTGACAAAGAATCCAATTACAAAAAAAGAATTATTTCCGAAATGCTTTATATAAAACTCGACAAACACAACATCAATAGAAAGGAGGATGTGCTTTCCTTTAATAGAGCATACCTTCCTTTACTACGAAAGTTTAAATGTCCCGATCGAGTTCATCGCCCTTTACCGTCTACCTTTGCGGCTCCGCCTATATAAGCGCTGGCTTGTTGTTGTAATTTATTGTCAGTCGATAGCACGACAGGTGACGAGTAAGTCAACCAAACTTACGAATTCTCGCGTACCTGCGGTAACAATTTACATAAAAATTTATTGTATGTTTGTGTTTGAGCCTTCCAGATCACTCATTGTGTGTTTTTAATTTTAATTTTGTAGCCTGATGAGGCTGACGCATATTGTCAGCGAAACGTTGCGCATTAATAAATCAACGCAAGAAAATTCAAATACACTTTACTTGTATTTATTTATTTTCTCACATTTTGCCCCCAACGGATCACTGATCACTTTGAATTTCCAAATTCACCGGAGGGCACTGATATATACTAAACAACAATTAAAATAATAGGTCAAGATAACAAATCGCATGTATTTAAATATAGAAATACTAGTGACATCCCGTCTCGGCTTCGCCCACAACTCACTGAGTGAAACACCGTGGTGTGTTGACACATAATGTAAAATATTTTCAGTTAAAAATCTTACATATATTCTTGGCATTTTTCGTAGTTAAAAGTTGAAATAAAAAAAATTTTTCTTCGGAATCCATGCAGTTTTGTTTGAATCGTAAACTCTGTGAAAATGAAAGAAAACTATTGAAGCGAAAAAGTATCGTGCATTCCTTACACCATACAGTCGTTTTTGGCCCTGCAAGGGGCCGTTGATAAGCACTATCTCACGTTATAATATTTAAAAATAATACTTATTAAAGCTGCTAACATTTAAAACTGATGAAAAATATAGTTTGAAATTTACTTTTTATCACAACACTTGAGTATACATAATATTTTTAGTTTTATTCCCAGAAAAAGTTAAAACAATCTTATGATGTGAATCGCCAGTTTTCGAGAGCCTGACATACAATTGTCCATGTAAAATGCAGTTTGATCTTAGATCCACACCTACAAAATTAAAAGCTACAAAATCAAAAAGGCAAATCATTGTGTATCATCCGAATTCTAGGAATAAAAGCTATTTATCCTGATGGTAGATCTCTCTTTAACTAGTGGCGTCTATAACGTTATTTTGCAAAGTTTTAATTTGAAACCTAGTCCCGTTACATAGGTTAAGGGGTGGAAGGGAATGTAGTAGCATAATCGAAGATTCAACCTTAAAACTTAACTTATGGGGTGGAAATCCTGATGGAGCTAAGGAGCTTAAAAATTCCTGAGGATAATTAACAGCATTTTTAGTTGTGATGACTAAAACAATAAAGAGGCACTCTCGAGAATCAACTGCAGACTTTCAAATAAATTGTTGTCAATTTCCACTGCTGTAGTATTTCTTAGTAAAATTATCGCTATCTCAAATAATCATTGGTACATGGTGTTCGATACCCTTCAAATTAGTACTTTTGCTGTGGAGGAAAATTGATGCCCTGTTAAATACTTATAAACGAGAGAATGATGAAAAATTATCGGTGGCCAAAATTCCTAGCCTTACAACGAACAGCTCCACCCTCAGCTTTTATCAGTAAATGACGGGCTTTATTCAACGTTGGCTAGCCTTATATAGCCCTACTAATAGTGCACAAATCATTGTGATAAGTTGCTTTGAGGTTTTTCTCTAAATAAATTAAAAAAAATATTTTTTAGCGAGAGAGTTGATCGTTGGATGGTTCTGACAAGGACTGGTCAGCAATATTTAGTTAGCTGAGTGCAGACTGGAGGATCAGTAATTCCTGGATAAATGCTTATAAGGTAAAAGCACCAGTACGTGAACACTTCCTAAAATTGCACCAGTAGATTGAACAGCTTAAATAAACTATTTTGAATTTAAGTGGATAAAAAAACCAAATGTTTCTGATATCCTTTGATCGTTCTCTAGATAAAACAAAATTTGTATTTCAGTAAGTCTTTATACTCAACGAGAAAAAAGTTATTCATTCGTGCTACTTGTACGAGGTGGCTTGTGAGACTGTTCAGGTACTGGTACCATTAGGTTTTACCTATGCCCAGTACTCGAACACATAAGAACGATTGAAATCACTGTTAATCAATAATAATAGTATGTCAAGCCAGTCATTATAGTTTTCATAATATGTTACCAATGAAATTAGAAAGAAATTTTTCGATTTGGTTATTTGCAATACATAATAAAAATAGAAATCAGTAGAAGGCAGCTAACATAACCTCTCTCCCGTTGAATTAACATGAGATGTTCAAGCACTCGGTCAAAAATACGTATCGGTATCAATACCTGAACACGCTGTTCATCTACTGGGTCATTGGTAAAAAAACTTTAAAATTAATTTATTAATTGTACACATGACGTAGAAAAACTTTTTTGTTTTTTTTAAAGGAAAAAATATAAACTTACTGGCGCAATGACTGCTTTGTTGTTATGCAAATCAGAAATTCAATAAAAATGAGAAAACAAAGACTTTATGGAAAAAGTGTTCCCGTACTGGTGCTTTTACCTTAGTCGAGAAAATAATGGAAAGTTATAAGTGGCCAGGATTTCCAGCCTCACAACAAACAGCTCCACTCTCAACGTTTGTCAGTAAAGAACTGACTTGATTCAACATCAGCTAGCTTTATATAATCCTACTATTAGTGAACGAATCGTTTCAACAGTTTTGTGAGAAATTTTAAAAACATTTCTATTGGTGAAATAGTTCAACGTTCGATGGTCTTCGAAAAGACTGGTAAGCAAGACTTGTTAAGCTTAGTGCAAACTGTGGAGCAATAACAATGCCTGGTCACAAACTTATAATGAAAAGAACGATGCAAGTTTGTGGGTGACTGGAATTCCCAGCCACACAATGAACATCTCCACTCTCAACATTTGGCAGTGAAAATGACGTCATAACACTTGAAAAAAAATTTTTAATTTAACATTTTGCTTCCTTGTTCTCATAGTATATTTTTAAACATCAACTCAAAACATGTATCACTACGTATTGTTCTTGTATAAAATTAACAATCTAATAAATTATATTAAAACAATATGTTAAACTTTTTTGAGCTTAATATTTGGTGTCACCTTAAATGATTTAAAAAACTATAACATTTTCTTTAATAGTTTTGCATACAAATCAGAAGTCTCCTTACACGCTTTATTACAAGAGAACTAATTATAATTATTTAAGAGCATGCAGACATACGAACTTATACATATTCAACAGTTAATTGTTAAGGGTAGTCTACGAGAGCCTCTCAATAATCCCTCGCTACCATATCATGGTAACCACAAGCAGTTCTCCACAAAGTAGTAAGCACTAGATCTACATAGCCGTTATTCTTTCTCAGACTATTTTAAATAAGAGCTTGTCACTGTCTCCCAGAGATCTCTAACACATTTTCTTGTTTGTTTACTGACCCCGCTGTATACTTATATAAATACGCTTTTTACATGTTTGCAACATGACAAATATAGTTATCATGCAACGCATAATTAATCATAATAAAACTAAGTTATTTGTAAGTATTAACTAACATTATTAAATAGTAGCCTTAAAATGAATTAATAATGATAGCAAATGCTATATTTATGAGGAATTGCTGAAAACATTTAATCAATAGATATGAAAAGTCGTGCTTAGTATTTAATACAATATTTCAAATAAAATTTTTTTGTTTAGTTTTTTCTTTAGTGATTATTCGGTATATTACAACGGTAATCTATAATTCCATAAAGAAACTATCTTCATTCCAAATTAAAAGGTTGGAAAATTTTTATTTGTTTATCACCTTTTACAGTGATATCTAGTGTAGAAGATTAACATTGAAAGTTTTGTTAAATGCGTCAGAAAAATAAAATAAATTTCTAACTGTTATCTCATGTAATAATAAGTGATAATCGAGTTAAATGGTTTTAATAAACTACAAAAAAATCATAGAGATCGTGAACAGTGAGGTAGATTATATCCTTCTACCTATTTTCATAACCGTTTTAATATGTAAAATAGTAAAACTATTAAGACTTTCGCTAACTACTATTGGAACCTTTATATTATCTCTTTTAAGTCTTACACGACCCTTGTCTATATACATAAATAGTTGTTTGTAAGTTAATTCAATAATTTTGTTAACAGAACTATTGAGTAACATACAAAAAGCTACAATAATGATCTCTTTGCATCTTGGCACAAGGCATTTACATTGACACATTTCTCCTACTGAACTCTCACAAAAAATAGTACTTGTATTGAGTAGGCGTAAATTTTTTAACTAGTTAATTGTTTACGCCATTTGGTGACGCGTCTTACGATTTCATATGTTTTGAAAGTTTATACTTGACTCTTTCCGGTTTAGAGTTTTTTGTGTCTCTTTTTACTTTCAAATTTTCGTACTAAACAAGGGACGTCACATGATTTATAATGAACTTCTTTTGTCTCATACAAATAAGGGATTATCATCTATCATTGATTAAATAACGATAGTATTAGTTATCCTAAGAAACAAAAATTTGGTACATCGTCCGAGATTTGAATCTGAGACCTCCACGTGTCAATCCAATGTCTAGTCCCCTCAGTACCACTTAAGATCAGTATTGTAGCTATTTGTATATTACCTAATAGTTCTGTTAACAAAGTTACTGAATTAACTTACAAAGAACTATTTATAAATGTAGTTTAATTGTAATTTGTACCACAATTGAACAGATTTTGTTTTCATTTAATTTTTAACAGTTATGTTATACTCTAATTTATCTACTTATGTTATACTAAATTATTAAATTATAAACACTGACTTATTTGTTAGTGTTCTTTATTTTTGTTATATCGTCCATAAGACGTTAATAAACTAGGCAGACTATACTGGAAGATATTGCCACTACTGAATATACTGTTTCATACATTTGAAGAATAGTATTTAACACACACACCCTTATAATCATCAAGAATTTTCCCTTTACCTTGGGTTTAATTTTTATGTTAGTTGACTACGACTTTAGAGATTTTCTAACCCTACAGTAGTCATTTTAATTTACAACTATATTTCTTTGATGCATTGTATAAAAAAAGATCAAATTTTGTAAACAATCACCATACATATCTTTAACATTTATGTATATAAAAGCAAATAAATCGATCCAATAAGCTTTGTTGTTTACTATGAAACTATTTATGATGCCGTTAACCGTTACAAAAAAATTTAACACTTAACTAGAGCAAATACAGTTATATATTAATTATATTATAACACACAAAAGCAAATACTCTAAGCATTATTGTTAAAAGAAAAGGCAAATGGTAGTACACGTATCCTTGTACCCTCATACCCCACTCAGAAAATACAAATGGCTTTTTACTACAGCAAGTATATTATACACTGGAAAGAACAAGTGCAAGGAAGAGAATGATAAAATGCATGTGTGGAAGGGTAATTGGGTGTGATAAGACACGGAGGAATGTTCAAATTTTTATCATGTAGGCCATTCTTATATAAAACTTTTATTAAAACTTTAAATGAAAACAAATTTTATTTTTGGCTCTAATTTAAATCATACTATGTGTATTTAGGTACTAATAACTTGCAGATTGGTGGCGAAGACAAACTGGAGAGAAAGAAACAAAGAAAAAAAGAGAGGGAGAGAGAAAGAAAAAAAAAAAGCAAATATCTTATGAGTAAGTCGAGAGACGGTACAAAAAAAGAACTATGAGTGTAGGCAAACTGGAAGAAAGGAGATAAAGAAGCCTATAGGCAAACGGCGAGCAAAGTGAGTCCAAAAAAAGAGAACAAGTGCTGCCATATTTATGAATAAAAATTTTTGGAGTGAGCTGTGGAAGAGCTGCACTCGAACAGAATATTGGACGTGCTTCTTTTGAACAATCTGGGGATACAGTGAGGTACGCGGGTAAGGCATCACTGGTCACCTCCGGCTACCTCCTAAAAAAATAGCTCCACAGCTTATTTGATTACGTTCATTCCTTGTTTTAACATTGTTGCTGTATAGATTACATGATTGCATCTCCTCTTTGTTTTATTATTCTTGTTCCAATGTTTAACGTATCTTAATCTTAGTTCTGGCGTGTTTATGTAACGTATTCAACTCGTTGTCAAATAACGATGCACTTTAGTTTTTTGTGTGTGTAAGTTTAACCATTGACTATGTTACTAGCCACTCATTAATTCTACCACGTAAATCATTTGTCATGGATTTTATAGGACTGTTTGATGTTGATTAAATGTATTTGTGGTAGCACAAGAGAGTTAATTATTATTTAATTCTACTACAGCATTCTTTCCTGATTTAACTATTAAATTATTATATACATATACATCAGCATTATTTATAAAAGTTATAATAACAAACAATGGTAAATTCAAAGTATGGAATTTAAAAATTTAAACATTGTACGTTCGAAGTAAAACAAAAACGTGGGCAAGATTAAAAAAATTTGAATGTCACAGTTAGATCGTCTTAAAACATAGAAAGTGTTGTATCTCAAGACAAAAGCAAAATAGACAAAAGTTAACGATTCTTAGAGGTTCTTAAAAAAAAACTTAAATTACGAAGATGCACGAATAAAAAATTTTCAGACAATATCAAAATATGAAATAATTATCAAAAAAATGAATTAATATAACAAAAAAAGACATTAAAATTTTTTAAATCCTTCACACGTTTGTTGTTTTAATTTAAACGTACAATGTTGCAATTTTTTTAATTTCATACTTTGAATTTACATATTGTGTTTTATTATACCTTTAATAAATAATACTGATGTATATGTGTATAATAATTAAATAGTTAAAGCAGGAAAGAATGCTGAAGTAGAGTTAAATAATTATTAACTCTCTTATGCTACCACAAATACATTTGTCAACGTCAAACAGTCCTACAAAATTTATGACAAATGATTTACACGTTAGAATTACTAAGTGGATAGTAACACAGTCAAAGGTTGAACTTACACACACAAAAAGCTAACAGTGCATCGTTATTTGTCATTAGGTTAAATATGTTACATCAACACGTTAGAACTAAGATTAAAATATGTTAAGCATAGAAATGAGAATAATAAAACAAAAAGGAGATGAAATCATGTAATCTATACAGCAACACTGGTAAAACAAGGAATGAACGTAATCAAATAAGCTGTGGAGCTATTTTTTTTTAAAGGTAGCCTGTGATCACCAGTGATGCCACAGCCACGTACCTAACTGTATCCCCAGATCATTCAACAGAAGCACGTTCAGTATTCCATTTAAGTGCAGCTCTTGCACAGCTTTCTCCCAAAACTTCTTATTCGCAAATATAGCAGCGCTTGTTCCTTTCCGTTTGACCCTCTTTGCTCGTCATTTGCCTGCAGGTTCCTTAATCTCCTTCCTTCCAGTTTGCCTACACCCATAGTTTTTCTTTGGTGCCGTCTCTCGACTCACTTATAATACGTTTGCATTTTTTTCCCTTTCTTTCTCTCTTTCTCTCTCTCTCTCTCTCTCTCTTTCTCTCTTCCTCCATCTATCTTTCTCTCCAGTTGTCTTCGCCACCAAACTGCAAGTTATATGTACGTAAATACACATAGTGTGATTTTATTTAAAATCAAAAAAGTCCCGGGATTTTTTAATAGAAGTTTCATATAGCAACGGCCCAAATAATGAAAATTTAAACTTTTTTTCGTGTCTTATTATCCGTAGTCTATTAACATAAAAATGAAATCTGAGGCATAGGAAAAATTCTTGATGATTATTAAGGGTATGTGTGTTAAATACTATTTTTCGAGTCTATGAAACAGTATACTTAATCGTGGCGATATCTTGCAGTATGGTTTGTCTAGTTCATTAACGTCTTTAAGACGTTATAATAAAAAAAAAAAAAAATGCTAACAAACGAATCAGTGTTTATAATTTATTAATTTAGTATAACAGGAGTAAATAAATAAGGGTGTTTAATAACTGTTAAAATGAAATGAAAACATCATGTTTTTAATTGTTGTACAAATTACGATTAAACTACAAGAAGTGCGTGTAAACAGACTAATACAGTTGTACACATTATCAGCAGTGAATATAGACAATTATACTTTAGCTATCTTAACTTATTTTTAGTCACTTCACGAACGGCATTTAGTTTTAGTTGTGCGAATGAAAATAATTGTACTTAGTAAACACTAATGTAGACCATCTACAAATAATGAGGTAATTAAGCTGCCAATTTTGCCCACGATGTCTGTTTCGATAGGTTTTGATTTTTACTTTAAATTCTTTTTTTATAGATTTTGTGATTATTACGTTTTGTAGTTTTTAAGTAAAGAAATAAAAAATCGTATCATTGACTATTATGGAAGCAAAAAATTAATAATAAGTTAATCTCAGTAGATTAAGAAGACTACTGTACACTTGAAAAAACATGTTTGGCAAGGGGGTCTGGTAAACCAGTGGGCAGTGGGTGCTTGGGTACTTAAGTATGAAGTTATACTTCCATAAAATTATGTAGCAAACAATACAATTTTGAGTGTAAATAGTACATAACATTACTAGGGATAAAAGTCGATCTTTCTTCCCAGTGGAGTAATTGCCAATCCACTGGGAAGGATGATAGACTTTCGTCACGAGTAATGTAAACTATTTTTCTCACTACTTGGTCAAAACTTCATAGCCAAATCATTCCTACTAGCTGAATTTATGCAAAGCATGCAGAATTTTATTGGCTGTAGAGTAAGTTCAGTAAGGTTGGCAGCACTATCGCTGCCAGAGCAGGTCAACTGCTGAGATGACGACTTTATGGATATAATACACAATGCGTCAATTTTACGATCACAACTTAGTTGCTTACATCGAACTAAAAGGAAAGGGTTTTTGCATTCGCTAAAATTAACGTCCCGAGCGAAGCGAGGGTCGTTGAGTAGCGAATGCATAAAAACCCTGAGCAAAAAAAATACATGATCCAAGAAATAAAATAATTCAATTTTGTACTTTTCTACATGTTACATATAATGAATTTATATTGATTCATTTGGAAATAAGAAATTTCCTTCCAATCAACTAAATTGACTTAATTTACACAACTATATTTATATCTTAATAGTACATTTTTTTTACATACATCTTAAAAGTATTTAAAAAATTTAAAACATGAGTATCCCTAGAGTTACAATAACAATTTTTAATATTTTCATTAATGGTACAATTTTCAAAAATAATATTAGAATCTTTATTAAAAACTGAGTGTTTTTGGTTACTCATTTCCAAAAAGTTTTCTTTGGCATCTTCAACTTTTTGTTTTTTTCTGTAGGAGCAATCGTAATTGGAGTTTTTTTAATAAAATGTTGGATTAACATTTTGTTTCTATTACTATTTAAAGGCGTAGATAGTATCTGTTTTCTATGACCAGTGGTAAAATTCTTTGATGGAGCTGAATGATTTACTTCACTCTCTCTCACTGATGCGTCCATCGAATCTTCGAAATCTTGAAATAATAGTTCCAATGAAGCAACTTTACTAATTTCATCCATACCAGAAGAAACGTTTTTTTGGTTCGAAGAAAGCATCAAAAATAAATGGCTCGTTTTACTAGATTCACCGGTGATACCTTGAAATATTAAATCTTTAGTTCTCATGGAGTTTGCGACATAACCTGCAGCTACTGTGTCTGATCGCAAACCACCTAATTTTTAGAGTAAAGTTATATTGGCATCATAATAAGAAATCAGAGTAGCGGCAGCCCTGCAAAAGCAGTGACCAGTAAACTGAGATGAATGGTCTCAATCAAGGTAAGAAGCAATTCCTGTAGGCGTTGAACCAATTTTGTTTCTCACAATTACTTGACGGTTGTACTTTCCATTTAAATATTTGATAAAAAGTTTATCCATAAATTCATCTGGAGGTCTTAGTTCAATGTACTTTTTTACTTTTGGATAAAATAATGGTCTAATCACAAATGATCTATCGACGTATCGTATTCGTATCGTTAACTGACACGATAAATTTACTACCAGTATATTCAAGATCTGTGAATTGTATATTCACAAATTTGATACACCTTAAAGCTCCACAGATTCTAAATACCAGCAAAATCTAAAAAATTATGAGAATATAGGACACAGTAAAAAATTTAAAAAACCACAATGGAATTTATACGTATTTAATCATAAGATTATAAATACCTTTGCAAGCAAGTACAAATAATCATCTAGTTTTTCCATAAAGCTTATTATCTGATCCTAGCTGAAAGCTAAAGATTTTTTGGCCCTGTGCCCTTTGCTATTGTTCCTCAAAATCGCCTTCAAATTTATGAATTTGTTGATGTCAATATTGTGATGTAAAATCAGCATCTTTTTCTTTTTTTCAACACACCAAACAGACCATGCAGTATTTGGACTTACTTTTCCCTGTAAATCCTTAAAATAACACATTAAGATGTTCTCTTTAAATGAATCAGCTTTATTTTCCCTTTGCCATTTTAAAAATGTATGATAAACTAAGGTGTAATGACTAGCTAATTTGGTAGGTAGAATTTCTTGACGAATCACAGTTTGAGCTTCTTGCTCGAAGTTTCGAACAACTTTCTCTTCGTCTGAACTTTCATCACTTGAAGAATCGTTGAGATTCATTGTTGATGAACTTTTTCAGATTTCAAAACTGCGAGATTTTTTTCAGGTTAGATTTTGCATAGAAAATGTTTTCACTTTCGCGCGAAAAGAAAAAAACTTACCACGAGGCCTTGACGCTCAGCACTTAACAAACAATGAGAAAGACAAAAACTATTATTGGCTTTTAGTTAATCCTTTTAATTACTGTCAATAATTGAGAGAAAAGAAAGCGTGTTGCTGTGGGCAAGATATCCAAAACGGTATTTCTTTTGTCTCTTTTTCACAATACAAGACGACACGACAGCCCAGGATTGATTGGAGTAGTGCTACTGCTACCAGTGGCACCTCTCTTTCTGTACAGATGGTGCGCTGACAGGAAGGGAACAAATATCTGGAGAAAGAGCAAAGACTTTCAATGCATGGACACGGAGAGGGAAGTCGAAGTTTCGATCGAAGTAGCAAGAAAAATACTTTCTATGAAACAGTATTGTGTACGAAGGTGGTGCAATTATTGTGGGAATGAGTATACCTACGTTGATTGAGTATGATGATGATTTTAATTAATATTGAATGAGTTAACGATTGTAAATAACATATTACGGCAAAATACAGTAAAAATAATATATAGGCTGGCCAGTCCCAGACTGTGCCCTTTCATCGAATCTTTCGGTGATTGTAGAACATTCTACTGCTAACGCCGATTACATCTGTAACGTCACGCTCACATCTATTACATATAATCCTACACTTATTTCTCGTCCATATTTAATACCAAAAATATAATTGTACATAGAAAATTAAGAAAACCCATCCTGTAGTATAGCCTTCTTCAGTAGGGTGCCAGTGAATACCCTTTTAGGACGTTCATCACACATAAGTTTTTTTGACAGATATTATTCAAACGTCAAACGTATATCAAAATAGCATAAAAAATACCCACAAAAATTGTAGCTCGTTTGACTATACTATTATTTTATGCCTGATACATTTAAAAAAATGAGTATTCAACATGTAACCATATTAAAAAAAATACATCAAATGGTATTTATATCATTTGTAGGAATCTCTCAATTGTTTGGATACAAAAGATTACTTTTAGAAAAACCTATCAAATTTTCAAATAGACCCATAAGCTAAATTTTAGATAAACTTAGAAACAGGGGGTAAGGTGTGCAGGAAAGCATGTATATGAGTACATCCACATGAGAAGAACAATTGCTAGTTTTACTGTACGCATTAATGTGCTAATTAGCGTTCCTCTCACTTCTCTGAACTTTTCCCTCGGTAACTATGTGAAGAACGTCTTTAAGTCAAAAAGTCACTTTAATTACGAATAAAAAAATTGTAACATAATAAAACACAATAAAAAATAATTATTGTATTTTTACAGTATAAAAAAATTTTTTTTAATTTTGAAAAATTTTGAAAAAATATGAAAGAATTGTATGAAGAATTATTTAGTTATTAAAAATGATTAACAAACTGTAAGATATTATTTAGTAATGAATTCCCCTCTGTAAAGCATACTCAGCAGAGTGGGCAAGGACAGTTGCCAGAAAGTAAGAGGTCGGGGGTTCATATCTCTTTGGAAACTTTTTTTTTTTAAATGGTTAAAATAGAAAAAAGAAATAAAATTCATAAAATTCAAAATGTGTGGTATGGTAATGTAATGTGGCATTATGTGATGTACAGGAAACTGAAAGCACGTCACGAGGGGTGGGGTCAAGGGGGAGAATCAAGCAAAATCCACTTCCATCACACTTTTTCTCAAGGTCACAATCTGAAATCGTTGAGTTACCCCCAAGCATAACGTGCCTATAAAAATACAACTTTAAATACAGGACTGTTCTTAGGAAAACGTGAAGCATAAAATGCTTATTTCAAATTATATTTATGCAGGTCTACCACCTTATACACTTACTTTGAGAAATAGAGCACTCGTTATGTTAATAATAAATTGAAAGCCAATTGATGGCTTTTGTAATTAGACAAGTTTAGAACTAATAAAATCATTAAAATGCAATCATAATACAAAAAAAGTAATTTGTAAGAAAATGACACAAATAGTTTTCATACTCAACATTACTTTAAATACTAGAAATACATCTATTTTACCATTCAGTTTGTACAGATAGCCATCTTACTTAGTTAAAGTTCTTGTAATGATAATAAACAAACAATAAGTTTAAGTTCGTACTATAGTCTATAGAGGTGAATATTAAAAAAAAGGATTGTTTTAACGTTACTTATTATGTTGCATTATCTAAAAGCAACACCAACAGATAAATTAACTCTGATTCTATGTTAATGTGAAAAGTATAATTTTTTGTCTTATGACTCTCGTAGAGCTTTTTTTCATACAAAATGTTGAGAAAAATAAACAAATCATACAAATATCTTAACTTAATTTATTATTACTGGATAGCATAGCGTAATGAAATATTTCATTATCATAAATAAATTTTCTTAATTGGCCGTGGCTCTGTGCCTTCCAGATTTTTGAGGCTGACTGAACTCGGACATGGAAACATTTGACATTAATACACAGTTATTACTTAAATAACATGATATTAATGTTGTATACATACACACATATGTATTTAATATGTCTCATGTGGATATTTTCTGTATATTATGTATATTTACTAATATTTTAAAGTATAGATTGAATTTATCACCTATGTATTTGTGTAACTATGTGGGCAAATATTATGTAGTATACACGATCCTAAGCATGGTTTTTAAGTAAGGTCAATATTCTTTTTACTTCTCAATAATTCTAATTTAGTAAAATATTAAATTTCCCCCCTTAATTTATCTCTGAGCATTTTTCAGCCCACATCATTATTTGAAGGTCTACCCTTGAGACCCCCGTTATCATACTTAAATACAAGGTAGAATTAGCTAAATCAATCTGTAATTATATTTAATTAAGTTTTTGAAGGGCCCCTGCTTTAGCTACCTTTACTATATAATAAAACTAGTGCAGTTGGTGTCTTATTTTAATTAAACAACTGTTTCGCTTCATCCCCTTAATCCTACAACTCTTTTTCAACTCCAACCTAAAAAATTTTAGAAATATTCCTTCGTTGCTTTATTTTGCGTCATAACTTTCGAACGTCTTAACCATCTTCAAATATTAAAGCAAAATCTAATTTTATTTTGTACTACTTTAATAAAATCAAATATTGTTGAGAAAGTTTTAGTTTGTTTAAAATCACACATTTCTTACAATGTTATTTTGTGTATAATTTGTAAGCAAACTTCTGAGCTAACTGTAAGATGTTGTTATTGAACGCTGATTCGTTATTTAGTTTGAAAAAAATCCATGAATAATGTTATAGAATATGAAAAAAAATTTAATACGGTGACATAATAATCAGTCAAACAACAATGAATAAGCTTACGAAATGCTTATACAGTGGACCTTACCAGTATTCCTTTTTACCACGTACAGTTTGGTCAAGCCCTTGACAAGACACAGAAGCTAACGTGTCAGATTAAAAGAAAAAGACAGTATAGAAAAATAGCCTAGGAGAAGATATAATAAATATTTGAGAAAATGAGAACAAGAGTAGTGGTAGAGTAGAATCGATAAAAAAAAACAAGAGCATGAGATAAAGAGAGAGTAAGAGCGAGAATGCAAAGAGAACCTTGAGCCAGCATTCACACTTAAGGTGACGTGAGATATATTGGAAACTTACGGGGCCTGACGAGGGATCTAGTTAGGTGTATCGCGTGGGAGAGAGTATTAGTATGCAAGTATACATCGAGTCTCAGTAAACACACTGCTTATGTAATGGTTATGACCACTAAGTTATTGACTATTGTTATATAAGGATCAAGAGAGGTAGAGTATGAGCAATATACATTTTCTTTAAAATTAAAGCTATCTCTAACTATGTATCTAGCCCAGACACAAATCTCCTGTAAGATGATAGACCCTATAGGAGAGATGACAAATAAACCAGCAGAGACGTACGAGAGCTTTGTTACAATATTTTTGCACCGATGGTTAGTCATTAACTGAAAACAAAAATACATGTTATAAATAATAAGTAAATAGTTCATTTTATAATTATCCTCTGATTGCTTTTTCTTAATACAGGAAGTATTCAATAAAAATCTTTCGCTTTCATGGTGTTCTTTGAGAACATTTCTGTATAAATAGATGACGTAAGGTTTGGTCTTATATTTTTTAAGGTTATTTGTCGAATCGCATGAGACTTATTCTTTACAGTAAAATTTATTTTTCTCCCTTTTATATTATTCAGATTATTATAAACATTTTTGCTATCAATGGAATTTAAAGTAAAACAGAACTTCTATTGCTTTTAAGACTTTTCAAAATTTAAAAAAATGCAATGAATGTCCTTAACATGAAACATTTTTTTTCATTAAATTATAACATTATAACTTAAGGTTTTATACATAAATATTTTTGCCTCACTATCCAGGATGCTCTATAATCAAAATAATGTCATTCTGTTTACATATCGTTTTAAAAACATTTTTTTAGTTGCTGCTTTGTTTCATAAACAATAAATAAGGTATTTATTTGTGGAATATCATTTTTTAAGTATTTATGCATTGCTTTAAAGCATTTATTTTTAGCATTAACGCCTTCAGTAAGTAAAAGAACTTTTTTCTATATTCACAATTTTATTCGTATAAAATAGTTTGTCATTTTCGTTATTTATATCAAAATCTGTCACGAAAATTTTTTTATAACTTTCTAACTTTCATTGCATATGTAAATTTTTTTGAATAAAAAATAACATTATGGCACTAGCGTTTTTAAAAATATTATCCAATAAGCAATATATAGTGTAAAGTTACATCCAGACGGCGCGCAGCGCCAGAACCCGCTAGTCTTGATTTATAGATGCATTAATATATCCTTGAGCCTCTGCGTTTGTGTGTCATGTGTGATACCTTTCATTCAGACTGTTGCCTGTTTACATTGTGATTTCGTGACTATGTCTATAGATGTGATAGAAATAGCTACTTATGAACAGACTAATACAATTTTTACAGATATGCAAACACATTCGTCAGGACTAGCAGATCCTGGCGTCCTCTGGATCAAGATTTATGCCATACATACTATACTGAGAATTTATTCCTACTATGCCCACCGCAATACCATGTTATTGAAAGGTTTCGTAAATAATATTGTTACATATCCTCCAACTTTTGAATGATTTTTCTCGTTGTGCTCAATGTCATTTAAATTTGAAAAAAAAATTTATGGTTGTTAAGAAAGATAATTTTTATTTATTTTTTTTACAAATGTTGAAAACGAATTTTTAGTGTATCATTGAAAATATTATTTTACAAAATATTGAAGTATTTTGATGATTTTGCAAGGTTTTTATTTAATTTAAGCAATGCTGTAAGTGTGTACGAAATAATTCACGCAAAATGCTCAATATTTTTACGGAAACCTAAATTTCAACCATTCATTGAAAACACAACATAATGAAGAAAATTGCTGAATATTTCAAGCATGAGCAAGACAGTTAGTTGAAAATTGTAATATCTATATAAAACAGAAAAACATGATAAAAGTTCAGAAATCATGTATACAAATAAGTAACAAAAATTAATTTATTACATTGAAACTATCATTTGAAATTATAAACAAAGCAAGTTTCGTTTCACCTGTAAGTTCTAAATGTTAAAGTTTAGTTTGTTTCATTTTTCATGGGAATGCTAAAATCGTATGATACGATGAAGGTATTGTAATTCAAATACAATAATTTTTTATCTAATCATTATCTGGTAGTAGTAGATTTGTGCGCGAAGTGCGCTAGTGGATAAAGGCGCATTAGTATGTGTATACTTATACTTATATACTTTTTTAAATTATTAATCAAGCCCATATTTGGAGACAAAATTTAGGAGATAATTAGATCAAGAAGATAAATAAGATTACAGACGATTAAAACATAACATGATTTTCCATCTTTGTTACTATTTGTGATTAGTAGGAGACGCAATCATAAAATTTAGTGATTGACATGATGTATTCAATGACACAGCTATTTAACTAAAATCGTGTTACACAGCTACAGGAGTCTGATTTATACTGGATTGAACGTTAAACTTCACAGTATTATAAAGAGATAAGCTAAGATAAAAAAATGTAAGGTCTGAAATTAAAGTATGTATGAATATCAAGTGAAATTTACTAAATTGGTAAGTAATCATTTTAAATAATAATGCAAAATTACAGCTATCAGAATTCTAGGACGTCGAATTGTTAAATTTAACGAGTTATGGAAAAAGAAAAAGTAAAAATGTAGATAGGAAGTTAAAGTTTATGATTACCGTAAATATACCACCCGTCGTTTTATTGAGTTCCAACAAAGTTCAATGAGAGATTATATAGCATGTTCGTCCTGGACAAAATCCAACCAACGGTAGTCTGCTGAGCGGAAAGTGCATGTGGAAGCCATGGATGACGAAGACCTATGCGTAGGATGTGGGCATACTCTGCAGTATCTAGTAGCAGTTCAATCGGCTCACTAGATGGTGAATCCAGACGGTCGACTAGCTGCAGTTCGCGTAGATAAGGTCAGCTGTTAGCAGGCCGATGGATTTGAGGCTGATATGATGTGACTGCCTTAAGCAGTAGCATATCTACGTTAAAAGAGTAAGGTGCGCATCGAGACTTCACGGTGATTCTACTCCAATAGGGCAGCTGTGGAATGAACAACTCTGATTTCATTGATAGATTAACAATTTCACTCCTTTCATATTTCATAACTGCAATGCATTGTACTTATTTTTTTACGAATGTAAAAATAAAATTTTCATGACACGACCATGTGGAGCCAAGTTAGGTTTTTTTTTTTTTAAAAATCCCTATGTGACGGTGAAAAGCGTAGAACTCTGAAACTTGCACACTTTACTAACAAATACCCATTTTGCATTAAAAAAATTATTCGCAATCGTTAACTTTAGCGAAACGATGGGTATGATAACGTTACAGTTGAGTCTTTTTTCGCGTCGCGCATCGACTGCCCGCTGGTGTGAGGTGTGTCTGGCTGGTTGCTCTTACTCGGGCGCTCCGATACGGCTCCGAAATGGAGTATTGTAGTTGTTTCAAGCACGGTCTAAAGTGTTCCAATGTATGTGCTCATTGCCAGGACTCGCAATGCACAAATTTTGAAGAAGTAGATCATGCTATCTCACATGAGCAGTCTTTCGTGGAGAATACGGATATCGGAGATGTTAGTATTGGACAATTTTCAATTAATGAAGACATGTTTTACAATTTGCAAATACCGGCTTTTAATGATCCAGTACTGGAATGTACCATGGATCATGAAAAAAACGAGGATGTGCTTGATGACATTAATGAGCAACCCTATAAGAAGGTGCGAACATATAATATGAATTAGTTTTACTTTTTTTAAAAGAATTTGTATTATTGAATAAAAAAAAAGAATTAAAATACATTGCTTTTTTTCGTTAACCCATTACTTATTTTTAATGAACCTGTGATAACATCTACAAATAAAGTCAGGTAACCATAATAAAGGTAATATTTACAAGACTTGACGTCCCCAAGCAGCGTTGTCCGAGCGCCCGAGTAAGAGCAACCAGCCAGACACACCTCATACCAGCGGGCAGTCGATGCGCGACGCGAAAAAAGACTCAACTGTAACGTTATCATACCCATCGTTCCGCTAAAGTTAACGATTGCGAATAATTTTTTTAATGCAAAATGGNTTTTTGCACCGATGGTTAGTCATTAACTGAAAACAAAAATACATGTTATAAATAATAAGTAAATAGTTCATTTTATAATTATCCTCTGATTGCTTTTTCTTAATACAGGAAGTATTCAATAAAAATCTTTCGCTTTCATGGTGTTCTTTGAGAACATTTCTGTATAAATAGATGACGTAAGGTTTGGTCTTATATTTTTTAAGGTTATTTGTCGAATCGCATGAGACTTATTCTTTACAGTAAAATTTATTTTTCTCCCTTTTATATTATTCAGATTATTATAAACATTTTTGCTATCAATGGAATTTAAAGTAAAACAGAACTTCTATTGCTTTTAAGACTTTTCAAAATTTAAAAAAATGCAATGAATGTCCTTAACATGAAACATTTTTTTTCATTAAATTATAACATTATAACTTAAGGTTTTATACATAAATATTTTTGCCTCACTATCCAGGATGCTCTATAATCAAAATAATGTCATTCTGTTTACATATCGTTTTAAAAACATTTTTTTAGTTGCTGCTTTGTTTCATAAACAATAAATAAGGTATTTATTTGTGGAATATCATTTTTTAAGTATTTATGCATTGCTTTAAAGCATTTATTTTTAGCATTAACGCCTTCAGTAAGTAAAAGAACTTTTTTCTATATTCACAATTTTATTCGTATAAAATAGTTTGTCATTTTCGTTATTTATATCAAAATTTTCTGGAAAATAATTTTTCAAATCTTATCAAAACTTATGTTATTGTGCGTTCTCCAAAATTTGAAATTCGTTATTAAAATTAAACACTATTAATTTTTCAAACTAATATACAGTTATAACTTTGGTTCATTTGTAAATTTAAAGTATTAAAGTAAAATTTGTCTGACGTATTTATTAAAAATATAATAAATAATTAAATAAACATTTTTATTGTCTAATACAATGCTAGTTAATATATATATATTCGTTGTCTTGTGATGGGGGTCGGTACATTGAACATACAGGGGAAAACGCCCTATTAGTATATGTATGTATATAAGTTTACCAGGACAGCTTAATACCCTACACACTTCGTGTGCCATTTTCTACAATTCCTTATTATTTTATGCGTTTCCATGTAATGAAAAATGTTTGCATAGACAATGTATTTGTGCGATCGTTTTGATTTATTATTTTGAACATTTATTAAATCTATACATATCTATGAACTCCCTTCCCTTGCTCCTTTATCATCAAATAATATGAAAAGGCAAACTTGGTAGTTTGAAGCATGACTATTTATTTATAATTTATTTACATGCATCAATATTTCGCTGTCCTGCTGGACAGCCTCTTCAGGATTAAAATCAGGTAGGTGCTAAGATAACACGCATCATGGACACCTATTGCACCTATAAATCAGTCCATATATTAACTAACTCTTGTTTGTTCAACAGAAGTCATGTTCTTAAGAATTCAATACTGTCATAAACATAAGAGTTTTTTTATCTAAAGAGTGATATTAAGGCTGTGCTGACATATTGAAAGTGAAAGCCTGTTACAGAGTAAAACATCTTTTGCCATAAAAAGCATACTAAGCGTGAAGTTTCTGAATGTACGTATATAGTCATATTCTATCCAAAACGTCGCTACCACGCAAATGCAATACAAATAGTTTCGAAATTCTTTGATTGTTTACTATGGAGTCTTGAAATAAGTAAGCGTTAATTGCAATAAAGTTAGAATTCATTTCTTTTATTTGTTTATTTACTTTGTGGAATATGTTTTGATTTTTCTTAATTTGGTTTTCTGTAAAATTATGCAATCCTTAATGTTTCTATGAAATATCCATTTTAAATCTGTGCAATATTTTTGGAAGTAGCATCTATTTTTTTTCTTAAGCTAGTGTAAGAGTTTTTACAGTTTAAATTATACAATAAATACAGAATTTTATAATTACTTTTCCTTCTCCTATCATCATAAACTTAAGCAACAAACTTTGTTACCTTAACTCAATTTCCAATAATAAGTACCCAAGTGCAGAAATAATTAACTGAAAAGCCTGTTGCATTAAAAAATGTCTACGAAGTAACAGATGTGTCCTATTAATAACATGGCATCTAGTGATTCTGGTATACGCTTTTTTTAATACTGAATGTTACAATTAAATCAACGGTAATTTGGTGCTCTCTCTACGTCATTGACAAGCATGCTTTAATTATTCTTTGCTTTTACCATAAACACTCTGTATAACTGGAATAATTTACATTATTGGGATTCTCATAGTTCGTACACTAATTGTCATACTTAGTCTTATGCAGACCACACTTATATTAAAGAAATAAAGTACTTGCTAGTAGTCAGCATACTTTAAAATACTTATTGCCAATATCATTATTCTGCTTCAATCATCTTCTATGTGTGTGTGTGTGTGTGTGTGTGTGTATGTTTGTGTGTGGGTGTGTATGTGTGTGTGTGAGTACGAGGTATATCCATAAAGTCTTAAAATTTTGAACATCCATAAGCTATAACATTACATTAGTACTTGCATCTCTTACTTAAAGTGTTAAAGTCATACATATTTTATGTATGGTGAAGCTACCTTAGATGGAAAGAATGCTTATTAATAAAACAAAAAATCTTAAAAATCTGAGAAACTAATGCTGTTGTTATTACATGTCTCAACAGTGAATTCTAATTCCGGACAATAGCTATTAAAAATGTTTTTAGTATAGTTAATATATTTAGTAGGCGCATATTTGAGGATATCATCCACATACTGTACATACAGTGGAACATTAAAATATAACTTCTTTAAGCATGAAATTTCAAGCAAACGCATTACCAGATCACACAGCACTGGACTGTGAATGTCTATTGGAGAGCCAAAAGCTTGTTAATACAATTTGTTGTTGAAATGGAAGAAAGTCAAATTCGAAATTAAAGACACCTGTACAAAGCACCTAGTTACAGCGAATCGCTTGTTTCATCATATTTTAACCAATGATTTAAAAATAAAGGTTTTAGTAAAAGTTGTACCAATAATACTCAATCTGGTCTAACAACAGCAACGCGTTACGGTTACCTACGTGGTGCCTGACTTTATTTACCATAACCCACTTGTACTACAGATGGTGATAATTGTACATGAATCATAAGTTTGTCGTTATGAAGTGTAAATCAAATCTCAACCATCTAAATTAAAAACACAATTGAAAAAACGATTACGAAAAGCGTGCCACCTTTGGTCAAATGTAAATATGAGCGAAGATGGCATTATTTGGTCATATTTAATGAGTAAAGATTTTGATCACAGTTGTTTTTATAGGCAGGGGTGCGGCACATCATGGAATTAGCCCCAGAGAAGTATAAGAACTAATGAATGTATCATGCAAGTAATGAGCATTGTGTTTGAAGAAATCTGCCAAAAATTCCTGGATTAGTAGAAAAACGAAAATAGGCTCTTACACTTCTATAACGCTCTAGCTTATACATAACTATTTGTAGGAAAATCATTAGTCAAAAGACACTAGTGACACTGCCACACTCACCACATTCTAGAGATCTTCGTCATGTTCCAACGACTTACGAAGCCCATGTTAAGACGGCACTTTGCCACAAGTCAGGAGATAAAAACGGCATTAAAGTAAGAGTTAAATCTAACCATACAAAACCAGTTTTATTAAGTGCTTTCTCGCGTAAAAGTGGCTTAAGTTTACCAAACTTAAGCAAAACTTTTGCTTTGCACAAGTTTGCCCATGATTGCCACTAATAGTTTGCCAAACTTGCATTATCACCTTTGGTAAATTTGGGCAAACATTTGCATTCATTTTCCCACGATTCCCCACGTTTGTGCAACTTCGTAAAAATATAAATTTGTTAATAAAATTTCAGTAAGTTACAATGTTTCTTTTTTATTAGTTACAACAAAACAGCATACAATAAGGCATAAAATTTGAAATGTTAATTTTTCATTTGAAAAAAATACTACCTAATAAAATAATATTACCGTAAAACACTTTAAAGTACTGTTTTTAGAATCTCTGTAACATTTTCATGTAAACTTTCAATAATAAACATAAAAATTAAGCAAAATATTAAGCAGCATTCTGTTGATTTTTTTTTGTTTTTTTTTTTTTTGTTTGATTTAACTGTACTTTCAATTTTTCTTGTACTTTTTTCTATCATTGGAATCTCTTTAATAGGTACAATCTTACTTTGTTCGGGCTGTGTAGATTCAGCATTATCCTGTTGTTTTTTTTGTCATGAGTCTGTTAAGGATTACGTAGCGTTGAGCAAAGGTACATCACAACGTTTTTGTAATCCACGTCAGAAATTTTATATTTTTTTTTGTTGCATTTTTATTAATAAAGCCTGAAATATTAAAATTACAATTTTTAATTTTCACAAGTTTTAGAGATTGTATAAATAGCTATGCAAGAAAAAAAAAAAAAAGTAAAAAACTTACTTTGAACAGCCATGTACACATTTTCTGGTGTAGGCTGCCATCCTTTTCTACCAATTACTGAACTGATTTTTAGTTGTTCTTCACCTAAAATTAATTTCATCAGCTTTCTCGTCATTTCTCGCGGTTGTTTGTTGTATAGCCCGTGTAAATGATTTAGCTGCAGCTGATTAACCACTACATTTGACCCTTTGCTCAGCTCTAGCTATATATTATAGTCAAAATTAATCTACGTATAATATATAAAAATATAAATAATATGAATAGTCACCATGTTGTTTTTCGAAAAAATTTTTGAAACTAAAAAATTGTCAACTCCAGAGTTTTGTGCGAAGTAAACAATTTCCATCAATTCCAAAATATATCGTAACTTTTGAAGTTGAATTTCGTCAACTACAAAAAAAGAAATTATTAAAACTTGATTTAAAAATCTATTTATCTGCGCTCTCAACAGGCAGTGTGCTTATTTGCACAAATACACGCAGTTAAAAGAATTAATTTTTTTGTTTGTCATAAAAAGACAAGTGTGTGACATTTGTTANTGTATACAAATTTTTTTTAATCATACATTGCACATAGGATTTCTCAAATCTTTTCTTAAATTATGCGATTGTCAATGTTTGTATTTGTGTAATAATTGTAATGTAACTTATGAAAATAATGCGGTCGTTACAAAATATAAGCTACATATTGTTTTCAAGTGTAATATTCTCTAAAGTTACGTTCCTATCGTTTATTAATGTGATAACATTACATATTAAATAGAACTTTTATTAACTTTAAATATAACATTGTTATAAATTTATATTCCTTACTTATGGGTATTCTCGAGCACAAGCAAGTTTTTCTTGTATCTTGGCATTGCTGCATTTCCTCGATCATTTCGACTTTAGTATGGGAAACTGTGGGTAGCAAAAGAGTAGCCATAACCTCCAAGTTTTTCTCACTAATAGTAGAAATTTCGCTGTCACTAGTCCTATTTTCCGTTGAGTTCTCATTTTTATCGTCCGATTTCTTGTTTTTGTCCGGTGCTCTAAAAATAAACAATTTTATATACAAATTTTGCTTTCATTTTTTTTCAAATTCTTCACTTACTTCGTTTCGAAAATACTCTTCTTCTGCATAATAATCGTATTTCTTTCTTTCGCTACTTCTGGCCTCATTGACAGCATACTCTTAAATTCCGCATTACACTGCCGTTTCTTGTAAATCGATTTATCTGAAGTCAATTTACGCTTATCAGGCGTAATTACATTACCATCTGTCGTAACGTATAAGGATTCCAGCTAATATTTATTACCTGGTTAAAGAAACAATTAGCTAAAATTATGAGTTTTCAGACGGCTTTTAAGTTAATTTACACGCGTTAATGAAAATGAGTCTGCGTTGTCAACTCTCACGCCTTGCCTCTTATATGCATCCCACTCTAGTTATAAATATATACGTTGATGTGTAGCTACTGCGTAAAAAACGTGAGAAGAAAATCAGGTTGCATAAATAAAAAAAAATTAAACTGCCGTTTTTAAAAACGTATTTTTTTCTGCACGTAGCCGATTGGTAGATTTTAAGCATTTCATATGACGTACATGCAATTGAATAAAATTGATAGGGTTAGAATAAAATTTTTTTACTTACAACTCGTTTTTATAAGTTCTGCCATGTACCAACGTCCTCATCATTCCACCTCGTAATTTTCTTTCTTCGTTCTAACATCTTTTATAGGTAATACACTCGTATCTTTTGTATCTTTCCATAAAATTAAGGCATATATTTTGAGAAGGAAATCGTGTTGTTCGCTGATGTCTGATTCAACTGAACTTAGAGCTTTTGTTTCTCGCAACGATCAACAAGAGAGAACGTCACTTTTTTCATAGCTGTACGTGCAAACGATTTAGTACTCAGCGTATATTTCTTTAAACAAAAAGTTTTGTTGTAATATAATTTAAAAATGCCGAAACGGAAAAATTACCTTAAAAAATACTCAAAAGATTCTACATATAGGATACTGAAAAAAAACGGATAAGTGACAGTGTTTTTATTTTTTTGTACGTTTAAAAATTAATTGCCCCCTCGGTTGAAAAAATATTTGTCACAGGTGTGCATCTTTGCATAAAACTCTTAATTTGTAGATTCTACACATCGCAATTTCATTTTTAGAAAGCTCTTCATATTACACTGGCATTGATTTTGATGACGCTGAGAGTAACGATAATCGTACGGATGCTGAGATATACGAGAACGCTGAAAGTAATTAAATTAATTTGTATACATCTTTCTTGCACAAGTGAAACGATTTTAAAATGAATTTAAGTGTGAACTGAGTCATTTTAAAAAAATACAAACGTAAGTAAACACCCACGCGTACTTTTACACCCAGTATACATACATGCATATTCACACACAAAAACGCAGAAGCACAATAAAGTGTCACGTTCGCAGCATGTATACATGTACATACCCCCGGTAACTTATTTTTTCTTTTATTATAAACGTACGATCAACTAAAGGCATTTGACGATAGAAGCGATGAAAATGAAAGCTCCTCTGAATATGAGGCTGAAAGAAGTTCTTTAGAAGATGGAGAATTGACGAGCAAAATTTCCTCTGAAAGCGAAAATGAGTCGGAGATTGAAGACATCTTGGCAGATGCCGATGTACCTTTATACCCGCAAGCTTCACTAACTGTTTCAGAAAGTATTTTAGCTATTTTTGCACTAACTTCTAAATTCCAAATTCCAGGTATACTTTTATAAGGCATTCTTTCTTTTATAAAATTACATTGCATTAAGCCAAATAAGTGTGTGAAAACATTGTATAAATTTAAATAGTTTTTCGCAGATATCGAAACACCTCTTAATCGACATTATTATTGTTCAAGTTGTTATTCTTAAGTTAGTGAAAGTACGCATTGCACAAAATGTAACAAAGATACGTCTGACTATTTTATTGAAATCTCTATTTTGTCTCAATTAACGTCGATGTTCAAAAGAAATGATTTGAGAAAAAACTTAAAATAACGTTTTGCGTGAGTTAAAAAAATATAGAAATGATTACGAAGATATTTATGATGGATCAATATACAAATTTTTACCTGCAAATTTTACACGAAATAATAATAACAACACTTTTTCTTGGAACTCTGTCGATATAGCTTTATTTAAATCATCTAAAATCAGTGTCTGGCCTTTGTATTTCATGATTAATGAATTACCTCCTGATTTGCGGATAAAAAAAGAAAATATCGTTTTAAGTGGTCTGTGGATTGGTCAGAACAAGCCTGTCGTTGATTTATTCGTATCGATTTTTGAAGATGACTTGAGAAAGTTATTACGTGGTGTTGACTTTAAAATTCCAAATGAAAATAATACTGTAAAAGTTAAAGGAATGATAATTAGTGGCACTAGCGATCTCCCCGCGAAAGCTTTATTTTTAAATATCCAACAGTATAATGGGAAGCATGGGTGTCCAAACTGTGAGATAGAAATTTAAAAAATCTAACATGTTCAAATTTACCCCTTAAATCAAAACTTTAGTCTGCGAACGACAGAAAAAACACTGTCTTACGCAAAACAGGCTGTTGGAAGGAAAGCTACAGTACTAGGTAAGAAAGGTCCAAGTGCATTAGGTTTAATTGGACATAAATATATTGAGTCTACAGCAATAGATGAAATGCACTGTATTTACCAAGAACTCATTAAAAGACTAATGGCATTTTGGTTCAACTCAGATTTTAGAAATCATCCATCGTCATTGCTAGCTTTTATTAATATCATTGATAAAATTTTGAAAAATCTTACCCCTCCTTCGTTTTTGGATCGTTTACCAAGAAAAATTTCAGACTACTCATACTGGAAAGTGCTTGAACTGGAAATTTTTTTATTCGCCTACAGTTTACCTGTGTTAGAAGAATTTATAAAAACTGAGTATTTCCAACATCACATTCTATTAGTTTACGGAATTTATTTCTTAAGTCATCCCAGCGTTAGCAATGATATGATTGAAAAAGCGAGATATTTATTAAATGAATATGTTGAAAAATTCAAGACTTTTTGTACGGTGAGAAGTACATGACGTGTAAGTTACATCTCTTACTCCACTTTGCGGATAAGGTAAAAAAATTTGGACCATCACGGGTTTTGTCATGTTTTGCATTTGAAAACCTAAATGGAATCATAAAAAATTATGTGCATGACTCTAAAAGTCTTTAGTTATAGATAAGTTCAGCAGTAAAATCATTTTTGTGCTATACGGAACTAAAAGAAAAATATGTCAAAGAAAATAGTAAAATTTTTGATTTTTGTATGAAAATAGAAAAAAGCAGCACGCGTAGAAGAAAACTTAAACGAATAAATGATAACACGTTTATCGTAGGCGCAGATAGAAAATTTATTGCAGGCTCACGTGGTTATAGAATTGATATTTTTAACAATAATGGAATAAATGTGCATGCTGATACTGATAACAAGTGCCACTTTTTTAATAGCATATTAAATAAAAATGTTTATTATGAAACCAAATTTCATGCACCTAAGGAAAAAATGAATTCATCATGTATACAAATTTTTTTTAATCATACATTGCACATAGGATTTCTCAAATCTTTTCTTAAATTATGCGATTGTCAATGTTTGTATTTGTGTAATAATTGTAATGTAACTTATGAAAATAATGCGGTCGTTACAAAATATAAGCTACATATTGTTTTCAAGTGTAATATTCTCTAAAGTTACGTTCCTATCGTTTATTAATGTGAAAAAGCAAAGGAAATAGTTTTATTAAATGTAAACAATATTGTTAACGTTTTTTACAATTTAAGAATTGAGGATAAAATATTTGCGGTTGAAGCATTGTACATAAATAAATCTCAATAAAAAATACTTACATTGTATGATGAGTAATTATTTTTGCTTTAAGAAAAACGTTCCTAACTTAATAATTTTTAATGTACATATCTTTTATTTATAATTCATATTTTTACAAAGATGGGCCAACGTGGGGAATCGTGGGCAAACGAATGCAAATGTTTTCTCAACTTGACCGAAGGTGATAAAGCAAGTTTGGCAAATTATTAGTGGCAATTATGGGCAAACTTGTGCAAAGCAAAAGTTTTGCTTAAGTTTGGCAAACTTAAGCCACTTTTACGCGGGTTGAAAATGGATGAGAACCTTGGCGTAAGTGTATTTAGATATTATTAAAACGTAAATTAATATTTTTCTCACAACTCTAAATTTTTAATATATTATTGATAAGCTTCATGTATATACATACTTTTTAAAACTTTTTACAACCCAGGATATAGTTAGATAGAACTTATATACATTGTTTTCAATACGTAATACTCCACAGTACAGTTTTAAGTTGTTTTATATATGATAATAGAAACTATTCATATGTCACCCATTTTCATGAGTCACCTAACAAAACCGAAGCTTTTTTATCTTGTCTTTTAATTTAATTTTTAATATTATACTAATGTACAGATAGTATTAATTACTCGTATTTGTGGAAGCACTGATTATAATGCATTTTTGTTTATGTTGTATCGTTTTTCTCAAAAACAACATAATTTTCTTTTATTCAAATTTATGTTAAGAAAATTCCAAGTGGATCTATAGTTGTAAGGAGAAAAAGAATATTCAATTTATTTCAACCAATTTCATATGCATAAAACTGATATTTAGATTTTCAGATTTGCACTTGGGGTTTTAACCATGAAGGTTTCAATTATTATACAAAAGTCTATTAATTATTTATGATAGATATAATTAAATATTATCAATTGCTTAGCAGATAAACTATTTTTAGGAACTTGCAAATATATTCGAAAGTTTTTGTAGCTTAATTAATAATTTTAAGTTAAAATGTAGAAAGAGAGTATGATAAGAGACAGGCTTAGAGAGAGAATTGTACATATAAATAGAGCTGAAATGATAAGGGTGTACTGCTTAAGTAAAATGTTATTTTAGCTCTAGAATTTTCATAAGTAATTGGAACACTTAGAGATATATACATTCTTAGTATTACTGCAATAATTTTATTTCCGTATCATCATATTTTAAGTCTCAACTCTTAAGTATGAAGAAGTATATAAGTATAAATTTTAATTTTTCTTTAAATTAGGAAACATATTAATAAAAAAAATTAGTGTCTTAAAAAGTTTTATACCAAAAGCGTAAAAATTTTTACCATATAAGTAATATAGGACATTCCAGGACTGCTGCAAAGTTAAGTGCAGCATGTGCATCTCCCTCACTTGCTGCACCTTCTCCAAAGTAACAAGTTACACATTGGTCTTTATGGTGGTTTTTTAAGCCATAAGCAGCACCAACAGCTGAAAATTATAAGTTTGTAGAACATTACAATACAAAAACATGTAACAATGGTTGTGTTAGTGCAATTCATAGTAGTAAAAGATCAATAACAATAAAACTTATTTGTGGAGATACTTATGATAGGGCTTCGGTCTGAATGATATATTTTGTTGTTTTCTATAAGATATTTACTTTTATTGTTACTAAAGGGATCATGCAGAATAAGCTTATTCTTATTATACGTAAATCATACATTTCGAAGTTTTGATAAGTACTATTAACAATAGTTATGAGCTTCGATTTTTGTTTTTCATTCATTCTATGAATAGTGTTATTAAGATAATACGAAACAAAAAATAAACTATTTATTATTCATTGTAGAAACAATGTTATATATGTTGTAAAAAAAACCTTAGTAATAGATAAGAAATCGGAAGATAATATATTTTGATATACTTAATCTTGAAGACTACTAGCACTTGCAATTGGAACGCAGTTTAAATGCATTAGAGTACTTTACTACAAATGTATGTTACTCAAAATTGTATACATTTAACGGAATTAAGAAAAAAACTTCTTGCAATGGATTGTGGGGCAAAATTAGTCAATACATTTTTATCACAAAAAAAGATACATGTTGGAGCGTAAGCCAAGGTTCTCCCATCGTCTAGCTTGGTTACTTTGGTGTAAATAGCTTTTGAATAAAATGTTGTTCTGAAATAAAAAAGTGCTAAAAAAGCCGATGTAGTATCAAAAAATAAATCCAGTTGGTAAAGTTCCTATAATATTTTATTTTATGTTAATTTACATTAAGGTATTGCACACAAAAATACAAAAAAGCAACAATCAACGAAAAATCAGTGCCATCACTTACTACACGCTTCAAAATATTATTTCTCTGATAATACGTATGTTCACTATAACGAATTAAAAATTATGCTGCAAACATAAAACTCATTGGTGTAATTAGTAGATTTTAAAAAAGAATGATTTATCCTTTATTATTTAAAAACACGTAAGTTCTATGATTGGGATTAACTAGTTTTAAATTATGAATAAAAATAACATTGATTTACTCAACTTATATGTATTATCATTAAAGAATGAAAAAACTATGTAGAGCCATTACTGTTTCTTTAATCACGGCATTCTAATTAAAAATTTTTTTTATCGTATAAGTAAAATTATAAATAATATTGAGAGCATTCACGCTAATGTGTACTCAGCAACATAGACGGGGTAACACTACGCAGTCTCTAGTGGTGTACCCCTCCACTGCTTTACAGCATGTATAGCTACACCGTGCCTGGCCATGTACTTGTACACGGCTGTACGGCGTGTAAACGAGCCGCGCCATCCCAAATTATGCGAGAGAGAGAACGATATTTGACTATATACATTTCAGTATTTCTTGTCAACAACGCTGCATCCATTCAATCCATAATAAGTGTTTTGGTGCTCTAAAATGTTATTTTTGTGAAATAATCATTATTTCAGTTAATTTCGCTACAAATAATATTACTCTTGTGTAATAATCGCTGCTTCATGTCAACATTGTCAGCTGCTGCAGTATTGGAGCATAACATATTCCAGTAGGAGTAAAAACAGCTTTAAGGATTAGGAATCATTTCAAAACACACACGATGGATTAAATGGATGCAGCGGTGTTGACAAGAAATACTGAAATGTACATAGTCAACTATCGTTCTCTCTCGCGCAACTTGGGACGGCGCGGCTCGTTTACTCGCCGTATAGCCGTGTACAAGTACATGGCAAGGTACGGCAAAGCTATACATGATGTAAGGCAGTGGAGGGATACACCACTGGTGACTGTGTAGCGTTACCCCGTCTATGCTGCTGAGTGCACATTATTGTGAACATACAAGGAGTGTGTGTTTTGTATGAGGGTGTGTACCAGAGCGTTGGGGAAAAATTAGTTTGAGGAATACGTAAATCTTGAGTTTGGCATTAGGCGGTGGCTTTCAGTGGTTTACGGACAGGGGACTCACTTAAGGGACCTCGGAGAAAAGTGCTCAAGAAGTCAGTCTCAAGAAGTTTTTCTTCAAGGGATGACTGAAACTCAAACTGGAAAGGATCTCGGAGTGTTCATCTTGCCTACCACTGGAGAAACACGGACGGAGCTAACTACATTATTCCACGCTGCTGCACATCAAAAGATAGTAAGTTTTCCCTTTGAATGCCGGTACCATTTTATTACTAATTTATTTGATGAATTAAGATAAAGGACGTAAATTTATCCGATTGCTTAGTTGATCTAACCAAGTAATGGTCCTGAATCAGTGACCAGTAACAAAGAAGTGTGATTTTTGGATTCTCAAGTCATTTTCTGGTGGGTGGTCGTTTAGCTTGGAGGAATCTCTCCGGCATTTTCTGGTGTCTTTTTTTCTCAGGGGTCGTGATCTCTGCTCGCTTTCAATTTGGTGCGGTCGTAGCTGTTACGGGTAAGTGACAAGCGTTGATGTCACCTTGTGTGAAGTTATTTAGTTTGGTGGATAGAAATTTCCAACTTTTAAGTCAAATACGAGGTGATCCATCGACGGTTTTACTTGTGATACCCAGGGTTCTTCTTTCTTTCGAATGTTTTTATCTGATAAATGTATGATCTTGAATACGGCGTTCTTGTGTTGTGATCCACGCAGTAGTATTACCTGTACGCGTATGAAACATCTGTTTTTCTATTTTTCAGTTTTCAGTTGATTTGAGTCCTTATTTACGAAGAAGATGGTTGAGAATTGAAGCCGAGTTCATTCCAAATTTGCGTAAAATTATTTTATTTACTTCGTACACATACTAACTTCGTCTGGCAAAGGTTACCGAGTTGAGTTGGCAATATATAGGAAAGATTCCACAAAAGTTCGTATGTGTTAAATATTATTTTCTTAACACGCTATTTTTTTGATGTGAAACATCTTATGGCAGGCAGTAAACAGCCATGTGAGGGGAAACATGCAATGAAAAGTCTGGTCCACTCCTCAGTTGCTGTTCACCTCACTACTGGGACTCGTCTCTCTCTCTCTTTCGCCCTCTCTCTCTCTCTCTCTCTCTCTCTCTCTCTCTCTCTCTCTCTCTCTCTCTCTCTCTCTCTCTCTCTCTCTCTCTCTCTCTCTCTCTCTCTCTCTCTCTCTCTCTCTCTCTCTCTCTCTCTCTCTCTCTCTCTCTCTCTCTCTCTCTCTCTCTCTCTCTCTCTCTCTCTCTCTCTCTCTCTCTCTCTCTCTCTCTCTCTCTCTCTCTCTCTCTCTCTCTCTCTCTCTCTCTCTCTCTCTCTCTCTCTCTCTCTCTCTCTCTCTCTCTCTCTCTCTCTCTCTCTCTCTCTCTCTCTCTCTCTCTCTCTCTCTCTCTCTCTCTCTCTCTCTCTCTCTCTCTCTCTCTCTCTCTCTCTCTCTCTCTCTCTCTCTCTCTCTCTCTCTCTCTCTCTCTCTCTCTCTCTCTCTCTCTCTCTCTCTCTCTCTCTCNACTTATTTAAATATTTTACTATCTGAATTGTTAAAAAAGATATGTAATTTAGTACCAAAGTCATACCTCGTTTTTAGGATTTTTCAAGTCACTGATCATAGAGCCCCCTTTGTCTTTTTTTTGCCCCTTACTCACTATATGTCTCTAAAGTACCATAACTTGTTTAACTTGATTGAACTTTTACTTTCGCAATCTCTTTCTGGTCCATGTGTACTTTATCCAATTATAAAATTCTTTTTTGTCTACTCAATTAGTTAGTGAGGGGTTGGCGCGTGGAGCACGCAGGGGGGCGTTATATATATATATTCGATCACATCACAGAGCTCTTGTCAAAAACAGTAATTGGCGAGAGTCTCGTAGCCCGAAGGCCACAGCGTTAATAGTAGCTACAGAGCTTGTTTTAACTACTCTTCCGTGCTTCCTAGCTTCCTAGCTGTAGTAGATGGGTTGGTGCGTGGAGCGCGCAGAGGAGCGTTGGCCCCAATATTTTATATATTTATATACATATTTTAAAATTTAAATATTTGACCATAATGCGAAGTTTTTTCGAGTTCTTCTAATTGTTTTTATCCAAACCCCATCTCAATCCGTCTTTAGTAAAGAGCCAACGAAATTTGCGCACGTGCGCAACTACGCACAGTTGTCCGAAAAGAGATAGAGAGACGCAGAAAGTAATATTCACGAACGTATTGTTAAACATGTATATGCCTACGTGTAAGTAGGTAGTATAGATACTCTTCGAAATGTATTATTGTTCTTTTTTGTTCTCGTTATTTATAATATTCACTGATGAAAATATATTCGTCCATTCGTAAGGTCTTCACAGGTCCCTCGGCCACAAAATAGCCCCAGAGACACAGGCATTTATCAAACTAAAACAACTATTTTCGTCATAGACATTTTGTTGTATATTGTTTTGATTGGGCTGGAAATATGCAAAATTTTCTTGTCTGTTTTGTTGGTGTACTAATAAATTTTGTCTTGCTGTAGGGTGTAACTGCTGAGCAAGGTACACATGTAAATTCTGACGGTACATGGTAGCGTGAGTACTGGGGTACAATATTTTTCCAATTTTTTTTGCTTCTAAAGCTACTTGTAAAGCACTGGCAAACGTTTTTGGTACTTTTGACATCATGTTGGCTTTGACTCCATTGGGTAGGCCTCGCATGAATGCTTTATGGCCAACGATTTCCAGATATAACTTGAAATCAAGCTGTTGGTTTTTAGGAATGCTGTTGGAAAGAGCTTTTATTTTAGCTGCTCTAGTGCCTTGATTAATGAGACAACTCATTCCTCTACCTTTTAGCCTGAAACTGACTATTCTTAAAAACATTGGCCCTTCCATATTTAAGATAAGGGACCTAACATTTTCAACACCTTGTAAGAAATCTCTGAGAAGCCTATTTTGACCACTAAATGTTGGTATGTGTAAAGCAGCTTGACTTTTACGTAAAGCCAAATTATTTAGGGCTACGTAACGTGATAATTTAAGGAATTCTTGTAATTTCTTACCTTTTCATGCACTACGATATTATTCGAGTCACTGTATTCTTATTGCTACATCTGATACCTTGCTTATATCCTCAAGTGTCTGATCCATCATGAAAAAGAAATTTTGAGAAAATTTGAAGAAAGACAATAAAGAAATTTAGAAAAACAGATGAAAATGAAAATTTTAATTTGGTTAAAGCATACTCTAAGTATTACAAAAGGCTAAGTTCCTCACAAGAGGAGCTAATTTGTTACGACCAGACTTCTATATGTAAATCTAATTCAATTATTGTTCGTCAGGTACCAGCCATCGGCCCAAAGGCCTTATTTGCTTATACTAACAAAATAATTTTCTCTAACATCGTTGACTCAGCGTTGTGGCGTTAGGTTTCACTGATCAATATGTATGAAGTGGTGTACGCTAAGCTTGCGTTGAACTTGCTGTTAAAGTTTCTGTCTGATGGCATATGGTAATAGCGTGTCTAATTCGTCTTTTCATCTCGCGTCCTTGTAAAAGTCATTCTCTTACAGTGTCTATTATATTTTTCCTCGATATTCAATTTGTTTATTAAGGTAAGAATGATGTGTCAATCAATGAAAATTATTATCTTTTTTGATGATTTATGTAATTTTGTAATTGGAATGTTTTTTAATAAAAAAAAATTGATTAAATCAACTACCAATTTAATTTCACAAATAGTTTAAATAATAAGGTTTCAGATTCAAATTAACAATGTTAAACAATTTATAGTTTACTTAACTTAACTAACTTCTATGATCGTTGGTAAGCCACTGCTTGCTCGCACGCAGTCGCAAGATCTTACAAGGTTGACAGAAACGATGTTCCTAATCGAATACGAGAGCACTCGTGGCGATGACAATAATGAGGCTTTTGCTTTTAACGTTGGAACCCAAATCTACAATCCTTTATTTCTGGCTCCTCTTTAAGTAACAATTTAGGTGAGTTTACAGTTCGTTTGCTCGAGCTTTTTTTACACAGCTTCGTCACAGAACGAAGTCTTATATTATCCTGACATGCACGTTTCAAACACGTAGCTAAATGACCGAAGCAAGTTTTACATCCGCTTAAAAGACGCGACAAAACTCACTCTCCAACCTCTATAGTTATTTTGGAGCACTTGATAAAAGAGAAAAGGCAAATATTGTTATGTGCAAGGAGTTTTGATGCTATTGCGTTTAAGAAAGACGCGTCAAATTAGGAATCCGAACGACCAATCAGAGCTTCATCTAATTATCCTTAACTGGTACAAGCACAATTGTGATGCAATAAGAGCACAGTAACTGATGGTTAGAACTGCTGATCTCTCGGATCTAACATTGAGGACAAGTTGCTGTCCAAATTGTGTACAATATTTCTTATATATATCCGTTGTAAGAAATGCCAAAATTGTTAATTAGTCACATTATTTGGTGTACTAATTCAAATTGATTTTGTAAGATAAGCATTTCATAAGAATTGTTTGCTGTTAAACGCACAGTTCGAGTTTTGCGACGGCAAATCGTTTCAAAAAAAGGAAGCTATATGTCACGCGATTGCAGAATCAGGTCGACCACTTGATGGTTCGAGATCACTGAGCTTTGTGTTTTGGAAAAATAAATATTAAGTATATGACATGAGGTATCACAATTACATATATAGTCATGTAAATCATCGTTATAATTAATATTACTCTTGTTATTGTCGACCTAATTATTATCATTCACATCATCTTTATCACCAACTTCATTGTCATATTGACTATAATTATTTTCATTATAACTATTATTATTATTATCACTATTTTTACGATCGTATTTATATTGATCATTACTTCAACTATTCAACAATACATAATAACATAATAACAATACATAATAACTTATAGTCATCATCATTCATATCATTCTCATCACCATCATGATCATCAATCATCATTATCATCACCATTATCATCATCTTTATTGTAATTGTCAGTCTTATCATCAACACTATCATCATTATCATTATCAATATCATAATTATAATAATCACTATAATTGTCAACGTTGATATCATAATTATTATCAGCAATTCTATTGTTCTCAACTTAATTATTATCATCGATATTGACATCATCACCATCACCGCCATCTTTATCATCATTTTTAACATTATTATCATCGTCATAATAATCATTTATATTCTTATTGTTATTATATATCACTTTATAATCATCATAATCATTATCATTTTTATCTTCATCATCATCATCATTATCATTATTATCGTCATCGTTATCGTCATCATCATCGTCATTATTATCGTTATCATTATCATCATCGTCATCATAATTACTGTCATCATCATTATTAACGTCATTATCATTATTATTANGTTAGTATCTTTACTGTAAACATTATTATTATCATTATTACAACGATTACAATCTTTATTATTATCGTTATTCTTATCATAACTATAGTAATGATCATTATGATTATCATTATCGTCATCATTATCATCATTGTTATCATTGTTATGATAATCGATATTTTCTACTACTATTTTTTATCGTAAGTACATTGGTTATTATTATGATTTTTACTACAATAAACATAATTATCATTGTTACTATTATTATTGTCATATTAATTATTATTCTCATTATTATTATCATCATTGTTGTCACCTGTATCAACATGATTATTATTCTAATTACTATTATCATCATCATCATCATTATCATCATCATCATTATTATCATCATCATCATCATCATCATCATCATCATTATCATCATCATCATCATTATCATCATCATCATTATTATCATCAACATCATCATCATCATCATCATCATTATCATCATCATCATCATTATCATCATCATCATCATTATCATCATCATCATCATTATCATCATCATTAACGTTACCGTCATCATCATCTTTATCGTCATCATCATCATCATTATCATCATTATTATTATTGTTACTATTATTTGTATTATCACTGTCTAAGTTATCAGCATGATCATTATTACTATTACTGACCTTATCGTTAACGTTATTATCTTCGTTATCATCGTCATTCTTATCATCAGATTTATTAAAATTATAGTTATAATTATTGAGATTGTTGATATTATGATTAGTATCATTATAAAAATCATAAACATTATTATTGGCATTATTATAATTGTTGGTACTATCTTCACTATCGCCATAACTATTGTCATATTTTAATTTAATACTATCAATTAGTTTTAGTATCATTACTTTTATTATATATACAATAATTAATTATTATTATTGTTCTTATCCTTATTATAAGTGTTATTACTGCTTTTAATATTTCTAGTATTATTATTAT
>NW_019384290.1:198419-210459 GCF_000648655.2 Copidosoma floridanum | reverse complement strand
TTATTATTATCACTTGTTTAATAAATAATAATATAATAATTGTTATTGTTATTTCTATTAGAAATATGGTCATTTTTATGACTATCAGCATTGACTTTATTAGATTGCGGCTGTTAGCTTTGAGTCACGTCCTTTAGATGGCAGATTGCTTGCACTGCGTTTGTCGAAGCTTGTACCTGGAGGTGATGAGAACAAAAGTAAAACATTTTTTTACAGTCTTAATCGCTTGTTAGATCTGGTTTTAGTCTGGGTGATTTGTGTTGAATTACGATTTTTTGGGGGCAGCTCCAAGGCATCCAGATAGGAAGTAAGGAGACAACCTCATATTAAATTTACTAACAGATGTTTTTCATATTTTTCCCAAGCCAGGAGTGACTTAGTCTGCTATGCACTGGAAGCGAAGTGAGTGTTAATATTGCTACCAGCTTTTTTAGCAACAACACAAAGTTATATTATCCAAATATATCAGAAACTTTACAAAAACAGCAATACCGATAAGAGATGATATAAAAGCGGTGTTGAAACTTCTGAATAAGTCGAAGGATTACTCCGAAGGCACAAAAAAAAGATGGAATCTTTTCTAGAACACTTTGGTTGCAATAATATGCTGAAGATGTACAGATCAGGAAATGAGTAAAGAATTACACGCTTCATTTTATTCAGACTCTTGGAATGTCTGCTGAGAGGCAAGCGGAAAAGGAGGCTGAAAGCTCTGAAGGAGACTTGTCACCTTTCCTCTTAATAAAGGGAAAAAGGCTTGGTAATTTTAAAAACTTATCTCTAAGATAACACTCAATGATAGTGACAGTGGCAAACGTGGTTATGTAAGAAAAGAAGGAGAAAATTCTCGATAATGTCACGGGAAGCTGAGCTTTGCCAAAGTCGATAAGGACGATTTTAAGCCAGAAGAGGATGATATTCCAGTCAAAGAAGTCACTACGACTAAAAAGAGAGACTTTTTTTGGAGATAACGCAGTAAAGGACGGAGAGTCCCTGATTAGCATTATAGCTAAGAGTTTCAAAGGCTTAGGATCCGAAAAACAGACGAGAAAACGATGACACTTGAAACCCTGGATCTTGATTCGATCACCTAGAATGCTGACGTGAAACTCACATGAACCAGAAGTTTTGGTTGCTCACCATTGATGAGAACAGTGATGCAGCTAGAAGTAAATAAATAAAAGCAAAAGATAGCTTTAGTGAATACTGGAGAGACTAATACCAGGTATGTAGAATAAATGATGAGGCTATTAATAGGATTTTTAAAATGCTGTCCAAGGAGACAGGTTCGTATGTCAACTTCAAGCCAAATTGTCCCAGGGGATAGGTCTTACCAGTTTTGTGGGTATTCAGTCATTATCGTTAAGAACACCATAGCAAAAAATAAGCATTTTTAGCCTTACTGCGATTTCCAAGCAGGAAAGGGTTGTACTCCTTTCTGTCTTGCGTTCAGGCATTCTTGACGACCTTGGATAAAAAAAAGAAAAATTATTATTGAGATACTTTGATTACAATTATGAGTTTTTGTTTGGTAGTTATTACTTTTAATATGTACTCCTAATTCTTACCACGTTCTTATTATTATCATAATCATAATTTTTTTATGTCATTACATTATTTACTATATCATCGTCATCGTCATTATAATAAAAAATACTTTTTTTTGTAATACTTGTCAAACTTATTCGAATTATCATTTTCTCAACATAGTTATAATCATCAGCTCTTTTATTATGATTATTACTGATAGCCAAGTTATAATGACGATAGTTATTTATATTTTTTTTTTTAATGAGTTTAATCTTTGATTTTTTTCTTTGTTACAATTATAACGACCATTCTACTACTACTATGTATTTTAACTCTGTTATTATCTCTGCTGCAATATTTATGATTACAAACTTTTTCGTCACTCATATGTTGATAGTTATTATTGAGATAATTATGAGTAAACGAAATAAAATATTTATTATAATTGTTATTCGTAACACTATGACTATTTTTATTATATCAATTTTTGTCATAATCTCAGTTACTATAACTATTACAATTATTGTTGTTTTTGCTGTCTTTGTTAAATTAATTATAATTTATAAATTATTGAATTATCATCAAAGTCCTTATTGTCACAATCATCAACATTATTATTATCAATCTCACCTTATTAATTGTCATTTTCANTTCTTATCCTTACAATAACTATAAAAATAATTATTTAAATAATTATTATACTTGTTATAAATAAAATAAGTCACATCGTTGCCATTGTTAAGACAACCATTCTTATTACGATAATACTTGTATCTCAATACTTATTGTTTTTATTATTATAATGATTATTACTATTATAATCGTAATTGAAAATATTAGTTTTATTTCTTTTTCAATATCATTTTAATAACCATTTGTATTATCGTTTCCATAATTGTAATTCCTTGATGTGATATTATAATTTCATATAACTTCTATTTTCCTTTCTATTTTCATCATAGTCCTCATTATTATACTTATTCTTTTATAGTTCCTTTCAGTATTACCATAATCAGTTACATGATTGATGTTATTATGTTTATTACTATTACAATCATAATCATCATTATTATTATTATTTTAATACTTATTTCGCATATTTATCGTCACTATCGTTGTAATTATTATTTTTATCAGAATCATAATTATAATTATTAGCTTTGACAGTCTTACTATTATTGTTTTCTATATTATAATGTTTTTGCGTTATTTTCACTATCATTAAAATTTGTTTGTTGTCGGTTATGGGAAGTTTTAACAAATACGCCATTTGTTATTAAAAGTGGTGATATCTCGTATTTCAAATTTTTGAGAATATTATTTAATAAAGAAATTGAAATTTTGGTTTGTACCTTGAGGTAATTGTGTTCCCAATGGTGAAGATATGGTTACAAAGTTGAGGGACTTACAACCATAATGGACTGGCATTTGTCTTCCCTTGCTTTTGTCACTCTTATTTCCAAAACATTGATTTACGAAGAAGGTGTAGTCCAGGCCTCTCCATAATAGGACTCCTACATTGAAGAAAAAAATTAATTTTACTGAGTTCTTAGCTTTAACGATATGATACAATTTATAATAGAACTTATTTCTAGAAAATATTATGTATATTGCAATGTTGATTTTCTAAACATACTTATTACGTTTATAAAGCAGGCTAACATTTTAGTATTTACACTTGTAAATAAGTTTATATTCATATGTTTATTATTACAAGAAGTTTTCTGTATGTTGGATTATTGGGAAGCCTGTAGTACTAATACTTCAAAGCCATTTATATTGTACAATAGTTAGAGAAAAAACGAGTTATATTTTTGAGGATAATGTAAGACTCAAGACATTTGATTGCCAGAAGTTTTGCAAGTTAGAAATTATTTGTATTTCAACTTAAAGTATGTATAATTGCTATGACCAACCTAATCAAGAGTTTTAAATAAAATACACATTAAATAATGTTATGAACCTTTAATTTTGTGAGAACTGAGGATTCTGATTTTGGGTTTGCAAGACTTTAGATATTGTTAATGGTAGATGTTGACAGCTTGTTTTGACGATCAAGTGGTCTATTATAATATAATAAATGTTTCTCATGATATTTTTAATACAGCTGATTTTTCTTTTCCTTTAATAACATTGCAAATAGCTGCTCATAATCTTCACAACAAAAAATGGAATGAAAAATTAAAACTTTATACTATTAACATACATTTTAACGTCAATAAAAATCTTTGTTAGTTTTTTGCGGCTGCCAAATTAGATTACAATTTAGATTTTTTTAGAACTTTTTTGTATACAATTAAAACATACGTCACTTTTTGTCTAGATAGTAAACTATCAGAAACTTTGTTTATTAAAAATTAATTTAATTACGAAATTGTCTTATTACTTTTTTTTGAGGTGTAATATAAAACAAAAGATTTTTTTACAAACCATATAAGTTTTCAACATTTTGAAAGAGCTTGATTACTACATTTTCTTAAAAATTAGTTTTTCTTAACCGTAAAAGCAAAGGATTTCGCTAGTTTTTTTAAAACTATTAACTCCGTGTAAAATAGTTATGTTTTGTTACAATATGTATATTAAAAGGAGTTATTCAATGTTACATTTAAAATATGGCGCTCAAAAGAAAAGTGTAAGAATGTTTCCTTATCATAGGACACTACAAAACATGAATGTTACGAAAAATTAGGCTTCTTACTCTTCTGGACCATGTAGAAGCTGTGCATCTCAGCTTTTACCTACTTACACAGCAGATATTATAAAATACTTGAGACTTTAAAATTGAGCTATAACTTGTGCACTTAAACGAACAAGAAATTTATTTCTGAAAGATCTATTTAAAAACAATACAACTTAATAATTTTTAAGCCAGTGCTACGTTTTGATGTGACAAGATACCAGCTTTTTTGTTGCAGGGTTTCATGTTTTTTTATGGCTTCAAGTATAAAACTTGAAATGAAAAGTACTTAACAGTATTTTTTGGAAAAAAGGCCTAGAGAGTCTCTTACAATCTTTCAACTCTTACAATTTATGTGATCTATAGTTCAATGCTGTAAGTCTTAAAGCATGATTGATACTCAGGAGTGCCTCATATTTTTTCCAGAGCAAAGAATTCATGTAATAGAACTTATTATTTTTATTTTAAAAAGTTTTAGTAAAACAAACTGCGATCTTGGACTTCAGCGTCGGAGGTGTATGTATGTATGTATGTATGGATGTATAAGAGTAATCAAGTTTTTTTACTAACTCATGCAGTTTTAGTCGGATTTGGCTGAAATTTGACATAGAGCTTTGTCTTTCATGTCTTAAGTGGTAATTTAAAATCAGCAGAGTTTCTTGTTTCGGAAAACAAGTTTAAGTCATTTTAAGATTGTAATTTCACTGAAAAAAAAATTTTTTTCGGCTATAACTTTGTTACCTGATTTTTCGAGGTATGCTATGCAAAACAAAGTTGTAGATTTAATTGATATAAAACTTTTTTGTGTTTAACATGTTCGTGCAGAATATAATCTAAACGTTCTGTGACCCAAAAAGTGTTTGAAAATCGCCAAAAGTGTAGTTTTTTTGTATCTTACTTATATGTTTCACGTTCTTCGAGCCAAAAAGTACTTGTAAAATGAATAAAAAGACATTTCCCTCATCAAACTTTTTTGTTTTGCATGGGGAATAATAAATTAAATGTGATGGTTCTAGATTTTGTTGAAATACAACTTTCTTTTGTTTTAATATTGAGTTATAACATTAAAATTTGCTCTCTAAATCGCAAAAAATTCAAAAAAATTGCAATGTTATCCTAATTTTCTATCTAACTTATAGTTTTTTTTTTCATTTAAATTTTAGATTCGAAGGTTAATGTATAACTCGTAGATCTTTAAAAAACATCATTCTTTTTTTATCTAACGTTTAGATCTGTGAGATGAAACTAACTCCATAGATCGCAAAAAATGATAAATTAATAGCTTCTCCCAAATGCACACAATGTACACTCAAAGCAAAACCAAGGGCGATAGTCATTGTGTTATGAGGAGAGCTTCTCTTTGTCCAGTAGAATATGTATCGATTGTTCCAGAGGCAGGCAGCTGAAATAAAGTCAGCTGAGAAACGTTAGACTCTGGGCCGTCAGAAATTTAAGACGGAGCTCCTGTCAAGACTGTGGTCAGAACTGTGAGTGGAGCTAAACTAGCACGTCATTGAGTGACAGTAGCAAAAACTATCAGAGGCTCGTCGATGAAGATTCACAGAGACAAATCTGTTTGAGATAAATGAAATCTCTACATCCACACTCACATCTAAAAATTAAAAGATATTACTTAGTTTGGCTTCGAAGGTAAGTGATAATTCCTTATTTATCAACCACGATTTATGAAACTTTTAAATAGTCTAAGGATGTAGGTTTTTAATAAAGAGGGTATGGGTAGCATTAATTATTTTCTTACAAGTTAAATAAAGAAGGAATTATTTGTGTGACAATTCTAAATGGAATGAACAAACAAGAAATTACTTTATACCATTGATCCGAAGTTAGCAGCTAGTCTAAATGTCATACTAGGAAAGGATGACAAAGGCAAAGAACAGATAATGAATCTGATGTCAAGTAGTATTTTCTTAAAATATTAAACTAGATACATTAGAATATTGTACCACATCGCTCATTATGGAAAGATAGTAAAGAGGATCGAAGAAATTGAAAGAATAATATTAAGGCAAATGCTTATTAAATATAAAAGAATCTTTATTCTACAATATTTGATCCAAAAAAACAAACTGATATTAGATTTTGCAAGCAAATTACCATAAAATTCAGAAAGCTTGAAATAGAGAGCAAACTGTGTATATTTCCAGAAGATAAAAAAAAAAGAAATAACTTTTACCATGCAATTATAGACACTGTCCCTGACGTGAAAATAGCAAATTTTAACAGATTGTTTTATCAAGAAAATGGTCAACTATATAAGTACTTACAAAAATATATTTTACAACAGGGGGCAGAGAGTTCACTTCCAAGACCAGCAGCAAGTATCGCTATGAGCCGTAATAAGTAGGTGATGGCTCTGCAGTGGTTGCTGCCACTTCTACTACGTTATGCATCGAGTGCGAAAATAGGGGGCAAACTTCAAGGGACTGTCCAAGGAAAGGCCCAAAGTCCACTTAAAATTAATACCTACAACCGATTCATATGCAATCTGCAGGAGCAAAACAAAAATAATCGTAAGGACTTTAAATGTTACAAAGGCAGTGGTAGTACAACGTTATAAAGGCAGTACTAGCAACAAAGATAATAACAGAAAACGAAAGCATAATAGAGATAATAATAAGCATATTAACTGAAGAACTAGAATCAACACTAATAAGAAACCATCCAAAGGGAATAAGTGCAACTGTAAAAACAATACAAGAGAATTATAAAAAGTTGATGATTCTAAAGCACGTAATAGCTTACATGTAACTGATCCTGAAACTTGACTCGTTAAGTGCGTGGTGGAAAATTTGGTTGACATTCTGTAATAAGGGATTATTCAGTTTGTAGTGAACTCAGGTGTAACTGAACATTTTTTCAAATATAAATTGTACTCTAAAGTTTAAAAAAGTTACAATAAAAACTAATTACTTGTGGTAACAGCAACTTTTCCGAGGACTTGACAGTAAAATCAGAATGATGTGTTTTAGGTAGTAACATTCAAAAAGGGATTTAATTAGATAGTGTCACTTGCTTTGGAACACTGGCTAGTAACTTGCTCTCGTTTCAACGTTTTGCCAACAGGGGCATGACGATTTACTTAGATAGCAAAAAGATAGATATATTTTGTCTTCATTCGCACGAAACTTTCATTTGGGTATATATCGAAGTCCTTATTGGATAAAAGAACTTGTACAAGATAACTAAAATGTAAATAATAAAGAAAAATTTATAAAGAAATCAATACCTGCCAAATAATAGCACTTTTTTACAGCCCAGACTCATAACTACGCAAACTACAGCAATAATAAAGAAGAGTGAGCAAGCGAGTACCAATGATGCAAAAGAAAATACTGTAGTCTTAAGTAAGGTATTCAAAGATGATTGCTTGAAAACTACGTAGAAAAACGTTGAGAAAACCTTAAATGTTACAAAAATTAACATTCACAAGGGTTTGTTGCCTTATAATATTCCAGAATCCCGTTCTCAGAGAAATGTATGATGTTTAAGTATAACAACAGAGCCATGGTCTGGCACGTTTGGTTTAGGCATGCATTGACAGAATATCTCAAGGCACTGAGAATAAATATTGAGGTGAAAAACAGCTAAACAACACTTTTTTCCACAACTGCATTGCAAATTGTGAAGTTTATCTGATTAGTAAAACTAAAAAATAGCCGTTTAGCACAATGAGAAAAGAGGCCATCAGATTTCTTGACATAGGAAACGCTGATGTACTTTTTATGAGCCCAGTCACTCACCTAAGGGAACTTAAGTTTGTGGTGATATACACTGATAGCAACTTTAGATTTATGATGGCATATCGTGTGGAATCCAAAGATTAAGCAGAATGTGGCTCGAACCGTTTTCTAAAGTGGTCGTGTAACCTTTTGGGCTTCGATGCTAAGGTATGCTATTTACGTATTTACGTACTGATCAAGGTAAGAAATTGACTAAAGGGTAAAAAATAGAAGCTCTTCAGATGCTGAGAGCTAAACTTGAACTGGCCTGACCTAATACTTCTTAGCACGATGTTGTAGCAGAACGAATTAGTCGTACTGTTCGGGACAAGGTGCGAGCCAATGTGTATGAATCTGGACTCCAGGAAAATATGGAGGATCTGGCTCTTAGTGCCGCTATGCACGCATATAGCTATACCTTCCTTACACATCTTGTAATATAATAGATTATTTAGAAATTTTTTTTTTAACGTGAAGATAGATACAACTCAAATTAAAAGATGAAACTGTGTGGCGCTTATCAAAATTAAGTTAAAAACGAAACCCAAATTTGGTCCACAACAAATTTAAATAATACTCATTGGTTACAAAACCATTGGCTATATATTTTAAAGACCTTAGAGAAAAAAATCTTAAAAAACTGAAATGTTAGATTTTATTTATGGTTAGTATTTTAAGATATTCCTGGAAAAGATAGACATAAAACAGGATAAATGACTCATTAAATTCAGCAAAACAAATTCAAAGATTTATTAAAAATGAAGGAAAAATAAGTGTTAAATAAAAGTGAGGACAACTAAAAGAAGGTAGAGTGTCTCGTCAAAAAAATGTAAGGGAATCCACTTTTATAAATGATACGAGTTTCTCAGGTGTCATTGATATTGCTTAATTGGAAAAACTAATTAAACAGGAAAATGACCTTTACAACGTTAATGCAGAGGTTAAGGAAACAATGATACGTGCCTCCATTGCTGGCTTGAATAAAAATCCCACAAATTATAAAGAAGTTGCCGTTACTTCAAACAAGTGTAGAGTGCTTAATCTGTTGACAAAGAGTTAAAATCTATGCTCAAATTATCAAGTCTGGACGGTGGTTAATAGATTAACAGTAGATAGTAATAGTAGTGCATTGACTGCATTGAATTTGAAAAAATAAATTTACAACCTTGCTTTAATTACATATTAATTTCTTAAGACGTCAGATCCCTGTCAAATAATGATTTTTTAGACTTAGTATTAAGCAGCATCAACTGGCGTACATCGAGTATAACGAATAAATGCTAAGTCCCCATCGACAAAAGTCTACACAATTTTGTTTACATACAAGCCTTAACATACAGTGCACACAATTTTTATTTGATAACAATTTTTTTATTTTCAACAATAAATTTTTCCAACAAATTTTTAGCATACCAATAGAATCTCCAATTTCACTACTTCTCGCTGATATTGTAATAGATGACATGAGAAAAAGTCTGTCTAACTTACATAAATATTAATTAAGAGACATAGTGTAAATGTTGTGAAAATGAAAAACCTTTTGAAAAGTAACAACTAGTTCTTGCATTTAATTAATAAAAACATACAATTTAGGTAAAAAAAGTTGAAAATACATTAGCTATAGTAAAAACACTCCAAATAAACATTCTACATGTAAAATCAGTATAATAAATATTGGAAGCAATTTTGATTAAAAAACTAACATATTCCAACCTCATAACATTTACTCTTACTCTTTTGTACATAATATTATTCATAAAATCATACATAATATTTTGTACATAATAAGCTTAACAGCATCATTCGTTTATTGAAAGATAAAACTGAGAATCTTAACAGGCAAAAGTTGTTTTTAAATTTCACTGTGAAAACTGTCCGATGTCTTATGTTGGTGAGATAAAGTGAGTAACTCAAACACGCACAAATGGATACAGAAAATACAGAGCCTTAACTCTGTCGCTTATGCACATTAAGTTTAATACGACTATGAGTTTGATTAAAATAACGTAAGAAAGTTCGATAAAGAAGTTTACTATAGTAAGCAAATGATTTTTAAAATGGTTTTTATAAAGATTCATGACAATTACTTCAACAAAAAAAAAGAAGTTGTGTATTTTAATACATCATACCTTTCGTTATTATAAAAGCTTAAGGGTCCTAAGTAAGGTTAATTTCCTGTGACGTCTACCTTTTTCATACTAGCTATATAAGTGCTGCAGTGCTTGTTTACGTAACTTGCTCTTTCGTTTCATCAGTCATAAGTGAGTTGTAGCACTCACAAACTTTTAAGTACGTGAGGTAATTTTATTGCAAAACTGTATCTAACATTAAATCGTAGTGCGTCGTATATAACTTTATTAATATCTCCTTTAGCATGATGAGACTGACACGAATGATCAGCGTAATGCTGCTGTATTTAGCAAAGGAATAAAAATACTTCAGGTGTTATTATTTTTTAACCTCACCCTCAACTGATCACCGATCACCTAAATTTTTAATTTATTAGAGGGAACTATTATAACTACACAACAATTATTGGCTGTAGATGGATGTATAAAAAAAAGTTGATAATCAAGGAAATATGAAATTTGAAACAAAATTGGTGATTTACGGCTTTAAAGATACAGACAGGTATGACCTGCAGAAAATATATGCATTAGTGTCTGATCTCTTAAAATCAGTTTTATGAACTGTTGATAAGTACAACTTCGAGACTTGACTGCTTGATGTAAGCATTGCATGTTTAAATGGTGCAATTGAAAAGGTAATTTATGTGAAGATTTTGGACGGTCTGTTTCGCAAGATAAATCAACAAAGAATAATGTTTTTTAGCTAGAAAAAGTTTTTTATGGGCTTAAAATCGGTCAAGCACCTCTAAAACTGAGATTGCAAGCTCACGTCAGTGAACCTCGTCACTGCAGTATGGAATGAAATAAACTTAAGATAGGTTTACAGAATAAATTGTAAATTCTCGTTAAGGAGGGTAAAAACTTGGATGCATGATTCTTACATGTTTCCGAAAGGCGAGGAACTTTTTTTCTAAACATTCATGATTTATAGTGTCGTAAAAAATAAAAGTGATCTTGCATTTATTTTAAGGGGAATACTTCTTATGTAGCAATGGTAAGCTACTTTTAATACGCATATTGTAACAATACATTATTATCTTAAACGGAATTGGTTATTTTAAGACCTTTTAACTATTACTTAAATATCAACATACTTTTTCGATTAATTAAGTTTCAATCTATAGTCTTTTCTATTTATTTCTTAAAACTATTTCTAACTGCTTCATTTAAGCATTCGTGCTTAACCTCGTAGGAGATCCTACAAATTTTTTTTCAAGTTATTAATTATAAATTTCGGTACAATTATTTCATTTCAGCTATAAGGTATTTTATTCCAAATTGTGAAGATTTATGATACGCAATAGAGGCTAAAGCAGTAAAGCCCAATTTTTCCAGCTAACAGTTTCTTATTCATGATCTTCGAACCGTAAGCAAAACTATCATCGGCATTTCACGTCTGCATAAGGCTAGGACAATAAAAACAATTATGAGTAATGAAATAAGTTTGCACAACGCACTCAAAATTTAATTTAATTGTTAGACTTATTCGTTATACGTATGATTAGTGATGCTTTACATTTATTATTTATTGAATCAACAACTAAATAATGAAGCTGAAGTTAAAGAAATCTTAATTGCTGTATACCATTGCTTAAATGACCATGAAATTTCTATTGAGAAAGAGGGATACAAATGAAAGACAAGAAGATACAAAAAATTAGCTTATCAAAAAAAAGCATTTTTAATACATAATAATGATAACACAAGTACTCTACACTTATGAGTAGGAGAGTAAAACAGTTCACAAAGAAAAGGTCTAGCAAAAATTCAGAATTTTAGTTGAAAATACATAAATTAAAACGGAAAAAACTTGGTCAACTAGGAAAATTTAATCGTATAATGGAATAAGATTGGTAATCTAATACATAAGTAAAAAATTGTATAAAAATTTTGCACGCGTCTTAATATAGTCCGTCTTATCCTATTATTTATATTCAATAAGACTATTTATTAATTCATCGTAT
>NW_019384290.1:150132-172694 GCF_000648655.2 Copidosoma floridanum | reverse complement strand
TTTATTTTTATCTCAAAGCAGTATTAAAATTTAGTAGATGTTGCTTCATAGATTAAAAAAAAAGTAAACAAAAATAAAAATTGGGGCTTCTGCCAGTCAATTACTCTTATCATGTTGGGCCTCTTTACCTACTTAAACTATTAGTGCTTACAACGTTGGAGAGCATGAGAATAGTTCTGTATTTAAATGAGATAATCAATGCTCTAGATTCAGAAGATTTTAAATTAATGAACTACCTTAATGCACGGTATTTTTAAGTTTTTTTTTATTGATTTGTCATGTTGTACTCCAGTGACCAAGAGGTTCGAGACCTATCGACACGATAATTTAAACACAAGCATAATTATTTGCGCTGAGCCATTGCACGTAACGCGTGAGATTTTCTTGTGTTTTTACAATTACCTGTAATTTTTCAGACGATAAAACTTCGTATGGGTTAAATACTGATCCTTTTTTAGTTAAATCGTACACGTTAGAGAGGTGTGCCGCATGAGCGCTCTTGACGCGATTAATCTTGTTTTCAATTATTAATTTTCTTTAATTGAAGTAAATAAAATATAACGTTTAAGGAAACAGATTAATGAGACCAATTAAATGCATGCGATGCGCTTTTTCTTTTTAAAAATTTCATTTTTATCTCGAAGTAGTATTAAAATTGAGTAAAAGTTGCTTTATAGATTAAAAAAAAAAAGTAAACAGAAATAATAATTGGGGCTTCTGCTTGTCTAACACGCTTACCATGCTAAACCCTATCGTCTACTTTAACTTTTTATGCTGAGTACGTTGAAGAGATTCAGAATAATTACGTTGTTATCTAAGATAGTAAAATGCGATTCGAATGAGCTTTGCGATAGATGAACCACCTTGATGCACGGTATTTTTAAGTTTTGTTTAATTTATTCGTCATGTTGTACTACAGTAACCAAGAGGTTTAAGACCTATCTACACGCAGATTGAAAAACAAGCATATTCATTTGCGCTGAGCCATCGCGCTTAACACGTGAGATTTTCTTGCGTTCCTTAATTAACGTGTATATTTGAAAGACGATAGAGCTTCGTATGGGTTAAATTCTAATCCTTTTTTAGACAATAAAGTTTGACAAAATGCATAAAATTTGACTAACTAATAGCGTGAAATAGGCTTCTTTTTTTTTTACACTTTTTAATTTAGTATAAAAGTAGTTTTAAAATTTTGTAAATTTTGTTCCATAGGAAAAAAAAAAAAAAGAAACAACAATAAAAACTGGGGCTTCTGTCGGTCAATTACTCTCACCATGTTTGGCCTCTCCACCTACTTGAACTATTCGTGCTTACAACGTTGAAGAGCATGATAATTGTTATGTATTTAAATAAGATAATAAAAGCTCTAGATTTAAAAGATTTTTGATTAATGAACGAACTCGATGCACGGTATTTTAAAGCTTTTTATTATTGATTTGTCATGTTGTACTCCAGTGACCAAGAGGGTCAAGACCTATCGACACGCAGATTGAAAAACAAGCATAATCATTCGCGCGGAGCCATCGTGCTTAACGCGTCAGATTTTCTTGCGTTTTCAAATTTACGTGTTATTTCTCAGACGATAGAGCTTTGTTTAGGTTAAATACTGATCCTTTTTTAGTGAAATCTTACACGTTAAAGAGTTGTGCCACATAAACGAACTTGACGCGATTAATCTTGTTTTTATTTATAAGTTTTTTTAATCAAAGTAAATAAAACTATGAAGTTTGAGAAAATAGATAAATTAGACCAAGTCAATGCATGAGATGCGCTTTTCTTTTTTTAAAATTCTATTTTTATCTGAAAGTAGTATCAAAATTAAGTAGATGTTGCTTTACAGATTAAAAAAAAAAAGTAAACAGAAATAATAATTGGGGCTTCTGCTTGTCTAACACGCTTACCATGCTAAACCCTATCGCCTACTTTAACTTATTATGCTGAGTACGTTGGAGAGATTAAGAATAATTACGTTGTCATCTTAGATAATAATGAGATCAACGTAAAAGCTTTTGCGATGAATGAACTACCTTGATTTACGGTATTTTCAAGCTTTTTTTTATTTATTTGTCATGTGGTACTCCAGTGACGAAGAGGTTCAAGACCTATCGACACGCAGATAGAAAAACAAGCATAATCATTTGCGCTGAGCCAATAGAGCTTTTAAGACGATCGAGATTTGTACGGATATAAGCTCTTAGACGATAGAGCTTTGGACAGATTAAATACTGATTCTTTTTCAGTAAAATCCTACACGTTAGAGAGGTGCGCCGCATAAACGCACTTGACGCGTTCAATCGTAATTTCATTCATTATTTTTTCCTTTTTTTGTAAATCAGACTTAAAAGTTAGATGAAATAAAAAAATTTGACTAAGTAAATGCGTGAAATTAGCTTCTTCTACAGTATACAAAAAATTAAAATTTTATTTCCGAGTAGTTCAACGTTGAAAGATCAAGAGTTTTACTGAGTATTCGAGCTCAACTTATGAGACCCTTTCACATTCTGGTTTTTTTTATCAGGCAATGCATGTTCATAAATATTTGAATTAAATTATTTCTCTGTGAAATTTACTAAGAAAAAAATATGCACTAAATAAGTGTAGTGGCCATGCGTTATTATTGCTTAAAAATCAGATCTCTGGTTAAAATACTTTGGCCTTGCTATTTGAATTTTGCGCTGGTACGGTAACTGATCAAATCTCTGCAGTCGATAACCTTGTCTCCTGTCATACCTATTTCCACCTCCTTCGTAAAAGAGTTTAGCTATGCGTAGTCACCCCTCCACAATGCTTAGGCCCTGCCTTTTGAGGCTAAGTGCTCTGGGATTGGAGGAATTGAATGACTATTAAATTAATATTATCTTGTTAATTATACGTCGAATCCAAATTTTGTAAAGAGCTTTTTAAGAGCTTCATCTCGTGATACATTTTTTCGGCCTTAAAATTAGAACGCCCTGTCTACTGTTTTTAATGCTCTTTTTAAAGTGTAGTACGCAATAACCAGGCTTCACTATCTTTGCTTTTTTTACTTTGATTGAAGCTGTGGAAAGAAAAACAGTCTCTAGTACGGAAAATTTGGGACCAATTGCTAGGTTACTGTAAAACAAAGGTCTAACGATGTATGCTTTTTACTGTTCTCATTTTTCTAGTATGTTTTGAGTCATTTTAGCTGCTAAAGTGGGCGTTATAACGGAATAAGCTAATACTATCGTCATAACGTCATTAAATTATCCTTGTGAATCCCCGAGCAGCGTACATACTTTTTCTAGCCTGCTTCTATGACTATGACTCGTTTACCATCACTATATAGGGATCCGATGCTGTGCGCCACTCGTATAGTCGGAAAGTTGGGGACATCGTAAATTTGTTCTGTCCTGTTGGCTGCTAGGTTTGTATTATTTTCTGGAGTGAATGTCAAGCCTTTGAAGTCACAGCAAAACTCAAAGTCAATGCTACTAATACACGTATAGCGAACGCTACTTTGATCCAACCTAACTATTAACTTCTTGAAAGCTCTTTTAGTAAGTCTAGGTAACATATTATAATAATTTCTAGGGTTAGCATTATGCTTATCAAGAGTATTGCCAAGGGTACGATAATGTACGTCTGGATTTTTGAATAAGCTGTCTAATTCATTTGTTGTTGTGGTGAATACGTACAAATGAAGTTAAAAATTTTTTTTTTGGTTCGAATATTATGAGAGTAGGAGGTCGGATGATTTTGTTGCTGTTCACGTGTCTATTAGTTCTAAAGTCAAAACGATTTTCTGCGTCTATTATAGTGCATTCAAAGTCTGCTTTTATGATGCTATATCTAACTAATAGCGGGTGATATTTGTTTTCTCCTCAGAATAGGTGATGCTGTGCCGAATTTTATGATCCGAAGTCATAAAATTAAAAATGACATTCCAAAAGCTGAAATCCAAAATCATAAAATAAGATAAAAATTCCAAAAACTGAAATTCGAGATGATGAAATAAAAATAATACTCCAAAAGCTGAAATTCAATAAATAAAAGCTAACATTACAGTCACCGAAATCTGGGATGAAAAAAGAAGAAACTATTTTACGAACACCAAAATCTAAAATCAAGATACAAAAACTTATGTAATAAACTCTGAAATACAAAATTCAAAAAATCAGGACTTAAACAACTACGACACAAAAATCCAAAAATTCAAACTCAACAACAATCAAGTATTTATATTCAATAAGCAAACAATTTTTAACCCCAAAAGAAAATATTGCGAAAGTGCCGATAATTGCAAAAGCATCGAAGCTGAAAATCATGACGACAATATAAACGCACATCATCAGAATACAAACAGAAGTGACATGGAAAACGAACTCCTTAAAAGCCTTAAAATCTTAGAAAAATCACTTATATACAACAATGAAGGCAGCGATCTCACACAATGTTCCAACCTACCTCGATAATATCTCAGCACTAAATACCACGGAGGACTACAAATATTGCAAAAACAGATAAGCACATATTTAAAAGAACAAAACTCTCAAAAAATAATACAAGTAAAAGAACGTGCCAACAATTGCATCAGAAACCTAAAATAACAAATAAAAGGAATAATGCTCTAAACATCAAAAATAAAAAAAAACTTAAACACATCATTTAACTCAAGCGTAACTCCACGTGAGGAAGCAGTTTTAAATTTATTACATCTCAAGCACATAGAGCACAGCAAGCTAACAACTTTAAAAAAAATACAAGTAGACGTTGCCAACAGGTTTTACCTCGAAGGTAAAAGTTTATCTGCTACGGACTTCATGAATCTAAACATGCCTACAATAACTAGTACCCCCATTAGAATTAAAATTTTCCGGCAACCTCCCGTCTTGTGGGAAGAAATAAACAGACAAGTTAAAGAAATGCTTGAGAACAAAGTTATTAAGTCCTCCATGAGCCCTTACGTGGCCCCTGTTTTCTGCGTACTAAAAAAGCTGCGACCCGTCAGACAAAAAAGATAAACAGTCGTTATAGACTTTAAAAAACTCAATGACGTAATAACTGACTATAACTATCCCGTACCAAACATATCAGATAATTTTGACGGAATCCGCGCATCTAAATATCATCAGTTTTTTATTTGAAAGCTGGTTTTCACCAAATAAAATCAAGAAAAGAAGACAGACATACGACTACCTTTATGTACGATCTAGGAATTTTTCACTCTGAAAGAAGCACTTTTGGATTAAAAACATGTGCACCAATATTTTAAGCACTTATAGCTGCCTCCATTGTTAGCATTGAAGGAGCAATTTCTTTTTTCAACGATGTATACATTCACTCTCAAGAACTCAATAAACACTGTGAAATTATTATTTAATTTTTAAAGAAACTAAGAGAAGTTAACTCAGTCTTGCAGCAAGAAAAATGCGAATTCCTAACCAAGAGATAAATTATCTTGGTCACATAGTAAGTAAAGAAGGGCTGAAACCCGACCAAAGAAAGATAAAAGCAGTTAAAAAATTTTCTTGACCAAAAAATCAGAAAAACGTCCGACAATTTTAAGGATTAGTACCGTCGTAGGCTAGTATCGTCGACCTATAGATTATTTTGCCAAAATAGCAAAACCCTTAAACATGCTATGTTAAACCCTTAATTATGAATTCTCGTGGAACGAAGAAACTCAAACTGAATTTGAAATCCTTGGAGATGAAATATGCTCTCCTCAAACTTTAATCAACCCTGAATTTAGAAGAACGTTTGTACTTACAGCAGATGCTTCGGGCTACGCTATAGGAGGCGTGCTCTCACAAGAAGAAATTAAGAAAGATAAGCCCATCGCTTTCATATTTCGCACCTTGTCCAAAAGTGAAAGGAACTACTGTACATTCTTTAAAGCAGCCCTAGCGCTTATATATTGCATAGAGCAATTTAGAGTACGCCTGTACGGAAGAAAATTCATATTAGTGACCGATCATCAACTCCTTGCATTGCTCAATTTGATAAAAGACCTATACTCCCGGGTCACACGCTGGCAACTTAAACTCGCTGATTTTTAATTTGACATAATATGTAAACCAGGCTTGTATAACGTAAGCGCAGACGCATTATCTAGAAACCAAATCGACGCTCACATACTTCCACTCACCTGCACAAAAAAAGAGCTGCAACAGCTGCTAACTACCAGATCAAAAGAAACTTATTAATACGGCATTATGACACGCCAAAAAGCAGGTAACAGTATTAGCTTTTGCTACAAAGAAGCCCTATCAGTTTTAGCTCCCAAAAAACGAGAATTTGACAACAATAACAATAAAGACTATGCACCTGGCTCAGCTATTTTTAAGCAAGAGTGGGCGGTCTCTTTTATAGATGTAAGGCAAACCGAAGAAAACTCGTCAAGCACCTATCACAAAACTTAAAAAATTCAGCAGCGAGACCCTTATAACGGCGAAGAAAATTTTTTCCAAACCGTGCTTTTACGCAAAGCATCTATTCTAGGAGAACAAGAAAAAAATAACACGCAGAATAACAATAATAACAATATTAGCCCATCTAGCCTTATCACACAAAAATATAAAATATTTTATTTCAAGGTAATAAATATCTTTATAAGAAAAGATAATTAGGTTTACTTCACTGACAACCTTTTCCAACCATTAGATGACAGAGCACAAGATATCCGTACAATAAACAAATTACCGCGCTTGGAAAAATTGACTATTGGCACACTTAAATTAATGAAACACAACAAGAATTTTTACACAGTTTTACCTATAAGAGGCCTCGACAAAGAAAGCATAACAAACACAACAACAGTGCTAAATAAGTCACTTATTAATTTAAATCAAATATTAATAGAAAATAATATATCGACAGTCAGTATCGCTAAAATCGCTAAATTAGAAAAATCAAGTTTAAAAAAATATTACAGATGCTACAAAACTATATCATATGAACAAAAATAATAATTTTGCCTGGGATTAATACAGCTCTGTTTGCCGCAGGAAAGATATAATATTATTATTATGGAAATGCATACTTGTGTCATAGGGGGGTATAAAGGTGTAAACAAAACTTACAACAAACTTAAACAGAAATATTTTTGGGAACATTAGAAGGAAGATATCCAATCGTATGTACAAAAGTGCCTTGAATGTCAACTAAAAGAAATAGTAAGTGTTAAAACCAAACAAAAATTAATCATTACCAACATACTTACTAAACCTTTTGCTAAACTCGCTCTAGACATACTTGGTCCGTTACCAGCAACTTAGCAAAATAACGAGTACAATCTAACAATGCAGTGCTTATTTTTAAAATACTATAGCAGTCCCATTAAAAGATCAAACTGCCATACCAATAGCAGACGCTTTCTTTAAGAAATTCATTTGTATTCATGGAGCTCCAGCAGCTATACTAATGGATCAATGCACTAACTTTCTAAGTGAATAAGTTACGAGGGTAGCTAGTCGATTCAAAATCAAGCAGTTTAAAACAACAGCGTTCCACCCCAATCAAACGGTTCTCTTAAAAGATCACATTGCACCCTTACTAAATATTTTAAAATATTTGTTACAAGAGAACAAAAGTGGGATGAATGGGTAGAATTAGCGACATTCAATTTTAATACTAATAAACACGAAAACACTCAGCACACACCATTTAAAATCGTTTTTGGAAAATCAGTACAGCTAATTAGTAGCGATTCATTACCCACATCCTCACAATACATGACAGATCTAGTCACTCAACTTAACACTCTACATAAGATCGCGTAAGAAAAATGATTTATGGCTAAAAACAAAGCAAAAAAGTTATACGACAAGAAATTGAATTTTATATTAATTAAAGTAGGGGACAATGTGTGGCTCCTACAGGGCCCCAAAAGTCATAAATTTAATGATTAGTATTCAGGACCTTACTTAGTGCTCAGCACATGGTAAAACGGAAACGTAAAAATTAAGATTAACGAAACACACAGCAAAATAGTCCACAACTGCTTAGACCACTCATACATCTCTCACAACCCCTAAATGATAAGAAATAGAAAAAATAAATAAATAAATGAATAAAAAAATTTTTAAAAACACCCATGCACATATACTTACACACGCATGCGCTATCTGCAGATAAGTATACCCCTTTCTCTTTTTTGCTTGCTAAACGCTTGTGTATTGTTGCCGTTTTTGTCTCATGTGCCGTAAAGACCACGCTGAAGCATGAGTTAATAATATTAATGAGGAAAAACAAATTAAAAGTTACTCATTTTACAGATAAAGATGATTCTCTGGCTATTCATCTTTTTTACCAAATTGTCAACTGAGTCACAGCAATCATTGGATATGACTGCGGCTAAGCTTTCGCTACAACTTTCTGTCTAGTCAATATATAGGACATTGCGACATTCCTGAACGGGTCATAAATTCAACTAGAGTACACGTGTCACTTATCTAATTAAACGACTACGCTTCTACACGTATCATTTATTGCAAAATCAAGCGTAAAAGAGTAATAAAACATTGTGGCACGTGGTCACATTATTGACCATTAAAAAAAAAACCCTTCAACATGGAACAACAAATAAATAAATCTAACAATTTGATTCTTAAAATATTGATCTCTACATGTATTATATACAAGTATTCAACGCTAAACCAAATTATATCATTAGAACATTCAACCGGTCTTAGTGGCTCTTTTGAACGGAAAATAAGCACAGCTTCACCGTATTCTGAGGAGAAAACAAATATCACCCACGATTAGTTAGATATGGCATTATATCTTGGCAGATGCAGGCGTAAGCCAACCGTTTAATTTGGTGGCGATAAGGTTAGGGAGCAGGAATGGCTAGTGAGCCTGCGATCGATCGAGCGTGCGTTGGTATCGATTAATAGATGCGGCAGCTAGGTTACTCGTCACCTCGCTATGGTACCTACCATATGGTGTCTGTTACTGACAGAGGGTAAAAGTTAATAGACGTGACACTATCAAAAAATAAAATTTAGAAAAGAGTTTATAAGATACTTGTAATGGAAAATATTTATGAAATACTGCATATAAATTTGTAATCTTACCACTTTACGACATATTCTACTTATCAGTAGGCAACTTAGTTGAAACATAATACTTTAACAAATCTACTAGCTCTTTAACACCTGCCATGTCTACCAACTCGCAAACATCAAGTTTCTTAAACGTATGAACCCAGGCTGGAAAACGAAATAATAGTTCATTAAATAGTGCTCTTAACTTCTAACTTAATAAAAATGACGTACAATACTACTGATAGTCACCATTTATATATACATGAACTAAGAATGTATATATTCTTAACTAGTAACCAACGTGTGTGGCACAAGGCACCCGAGAAAGCTTCAAAAAACACTTTGAGTGATAGATCTAGGCAATCGCCAACTAATGGTATTCTGAAGGTTGCAATGAGTCCCATACTCAAATCAGAAAAATATGGTACACATAAATATATAAATTATACATTTATATTGGATCAAAAGATAAGCCAGCTAAGAAACAAACTAGGCAAATCCAATAAACAATTATATTTACGAGTGATCTTCTATATATAAAGCACGCTCAAGAGTGTAGCAGAAAAAGTTGAGCAATAGCAATTTCATTTAAGGAGTTTTATTTAGATGTGGAACAAGTTATGTTTACACAAAAAATAAACTTAAAAATGCTTAAGTTATAATCTTAAGTAGCTCCACCAAAAAAGTGAAGCAGGAGTTTTCTAACTTTGTATTAACCACTGAGCCACGATTTTGCTGAGAAAAGAGGCATTTATTACACTCTTGAAGTAGATACCGTTGTGTTGTGTGGGTTATACGCCAGTATACTAATACATAAGTGCTAGCTTGGCTGGCAGAATCGAATTACAACTGTGACATAACATAACAATTTGGATTTACTTAATACAAAAACAAATTAAATCTTTTTTTAATCTATTTTTTTTATGGAAGTTATGACAAGAGTTAATATATTTATTAGATTAAGACAGGCTTTTTAATTACAATTTCAAACTATATCCACACTGTTCAAGGAATTTTATCGAATAATTTATAATCTACTTCGTAGACAAAAATTTGTCACAATTGTCATTACTTTCTTTTCCAAAAATTAAGATTTCATAAAATAGTGATTGCTAAATTAACGTCATCCAAAAAAAATTTACTACATGCTTGGCATTTATTTCAGAATGGTTTTTAAGTAAGCTTTCAAAATGTGATTCAATATCTGTGGATAAATTTCTGAAGAAATACACTTAAAATTGGATTGATTAAGCAAATACAACTTTGCAGCTTATACAAATTTGGGAATACGAGAAATGAAGTAAGATAGTGTTAGATATAATATGACAATGCTAGTATAACATTTATTTAATTACAGGTAGTGTAAGAACACTATAAAGGAGGGATGAAGACTACTACATGAAACTGGTAATGCTAATTCAAAGCTTCAGATACTTTTACATGAAACTAAACGTATCAGAATAATGTTATGCTCATATATTTTTTTCTATTTTTTTTTTATTTCACTTTTAAAACAAAACTCATTTTCGTTCTTTTAACAAATATGTATAAATAGCTTATTACGTAACATTGATTTTGGAGGGTCATTCTGTGGCCCCTAAGCCACCCTTTAGGTACACCTCAGCTGCCCTCTAGATAAGGTTAAATTGTAATGGATTTTACTTTTTTTTATTAGGTTAAATTTTTTTTAACCCCCCTCCAGATTACTTTGACTCCCTCAGCCTCCTTGCTTAATTTTAAAAGCCCTTTCTCAGTACCCCGCCCTCCTCAGTATCCTACCTGGTAAGGTAAAACTCTATTAATTTTAACCTTGTTTTTATTAGGTTAAATTTTGGTTAAATCCCACTCTACCCCCCTTCAGCATCATGCAGCCTCGCTCACTAATACATAATCTTGTAACTGGATAACCTACTAAGCTTTCCTTACTATTTTAAAAAAACTCCTTGCAGGTACCCTTTAGCTGCATCGTTAAATGAGGTAAAATGATGTAGGTAATTGTGTCTTATATAGTTTAACTACTTTTTTGTTACCCCCCTCGCTTGCCTTACACTTTTCAAGAAACCTAACTAATCTTCCTTATATTTACTAAGCATACTGTTTGCTAAGCAACGCTACAATATTAGTTATAGCCCTCTTCAGAAAATTTTAACCACCCCCTTAGAAATTATTTTATCTATGTAACTTGATTATCTTTCATTCTCAATAAGCTTATCAATAGTTCTGTTACTTCATATTATCATAACCGTTGTTTTAATTTTTAATAAGGTTCATGTGGAGTAAAGCCTTCACAAATATTATTTAGATTCTCAATTGAAAATTTATAAGAATATCACTATAAAATTTATTATCCTCTTGGAAAGTAGCATGATCTATGCTGTTGTATTTTCTCATGTCATTTTTTACATGATTCAAAATTATATTATTTAAAAGTCAGTATATTTGTTATAAGAAGTAATTAAAACGTTAGTTATTGTAAAAGTAGTAACTTTATCCAAAATATCAGAACAAGCATTAGTTGTTTATCATTCAATTGATGCTAGCAACTATTTAAATTTTTTCTCTTCAATACCTCATAATGACTTAAAAAATGTTTTGTCAATGAAAAGCTTTTTTAGAAATTTTATCAAGTTTGCTATACATTTAAAAGTTAAATTTAGCTATAATACAGTATAATTTACTTGGCCTTTCTTGAAATCTTCTATAAAAATGACTTTACTTATTTTCATAAATTTTTGCTCCTAATATCTCCAAACATTCAGAACAATGCAAAAAAAATTTTCATGCGGTATGGGAGAGTAACGTTACGTACTTCTTTAAAAATATCATAAGTTGGGAAGGCGTGTTCCATTTAACCTAAGGGCACAGCAGCATCTTTAAATAAAATAAGAGGTATTCCGTGATTCATTTTTAACATTTTAAATAGTACATTATGTGACGAGTGCGCAAATCGTGTCTCGCGTACGAGTTACATATACTATTTTTTGAAACAGAAGATCGACTTAATCCAAACAAATTGTTTTTATCGTGCTATTATTGATTTTTTATTGTCATTACAGATGTTTATCGTAACATTATAATTTATAAAATTCAATTTAATTTTCTTATTTTTTTTGGGAATTCCATTGTTTCACAATTTTCTTTTTCATTACTTCTCTTTCTTTTCTTCAATGGCGATCCAAATGTAGCGTTTTGCGTGGTTGCCGGAACATAGTCCACCCTTTGATGTTCTGAATTGTCCTTTGACTCGGCTTTGACATAAATAATATCTACAGTTGCGTTATCAAATCTTATATTATACGTAGAAAGAATTTGATTTTCAACTGCATGGGAATTGGCAAGTGGTGTTGTTAAGTTGATTACATCTGTAATTCTTTTACTTATTTCTTTTTTGTTGTAAAGCGACTTTTCGAGGTAACTTCTAGCTACTGTCACCGATTTTCAACCTCCGTGCCTCATTAGATCGTTTTCATTACCTCCGCCGTCTGCAAGCAACGTTGCCAAAGTCCTTCTCAAACTATGGCCTGTATATAGTTCAGGATCTGGTAACTTCAACCATGTGGCTACAATTTTTGGAACTTTACCAATTGAATTCACTCCTACTGCCTGACGATTACATTTTTCTTCATCATAGAACAAAAAAACGATAGTGTGACACATCTTTAGGCCTTAAGATTATTTTCATTCAGCAGATTTTATAATAATCTCCGGCAATAGTGAATGACCGATCAATGTCGTTCTTCGTCTCTTTGATGTTTACGATAAAGCTGTCTGAGGTGTCTTTAACATAGTTTAAAGTTAGATTTGCTAGCTCACTTCGTTGACATGCACCACTTATACCAAAAATAAGAATAACCTAAAAATAAAATTATTATCATCGTATCGCTTGAAAATCGTAATTACAAGTAGTAAAAAAAGCCAAATTCAATAATGTACTTTTTTACATAAAAACACTTCATTTGGAGCTTCATTAATAAATTTACGGATTTCATCAGGCTCGAAAATCATGGCTTTTTTTTCTTGTGTCTCGCTTTTTTTTTCTTTATAAAAGCAATTAACGTGTGATAATAGCTCAGATCGATGTGATCAAAATTTTTGACACACGTTTCAATCATCGAATATTGTGTCCATAAAGTTAATCGAGCATGTTTTTCAGAGAGCTCTTTAAAATACGCTATAAATACTTCTTTAAGGAACGATGTCTTCTTTTCTGACCGCCATTTCTTGAACGCATTGTAAGCTGCAGTACACTGCCGTTTTGATTTTTCAGGCAACGAATTCATAGACACTTCTTTAACCGCTTCAACAATATCAGGCGGTAACTCATCTCCATAATCAGCATGATTTGATTCACTGTCCGAGCTCATGTTAAAAATTAATATTGTTAACACACACTTATAAATCGCTAATAATGCGCACGAGCTTATTTAACGCGACACAAGAATTAATCTGATAAGCAGAGGCGTAGGGTTATGCTAAATAATTGATGCGATATTGCGAGTCACTGCTATTTATTATTGTTAGGTTACGAAATTTTCTCACGCATCGGTGCCGATTTCTTTGCGTACGACTTGAAGTAGTGCGCGAATGGCGTTCCTTGCGAGCTCTATAGGTGCATGCGAAGTTGATCTTCGCACACACTGTTTTAAAAAAATTTTTCGTCATTAATGCACATAAAAACTAGTTTAAACAAAAGAAGCTTCGAGTTGTTCGGAGACACTTTGTCAAGTCAACTTAGTAACTGAAAAGCCCTGTCAAACCACGAATAGGTATAAATTTTGGGTGACTCCTGATAAATATATGTTAAATATTTTAATAAACTTTATTATTTTGTCTTTTACCTAGATATTGCAGAACATTCAAAAGAAAAGAGCTTACGTGCATTAAAAACTTCTCATAACTTAATAGACATGATCTTTTAATGCATACGCAATTACGTTGTAATTAAACACTTTAATAGATCAAATTTAATTGTTGGAAATAAATTAGTTATTTAAAAGAAATTCTTCTTCATATAGAGATATTATATAAATTGTTGTTTAAATATTTTCGAGGCTTTTGTTAGGATCATAGGATCCTTGTCTTATGTTATGAAACCTACCTGTCTCAATTTCTTTTTCACATTGAAATTACAAGAATAAATTTCTTATTTTGTTGAAGTCTAATGCTATGCGAAATGTTCTACGACTCGTCATTCTTTTTTGATATAATATTGATGCTATACCAGCTCATGTCAGCGATGAAATTTTTTTTAACGAAAAATGAAACAATAAATAAACATTTTATACAAAAGAGTTTTTTCTAAATGTCCTGGGCCATACATTAAAAAAAAATCCATCTCTTTCATCTCATATAATTTTGAAAATCTGGACTCGATCTTTACTTAATTCATTATACATTGAATAAGACATACAAAGCAACATTTTTTAAAGTACTGTTTTGTTTTATGTAAGTTTTGTTCGTATGGGTAAATTAAAATTTTTAAATGATTTTTTTTTTTTTTATGGCAAGATTTCATTTACGTGTTAAACAGCATTATTTTGGTACTTATGAATCTTTAAAAAAAGCAAACTTAAAAAGTGATATTGAAAAAATAAATATTTAACTAATATTAAAAAATTATGTATTTGGCCCGTGAAGCGTATGAGGGTGGGCGATGCTACACTACTATACATATAAGTGTGTGTGTATTATTTTTAACCACGCATTATACTTTACTCTAAATATTAGCAAAACGATAGTTTTTTGATAGAATAATGCGTAAAACACTATTTTCCGACCTCGGGCGTTTTTGAGAGTCGGGTGTGCTCTTGGTAAGAAAAATAGGATTCGCTACATAAGAGCCATCGTTCTGTGGCTACCTTACGTCCTTGGGCCTTGCTTTGCAAGTCCCTCATGCCGCAAAATAACCCTAGAGACGACGGCACTTATCCGACGAAAACTACTATTTCCGCCTTCGGGTAGTTTCGGGAGGCTGGTACTTCCTCGGGCGAAAAAGCAGTTTTCCGGAACTCGTTTGGAAAGTCTCCTTTACGAACCTCGTTACGTCCCTCGCCTTCAGCTCGGACCGCAAACCTCTCGGTTCGCAAACAGAGACTTTTTAAACTCGTAGGAAAACTACCATTTCTTACCAAGGGCCCAAAGTGCAACTGCCGCTTTGCACTTTCAGGTCACACTTTGCGCCCTTGGAATTACTTTGGGATCACCAACAAAAAAGTTTCTTGCACCCTCCAAGCCCAAAGTACTTTTCTTCCCTAGGCCCCAAAGTAATTTATTGGGCGCAAAGTGTACCCACGGGCACAAAATTTCACTTTGCGTCCTCGGTAAGAAAAACAATATACACGACTCGGGCACTAACATACAACAATCACGCGCCTCGGGCGCTCATGCTTGTACTTTGTGCCTTAGTGACGTAATATACCGTTAACATTTTTCTAGTTGAAAGATAAGATTGGATAATTTAATAGTCTGAAGTAAAGGAAGCCTAGGAAATTTTATTATTGTTATTATAAAAAGTAAATTAGGTTTCCTATACATATAATGGAACAATTTTATAGTTGTAAAAAAAATTTAGTTTTTTTTCGTGTAAAATTATCTGTAATAGTTTTTTTTTTAATATGTTAGTTGCACCTAAGATTGAAGTTGTTTTCTTAATACAATTTAAGATTATTTTTATTTTTAATAAGCAATCAATGTCACTGAGTAGCTTATGTAAAGGCGTAGTGAAAAATTAATACATGGCATCTATAATTCATAGTACATTTTGTCCAAATTATAGATCTCTCTATGTTTGTCAGACCTCCAAAATATTAGAAAAATATGCACAACTTTTTTATGCTTTTAAATTCTTTTTTGTTTATTTGACTTCTTTACTATATTTACAACGCATCATTTCTTTTATTCTGATTTTTGGTCAAATGGGCTGATGTTATTTGTGTGCATGCGTATTTTTTCTTCGTAATTCGTTTCTTTCATTTTTGCCTCATGTTTCTTGTTGCAGGATTTTCTCCTGCATTTTTCGTTTTTCTTAATAAAAATTGTTGTTGAGTGAAATAAGTGTCAAGATTAAGGAGTTTTTGTATCTGTTTTTTATATTATAACTTATTAATAAAGCATTGACTGGAGAAATTATTGATATAGGGCAGAAATTTTCTTGTCTCAATGATGTAAGTCTGTAACACAAGGAGAAATTTGTTTTTCTTATAAATTTAAATACATTTATAAACAATTGAATACTTTTCTTATATTATCACACTGTAAGATAAGCAAAAAAAATCAGGTGTGGATCTCAGAACCCCAGTCAGAAGTGAAACCTCCAGCTTAAATTTTATTAAACTTGGTATAACAAAAACTGGGAGAATTAGAGTACACCTTATTTTAATAAATCTATAAGAACCCCATTTTAAAAAAGTGAAAATTTTTATGTTATTACGTATTCGATCATGCGCGTGCATAGAATACATATACCTTAATATACTGCTTATGTTATGATTCACACATTTAAGTACTGCCATGTTGGCTACGATATATGTAATACATGTACAAATTGTTGGTCATGTAATGCAGAATAAAACAAAAATCCTCACCATTCTGTGCTGAAAGAAGGTACATTTATCCACATTTCGCGAGACAAAAATTACTTCTATTTAAAATTAATATTCGTGCATTTGACATGACATTATATGTATACAACATATTCTTGTTGAAATCTTTGTATCCAACAGATAAAAATTTCTTTTAATTTTGGCTACCATGGAAGTAAAATAATCCACTATATTTTATTGAGATTAAGAAAAACTAAAGACATATAGTTATTTTCCATAGTAAAATTTTAATTTTTTAATTCATACGTTTTTTATAATACCTTATATAAGTCTCTGCCTTGGAGACTTATTAAAAGGAGCGGGTTGGAGTAAGGTGAAATAACCAACACGTGCTGTTGCAGTGAAAAACTGTAACACAAAAATACTTAATATCTAAAAATACACAAACTATATACAACCAATATCACTACCGTATATCATTTACCTGAATCAACACAAATGTTGGTAATCACAGATATTTAGAAATAATATACGCTTACAGTATAAAAGCGAGTGCGACTATGACGCAGCATAGCTTATCAGCAACTAGCTCTACTCGAGGCACGTCGCTCGAAGCGAGTACCCGCTTAGCCGGCTACAGACGTCATGTAGGCGGCTAAGTTTGAAAGTCGTCAAACTTACATCCCCTTTCGCAAGACAGAGGCGCAGGGGTGGTTACGGAAAAAAAAGAATAAGGAAATAGCTTACTAGCATGGAAAATATTGGATTCTTTCTTTTTAAATCCACTGTCAATGACGAATATCACGTCTGATATTTTTTTTTTTATTTTGTACGGCCCGATTCTAATTGGGTCTAATTTGTCTCTATTTAGTTTATTACTATTTTGTATGTACACTAAATCGCCTTCATTATATTTTATTGCAACTGAATTTTTATCATAATATTTTTTATTTTGTTCATGGATTTTTTTCGAATTTTCATATGCTATTATTCTATTCTTATCTAGGTTGTTTTTATTATTTTGATTTAATTCTTTTGGCAACATGAAATCGTCCATCCCTGTTAATAAGTACTTTGGAGTGAAGCCTGTCGAACTATGAATTGTATTATTATATTCGTTTACACATTCTTGTGCTAATACCGACCATGGTCTATTTTTTTCATTGTAAATTTTACATCTCATTCTGTTCACCAAGGTTTGATTTGATCTTTCATTCAAGCCGTTAGAGAAAGCACAGTCAACTGCAGTAAAAATTATATTTATTTTTTCTGATTTTAAATATTTTTTAAATTCTTTTGAATTTATTCCTCCGTACTGGTCTGTTAAAATAGTTTCAACATTATATTTATTTTTTATTGATCTTATCAATTTTATGAAATCTCCCGCGGCTTGAGTTTTCGAAGTTGAGATGAAAGCAAACCTGGTGAAATGATCCACCACGAGATGTAAATATTTTTTTGTACTTTTGTAGCCAGAAAAACCACCTATTGTGTCGAGAGAAATTATTTCAAATGGTTTTGTTGCGGGTCCAAATTGTGAGAGTGGAGCTTTGTGATTTGCAATTCGAGACTTATTTTTAATACACGTGTCACATATGCGGCATGTCTCTTTTATATGTTTATGCATATTTTTAAAATAAAATTTTCTTGTTATTGTTAACGTTAATTGCTTTACCCCTACGTGTCCCTGTTTTTCATGAACGGTTTTTATTAAATCAATGCCAAATTTTTCAGTTACCCAAATTTTTTTTCTATTATTTAAATTTTTATAAATTACTCCATTTTTAATCTCACATTTTTCATCTATTTTTAATTGTTTTTGATCATTAATTATGTCCATTACGTTAACAAAATTTACCATTTTAATTATAGAATTTTCACTATCCTCTTCGTGTTCTTGTAGTACTGGGTTTCTCGATAAGCAATCTGCCTCTAAATTTTCTCTACCCGGATTGTAAATTATCTCGAAGTCAAACTGTGATATGTAATTTAAAATTTCTCGCAATTCCGGATCATTACAATTTTTTATATTAAAGTGTTCCAACGGTTTGTGATCTGTATAAATTATAAATTTATTTCCCATTAAGTAATATTGCCAGTATAAAATAGCTTCCTTGATTGCCAGACATTCTATATATATAGCTTTTTTTGTTTTTTGTCGTTCGTTTAATTTTCTAGAAAAATAAAATACAGGTTTTATTATTTTGTCTTCTTGTGGTTGTTTCAAGATTGCACCTACGCCTTGTAAACAAGCATCTGTATAAATGTATATTTGCCTATTCGGGTCAAAAATAGCTAATACTGGCTCTGAACATAAATAATTTTTTATTTTTTCGAATGATTCTTGACAATTTTCCGACCATTTAAATTCTATGTTTTTTCTAAGTAAATTATGAAATGGTTCTAGTATAATTGAAGCTCGAGGTATATATTGCAAATAAAAATTAATCTTTCCCAAAAACTGCCTGATATTTTTTTTTGTTTTAGGCGTAGGAAAGTTCTTAATCGCAATTACATTATTGTTTAGAGGTTTTATACAGTTGTATCCTATTTCGTGGCCCAAATATATAATCTTATTCTTTGCAAATAAACATTTTGCTAAATTTAATTTGAACCCAATTTCCAACAACATTTCTAAGGTTAATTCAATATGTTTCAGATGATCTTCGTAATTTTCTGAATAAATTAAAATATCATCGATATAGTTCACGGCAAATTTTTCTAACCCATGATTTCTTATTTTGCTAGATACAAATCTTTGAAAAACTGCCGGTGAAATCTTTAGCCCAAAAGGTAAACAACACCATTGCCAATGTCCGTGATGAGTTACGAATGCTGTTTTGTATTTATCTTTAGCACGCAGCGGGATCGACCAAAACGCCGAGTTTACGTCGAGTTTCGTGAAATATTTACTATTTCTTGTTCGTAACATTAATTCATCTATTCGTGGGAATGGCTGACTTTCCGGCACGATTATTTTATTCAGCTCTCGATAATCAATACATAATCGAGACTTTTGCCCTTCTTCTTTTTTGAATGCTAACGTGACCGGTGCCGCATTTGGACTGTTCGACTCTTCGATCAAGCCTGTACTTAATAATTCGCTGATTTGTTTTTCTATTTCGGTTTTATCTTGTAACGAACATCTATATGGTTTTTTTGATATATATTTATTTTCCGTGAGTTTTATTGTAGCTTCAAAATTTTTTACCGTACCAACATCAAATTTTCCTTTTGCAAATACGTTATTGTATTTATTTTTCAATTTTACTAGAGGATCAATGTCTTTCAGTGTGTTGAAATCTGATGTTGACGTGTTCTTAATTAGATTTATTAATTTTTTTTTTTCTCATTATTTTGGCTTATTTTTAAATGTTCGTTTTGACATAACTTAAATTCTTGAATACCATCTAATCCTAGTAATACATCATCTTTAAATGATTCGCTTTTTATTATAAAAAATTTAAAATTTTTCGTAATGTCAAAAATTTTCATCTCTACCGTTACTATGCCTTCCGATTTCGAAGTCCCCGATAACGTTTTAATGTTACCCCCACTTACATTTTTTTCTACGTTAAGACTCTTCCAAAAATTATAATTGATTAACGACACATTCGCCCCTGAGTCATAAATCGCAGTAGCTGGGTTATTATTAATTAAAATTTTTATTTTTATAAGTGGGGTTACAATTAGTTTTTTGCCTCGTCAGTAGAAGAGATTAAATTTTCTAATTCAGTATTATGCGCAACTTTTATTTTTTCATTTTTTTGTTTCAATTTTGTTCGACATAAATGTTCAGCATGATATCTATTTGGGAAACCTATGCTCTTACAATACGTGCAAGGTGATCTATCGTTTTCGCTTGGCTTGCTTTGTTTTTGTTTACTTTCTTCTACGTTCAAATTCTTAGACTTATTTATCATAGGCTCCATTCTTTTCAAACTAGCCATTAAGCTTTCAACTGTTTCTATTTTATTATTAAGTTTTGATCGAACGAAATTTGGCAAAGCAATTACTATTAAATTTATTTGAGAATTTATAGTTAAATCAGGGTCTGCATCGAGCAATAAATTTCGTTTTTTTAATGCAAATTCAAAAAATGCTCCATTTAAATATTTATATGTGTACGCATATTCAATTTCAGACCATGATTTTTGATTAAAAGTTTCTATAAAGGAATTATTCCAAAATTCCCATTCGTGGGTCAAGGAATTTGTTTTTAAAAATATCGCGTGCCAATCAAGTGCACTATCTTCTAAAAATAATCTCAAGATTTCAGCATATTTATTCTCGCGTATGTCCAGGCGTGTGCATTCAGCTATGAAAGTTTTCAGCCAAGCTTCCGCGTTAAAATTTTTTCCATTGAATTTTTCTACGACCATACTTTTTGCTAGTGAGTGCATTGATTTTTCGGGAGAAAAATTTTGCGCTGGGGCGTGTTGAGAGGAGGTACTGTCCGTGACGACATCCAAATAATATTCGTTAAAAACAACATTACCTTCCTCGTCCAGATAATCATCGCCTAAACCTTCTTTTCTTAATGTAATAATCACATTGCGGAATTTATTCCGTTCTTTGAGACTTCTGACGACTCCTTTCACCACTGCATTTTCAAAAAGATTTTTGTGATGAGTACTTGTTTGTTGATCGGCCGGGAATTTGTAGATTTCCTGTTGGTCGACTAGTTGTATCGTCTTTACCTTGACCACCGTAGTTTTAGAGGTTGCTGCTTCTGATACGAAGTGGAATTTTGCCTTCAATTCACCCGACATTTTTGTGTTGATTTATAAGTCTCTGCCTTGGAGACTTATTAAAAGGAGCGGGTTGGAGTAAGGTGAAATAACCAACACGTGCTGTTGCAGTGAAAAACTGTAATACAAAAATACTTAATATCTAAAAATACACAAACTATATACAACCAATATCACTACCGTATATCATTTACCTGAATCAACACAAATGTTGGTAATCACAGATATTTAGAAATAATATACGCTTACAGTATAAAAGCGAGTGCGACTATGACGCAGCATAGCTTATCAGCAACTAGCTCTACTCGAGGCACGTCGCTCGAAGCGAGTACCCGCTTAGCCGGCTACAGACGTTATGTAGACGGCTAAGTTTGAAAGTCGTCAAACTTACACTTATAATTTAATATTGAAATTTACTCCTGCTTAACTAATTTTTACTGATCTTAGAATTAATAAAAAGAATATAAGTTTTGGTTACGTGAAAATTTTTCTTATAATACATTATAGAGAAGAGAAAACAAAAAAATTTATAGGTGGGATATAGGGATTGTAGCGTTGCCTTTGAAATATGACTTATTATTTTTAGAATCATTACGATTATTATTTGTATGTATCTGCGTAACACGTTTTTGCACCTCAATAATTACTTTATGTACGTGGAGTTATTTTTAGCCTATCTGGTATCCTTTTTGATGTACGACTGTATTTTATAATTTTAGGAGGTTATGTTGAAACAAAAATTTCTTAAACATTTTTTCAACGTACATATTGATTTTTCAAACATATCATACTTGATAAAAAGATTTGTTCTTTTCAAGATACGGTCAAAAAATAAAAAAATTAAGGATATGTTTGTTTACAGTCTAACTCCTTTATATTTGTGCACCTCAATCATGTAGATCCTATTTAGGAAACCTGTAAAAATTGTTATTTTTAGCCAATTTGGCTTTCTTTTCAAGATACAGCGTTTTTTCTCGTTTTCAAAAATTAAGTTGTCGTATACCTGACAGTACCTTAGCTGTAATAAAGGCCGAGTCTAGCTTGTATTACAGCCACGTTACGACCTCCACCATCTAGCAGTAACTACACCTACTACTAACACGGTGGCGCATCGGTAGAGTTATAGTCTCGTCGATCTGAAAAGTTGAGCAGAGTTGGCCGTGGTTGGTAGTCAGATGGGTGACCACTCGACTATTAATTCATTCGCTTGCGCTGTTGATTTTTCGGATCGATTGACTGTCTCCTTTAATATATATATATAT
>NW_019384290.1:139484-150095 GCF_000648655.2 Copidosoma floridanum | reverse complement strand
ATATATATACAGAGAGAGAGAAAAGCTATATGATATATGTAGTTTTTTTTATATTACAAATACAGTAATTGTGGCGCACTATTGTGTGCACGCAGAGCAAGGGAGAGAGAGGAAGGAAAACAGACAAAACAGATCCCCTGCCCACAGCTCAGCTGATATTTGTACAAATAATATATATAGTGATACATATGACTACGGCAGCGTTCGCTCACTCGCTCGCTCGCTTGCTTGCTCGCTCGCTTTATTCAAGGGTTAACTCTCCATATAATACGCACCTAAAGAAGTTTCACTTCAAAAAGGTGCGGAAGGGTGAAAAATAACGATGCTGAACTTAAATTTTGTAGTAAAACTACAAATGGTAATTCCAGTGATATTTATTTACTTTAACTATAGTGGCAGTTCCATATAATGACTGTTGGTTATTTAAATATAAATATTTTTATCAAACACTTATTCTTATAAATATTTTTGTTATTAATAAATATATGTATAGTAAAATATCTCAAAAGATGGTGTTACGTCGCGATACCTACTTAAAAGCCAAGGTTTATACCCTATAACCTGGGATCGATACAGTGGGGACTTTAGGTACTGACAGTACAGATCAAGTCCGTTGGCTTGCATTCAGTTCTAAAGAGTGGTTTGCTTCTTAGCACGCAGAGATCAAGTGACTTCAGCCATCCAATCTTAACCATGAACGATCGCTCGTCAGCGTGTGCTTCTGACTCTAAGCTCGCGTCAGTGTTTTATAGGGTTACAAAGTTTTTCGTTGTCCTGATAGCCACGATTTCCAATCGTCTAGAATAGACACTAGAGTTTTTGTTCGCACCAGCTAACGTTACATTAGCAATATTGCCCAGACCGTTGGCAGTTTGTACAGCTTGGAGCGAGTACCAGAACTATACACTAGATACTTGAACTAAACGATTTTGGGGTGAAAAATTAAAAAAGTAAATTTAAAGCCTTACTCTTATTAAGTTGAATAGGTACAATGAGGAGCAAGGCTCTGATTTTCTAGGATATTTACTAGGGATACAAGCCCGATGGGAAACTTAAGTCACTCGCCCGTACGCCAATTTTCATACAAAAATGTATACACTGTTATTGTTAAGAAGGGTTTAGCCAAAGAAGTTTACAGCCTCCAAATGACATATGGTCCAATAGAATTGGGCTGAGTGCTTGGCAGCCAATTGTAAGGCACACATGCAGTCCACTTTTTCCGCGTCCAGCTCTTGTCACATCGGAACACTGGACAGGGGTCACTTAAGTTTCCAAGTAACAAGTTATACTTCTATAAAATTATATGGCATATAATATAATTATAAATATAAGTATATCCCATATGAAACGATATTATGAACAAAGGTGGCATAATTATCGTTGGAATGAGTATACCTACGTTAGTTAGGTGTGGTTTCAATAAATATTTTCATATCTAATAATAACAGAACAATCATGAACAATATTTAATGGCACAATACAATATAAACAATATGGCTGCTGGTCAGTACAAGGCTATGCTCTTTCATCGAATCTTCCAATGGTTTAAAAAAATCTTTCTAAGAAAATAAGAAATACCCTTATTAATTAGCAGATCGTTTAACTGTATCCTTTTTCATATATTTAGCTTGAAGAATTTTCTATTGAACATGTAACCTTATGGGAAAATGACTTCGAATTGGATTTGTAAGATCTATATAAAGCTCTCGTTTTTTGTTTGTATAAAAGATTACTGTTAGATAAAACTGTTTTAGTTCCAAATAGATCCATAACTTTTTTTTTGCATTAGCAGAAAAGTATGCGTAAAAGCGTTTATGTAAGTTTATCCTTATGAGAAAAATAATTTCTAGGGTTGCTGCATATATTTACACTGCTCCCACCTCTCTGAATTTTGTTCTCAGTCACAGAGGAAAATTTGTAAAAGAAGAAAATGCAATAAAAATCAATTATTGTATTTATATAGTACGGAAATAGTTTTTTTCCATTATGAAAGGTATTAAAACATGTGAAAAAATTAAATAAACAATAACATATTTATTTCGAAAGTAACAAATTAATGATAAATAAATAAATGTAACAAATTAAAAAAAAAACGTGTACCAAAAATATAAATTTTGTTAAATAATTTGTTTATTTAATGTCAAATAAAACCAAATATATGAATCCATATTAAATGAGAATTAACAGTGAAAATACGTTACGAACTGTAAGACATGATGAAGTAATTGGTTTTACTATGTCAGGTTCGCTCATAGCAGAGTGGGTTGACAGCTTGCCCAGTCTGCATAAGGACAAGAGTTCAAATCTTATTGACGAGGGTTTTTTTTTTTTTTTTTTTTTTTTTTTTGTAAGATGTTGGTAAAAAGAAGAAATAAGTAAGTAAAATTCAAAATGTGTTGTGTGGTGTAATGGGATAATGTTGTGTGGTGTGGTGTAGTACTGGAGACCGTCAGTACGTCAAGAGAGGTGGGACGGAGGGGGAGAATTTAAGCAAAATCCACTTCCGTTACCCATTTTCTGAAGTTCACCAATCTGAAATCGTTGATTTACTCCGTAGGGCAGAACGTGCCTATAGAAGTATAACTTCAAAAAGGGAAAGAGGTTTATGGTGTTACTTATCTTTTTATGTCTTTGTTTATATGTGTAAAAATCATTATGTTGGCGAATTATTTTAGTTTACTTAATTAGTTCATTCCGATATTATTGCATATATAACTCTCTGGGCGAATAAAGTCAGTACCAATTTGAACGGTTAAAATTGGGCTATCCAGTGGAAGATTGTCGGAGAATATTTATCGGTCCTGGCGGTGTTCGTCGATTTTACTGCTACTGTCGTTCTTACTCCTTACTGCAAATATATTGGAGACACCGTTTTCAGGATACGAACTATCATCGAGTAGCGTGCACCATTTTTGCAATATGCTGCTGCTTTGTTCGGTTATTCGTGGCCACATTTAAATAGTGTGGCACGTGTGTGCGATGAATAATTATTGTTGATTGCGTATGTTGACTTCCATAAATATTTAAAGAGTTAGTTATTATGACAATAAATATAGTGCACTGCCGCTCAACGTTATAATGGCAAAACAATCTTTTTGAATTATGAGACAACTATTAATTATTTACAATAGCTAGTTCTCCTCTTGCGGCTAACATTTATACTTATTATTCCCTGGTAGCACAGTCTTTGCCATTCTAACGTACTTCTTGCACAAGATTTACATTGACAGCAAAATTGTGTTAGTCTGCATCTAGTCTGCTTCCAAGATCTTATGTAATTCTGATGCACGATAGGTGAGCAAGACTCTTGCGTAAGAAGTACGCAAATCTGATGGTCAGTCAAGTGCGTTATCATTCTGAATCAACGCAGTTTCACTTGCAGCAGATTTGCGCAAGATAAGCATGCAGGCGAGTGCACAAAATCCTTGCGCAGTAAGTGCACAAATCTGACGATCAGTTGAGTGCGTTTTTTTTCTTGACTCGACGCCCTCCTGATTGCGGCAGATTTGCGCAAGATTTTCGTGCAGGTGAGTGCGCAAGTAAGTAAGTAACGTTTATAAGACCATGTGGTATAACTACGTATGGTCTCAAATTTTAATTTTACAAAGTATAATATAAAATACGTAAGAGTTACAAATTAGTTAATAAAAATAGATGTACATTTAAAATTAAGCGAAAAACTCATAGATGAATAATGATATTGTATGAAAAATAGAAGTTGAATAAAAATAAAGGTACAAAATCAAATACAAGTTATATAAAAACAAAAAAAAACAGAAAAATCAAAACAAAATTAAATAAAGTGATGATCAAGTCACATGCATTTGTTTAAATTTATACGAATAAGTTTGAATTTTCATGAATCAGTTTAAATGTATGTGAATCCAGTGTAGAGTTTATGAATGTAATGTGTGATTAGTTAATTAACAAGAATAAAGGGCGTAAAAACAGTTACAGTCTGGGGGATCATCTGCATTCAAAACTCCAGTCATTTTTATCAAGAATGAGATGCATGCTGAATAATAACTGCTTAAAAATATAACCCAAGATCCTTACGTAAAAAGTGCACAAATTGTGGGTTTCTACTTGTTTCCTATAAAAAATATATAACAGTATTTTTCGACTTTCTTTTCTTTTTCTGCATTTTATAGCTTAAGAATTATTTGCAATATTATCATGAAAAATATAATCCACACGTATAATTTTTATTGATAACAATTTTTCCTTAATCAGAAGAAATTGTTAGCGAAAAACATACTGTTAGTGTTTAGTTAAAAATGTACTGTTTGTATTGGTAAATTATTAAAAATCCTAAGCTCTCGTCATTGTCGTTGTATACACGTATATTCGTTTCTCTATTTAATGATACATTTTTCTTCACTGGTTATTTCAACCCCTCTCTGTCACGGTATCTTGGCCTTTCTAACCACACTACCAAGTAAGGAATAATTTGCTTGTTTTTTCCAATAAGTTTATAGAGTGTATTAATTATGAGAAGCACTTATACCCCCACCCAAAATATTTATATTTGCACCTCGCACTCCTGCCATGATATCCGCTAAATATTTTGTTTTGCAATATATTTGGATCAATTTGGTAACTAGTGATTTTATTATAGTATATGTCTTATTTATGTTTACAATCTTGTACATCGATTTTTTTCGTGCCACTTTATTATTTCAATCCTTTTGATCCAAATTTTATCAGAGAAAAGCAAAAATACCTTTGTTTCGTTAACTATAGTTTTTATTTGACACATTAATAAATCTTAAAATTTAAGTATTGTTATCATTCGAAGTAAAAAAAAACCTTTTAAAAGGATTAAAAATACAAAATAGTGTTGATTCTACACTCAATAAATTAAAATAATTTTTAAAAGCAAAAACAAATGTTCTTAAAAACCGTGTCAACAATCGAAAACGAACAGCATCAACCTTGATCCAGTGCGAAACTAAAATTTCTTTTTCGAGCTGGTAGAAGTATGCAAAAACAATAAGTTTAAGCCAGAAGTTATTAAAATTGGACCTCAGGGCTCTGAAACACGATTGATCACTTATATACACACATACATACATACGCACACATGTACATACATTTTTTAATCATGAACTATTTTCTTTCTTTATACTATATCTTTGGTAACTGATTTCCAGAAAAACTTTTTTTTGGCCGATACAATAAAACTTCCTTAATAATTTAGCAAGACTGGTGAATTCATAGTATTTTCCTAATTTTTTCTTATATAAAGATAAATTGTGATCCATTTGGTGCCGATTGTACATTTAAAAATGTCAATGCACAAAAATAAACGTCTCCCACAACCCTGTTAAAAAATTTCAAGAAATTTCTGGTGTTAAAGTTCACTTGAGAAATTTCTTCACAATTTCTACACCAAAACGTGAGAAATATGTTATTAGAAGCAAAATAAGTTAAAACCATAGTTAAAACAGCTTGTGTCAATTATTGTCTCCCAAGAATTCTGCAAAATTCTGCTACAAGGAGGAGTGCATCGAATAAAAATAATAACGCACTTGATTGACCATCAGATTTGTGCATTTCTTACGCAAGAGTCTTGCGCACTCGCCCGCCCGCAAATCTTGCCTAAATCTGCCGCAAAGCGTCTTATGCACTTGTCATGCATCAGAATTACGCAAGATCCTGGAAGCAGACCAGGTACAGACTTACGCACTGCTAGAGATTAAGATTGTGCTACCAGGGTTATAATTCAGGTAGGAAGGTGTAAGCCAGTTGGACGTTAGGAGAAATTTAAATTATTGAAAATTATATTGCTGGTCATTATTTTTTAAAGTTTAAAGGTTACAATGCCAGTTACATCGATCAATACATTATTTTCATGGAAAATAAGATATTGGTCTTAGTCTGACATAAGAATGTCAGATTTTACTTAAAGAATTTTATTCATACTAAAAAGTATACAATTTTTGTAATATGTAGATAAGAGTCTTCTGTCAACCAATTTTTATTCTTTTTTAAACTAAAACTCAGCAAAACTTGTTTAACCTCGAAAAATAACTATGGCACCAGCCTCTCTTCAAATATGATTTAATTAATAAATTATATCTATGAAACTCAGTATGATAGTATCTTCTTCTAAACTTTTGCAAGTGATATTAGTATATGCTTTCCTACCTTTAGTTAATGTTACCTTTGTACCTTATTTTATCTAATTTAAAAGAAACCTATAATTGTTCAGAAAAAAAATTTTATTTGTTTCTTAATTTTCACTACAAACTTAAAAAAAATTCAAATTTGTTGTTGATATTCAAGTACATCTATTATTTTCATAAAAATACAATGCAGTTTGTGGGTTACTTGTAAATTTGTAACGTGAAGAAAAAGCTTTCTTTGTCACTTCTCATAAACGTATTTAAATTGTATTAAGCAAGTTTGATATTGTGTTTCAAATGCAATGTACTTTAATGTATATTTTGATTTCTTGTAGTCAGTCACAATATTTATTGTTCTGTTTGTAATTTCTTATAAAAGTATTTGGATTGTATAATTTAGTTAAAATATTGTTATTAAAATGCAATGTACTTTTGTACTTTAATGTATGTATTGGCATCTTGTAGTCATTAAATAAGATGTCCAATTACGGTTAGTATGTAATAAAAAAGAAAATCTTATTGTGGCACTTTCTAGTTTTTGTTTCCATTCAAAACCCATAACAATGTTATGGAATTACTTGATGAGGGCCGGGACATTGTTTTAATGGCCAAAACTTTGTTTTTGTTTCTAAATAAATACAATAATTTGACAGTACTACCATTGGACGTTGTTTCCAATTATCTTGTGGTGAGTCACTATATTTATTGATTATCTGATAGTGGAAAGTTGACATGGAGAGCACACAGGGCTGTTAATTCGCATTCGCATATACACTAATGTTGTGATTTAGACAGGTTTGTTGATAATTGGTACGGATGTAACGGAAACTGCGGAGAAATGTAAAAGAAGGGGAAAGTGGTTAGTCAGAAAAAAAATTTTGGAAGTTAAAAAATAAAAAATGACTGAATATTCTCTTATTTTAGATAAATTATTTAAACTTCTTTAATCTTATAAAGCAAAATAAAGGCTTGAATCACTTGATGTTAAGTAAGAACGAAAAAAAAATCCTTCTTGTGTGTGGGTGTGGGTCGAATGCACAACCTTCTGTTGACTAGACAGTTTTTGTACCACTTGAGCTATCAAAGACCTGAACATTCACTTGCACCAAACGTTTGGGTGAGGTCTTGTTCTTAATTAGAGTTGGTTTTACCTCAAGCTTCTTTTCGATAGGTATATTAAAAAATGACTCCAATGCTTGTAGATAAGCTACAAATTTAATATTACTCTTAGAGGTACAGAATCAATGTTGATACACTTATCATCACATTGGCACATATTGAGATGGTGGCATCTTATGTAATCACTCTTAAAACCATCCGTATCCTTTTTTCGATAACAAATGAGTATTACTGAGCCATATCTAGATCATGGACTTGATGATGTATAATAATAATAACAAAATTTTTTTATTTATAATAGATTGGTTTAGATTGGCTTTGGGGGGTTCTGTTACATGCTTTACACACCACCTTGCAATATTTATCAATATATTAAATGCCGTTAGCACGCTGCCACAATGGTGCTGTGTGCTAACAGCTGTACCTAAAAGCTTCATATTGCAGACAGTGTACATTCAATGCTTATGTAAGTAACAAACCCTCAACAGTTGGCATTTACTTAGCATAAATTGTAAGCGATAGTTACATGATTTAGATAAATTACTAAGAATGTTATAAAAGTAAGTTTTTTAATAAATTTTTGAACGCCTTGGATTAAATCGTAAACATGCACTCATTACAAAATTTTATCATATGTTCGCAGGCAAATAGACATTTTACTAAATGATCTGTCATAACAGCAGTAATCTACTCAAAAACTTACTTACATGAATGTGTGCTTGTGATCAAGTAAGTTCATCTGCTATTTGGCGTATAATGAATATAGATGTCTAGCTGCAAAAACGATTCCTCAAACCTACTTGTTGTCTAATTAAGAAGTATTTAATTATAGCAGGTGAAAAATGTCCTCCACTGGGCGATCCACAGGTTTTCCCCGAGGTTGGAGTACATTAAAAAAAAATGTCTGGTAGTTAGAAAGTTGTAAGGAAATAAGAATTAACAAAGTACTGCCAACATAAGTAAAAATTTTAAAACGATTGTCATAGAACTTAATATAAAGTAAGTAAAATATGTTAACTACGATAACGTAAATACTTTTAAATGAAGCAATAAAACATTCCGTATTTTCTCAAATAACTTATTTGCTATGCACATTGTTGTCAAGTAAGAGCAATTTTATTTTACGTAGATAGCCAAAAGGCAGAGGGTCTTAATACAAAGTTTTCAAATCAATTTTGAAAAGATTATTTAATATAATTTAACTATAAATCCTGCTGTTGGATACAAATATATTTTTTAATGCTCAATTAACGCTCACGGAATACTTTTTAATACTTGCGAACTTTTTAAAGTTTCTTTAATCTTATAATTTTTGTCTCTTCAACACATAATTCGAAAGTTGTTTGTCATTATACAAGTGAATGGATAAACTATAAGTGCTGTGAATAGTAGTCTCGTTTAGTCCAACCACCTGGGAGGACCTCACGTGCATATAAAATAATAATTGTATTGGTCGGTACTAGATGAAGATTCATGTTCATAACAACTAAATTAACCTCATTTTATTTAGTACACCGTTTGTATCAACTTACCGTATGAAAATTTCTATTAAATTAGTCAATAGAATCAAGAATATAAATTTTTCACATAACGCCATATTACTTTCATTTAATCTTAAAAATCTTTTCCGAGTATACCAATCCGCAAAATGCAATGTATCGTCGATAATCTATAACGTAGAAACAAAATGAATAAATTAGTTAACAGAGAAATTTGATAAATATTAAAAACAGTTTTTACTCGTAATTGTTCTTTATTTAATAATAAATTTTATTACGTTAAAGATGGTCGAATCATAGATGACCCAACCAGTCCATTATTTGAAAAAATGTTTATTAACGATCTTGAACAAAAAATTCTTATTCACTTATTGTTTTGGCATTGATACGTAGACGATATTATTGTTTCGTGAACTGGTACTAGAAGACAGTTAGATATTTTCTTTTATTTTATTAATGGTTGCCACAGTTACATACAATTTACATAAGAAATCAAAAATACTAAACAAAATAATTTCTTAGACCTTTCAAGCATCAAAAATAATGGTTGAGTTTCATTTAATATTTACTCTAAGCCTTTGTACGTAGATATCATCTTTCATATTTTAGATACTTAAAATCGACGATCAGAAGAATCAAAGAATTGTCTTGCTGTTGAGTAGATAATTAACGGGCATATTAAGCTAAGGAGCTAGATATAAAAAGACAGAGATTCCACCCCTCCGCATCGCACAGTGGTCCCAAATGCTAAAAAAGTTATCAGATTCGTTCTTCCAGCAAGTTTTCCATCAACTTAATCAATTTAGGGCTTATTTTATTCATAAGACCATAACCTACAAAAATCCATCTCCCTTAGTCCAGTGAAGACTTGATATATATATGAATGTTATATATATTTATATAATTATGATAGTCACATCACTGTGTATACAAAAGAACGTTGTGAAAGTTAAAAAATTTGTACCACATTTAGTGTACAGGGATATTAGGGTTGCTAATTATAAATATGAAGTAAGATTTGCTAAATTTATAATGGCAGATACAAGATAGCAAACAAAATTTTTTTTAAATCAACCAATTTGTACCAAATTTGGTGTATAAAAGTTTTTGAGGTTACTTGTTACGTATCTATAGTTATATTTTCCAAATTTAAAATGGCAAATCAAATACGGAGGGCAAAATTTTTTTAAATCAACCGATTTGTACCAAATTTGGTAAACGAGGCTCTTGAGGTTGCTGTTCACGAATTTGAACACTAGGAGAAAAATTTATTAACTGTTTATATGCACATATATTTAAAGAAAGTAAGTTAGCATATTTATAACTACCATGTATATTTGTTATCTAAATATAGAACTATTACTTAACAAATTTTTAAACTGTAATGGTAAACAGACGGCATCCTAATATTTAATATACCAACGTTGAGTTGCACCTGGACCACGGTAGGTACAGCATGCAACGCAGCAAAAAACTGTTGACAGTGATTCAGGAAGATGAAAAAATTATCAAAATTTGTAATTCCCAAGATTAATCACTTAATCGATACAAATTTTAGCTCATTTTGTTCGTAAAATTATAGACTCCAAAGATCCAACTTTCTCTAAGGTGTCATTTATAATTGAACTTATGTAATTGAGGTATATATATAACAAATCATAACAATTCAAATTATTTATTGTAATTAAAGATTGAAAAATATTAAAAAACGACTAACAACATGAGTTTTATTCTTTATATCGATATAAACATCTAGAATTATTACTTAAGCAGGCTACATATGCAAACGTATTTAATATTGAACACACACACAAACGCACATACACAAAAACACAATTATATATATATATATATAGTTGGCATTT
>NW_019384290.1:114207-137944 GCF_000648655.2 Copidosoma floridanum | reverse complement strand
TATATATATATAATTCTACTAAAGTGGATAACTAAAAATGTTAGTTAAAACCTCTTGAATTCAGTAGAAGTGAAGCAAAAAAAAAAGATACAAAACCTCCATTTTATATCTTCCAGTGTCATGCAACTAGTCAGTGACGTGACTGACAGTCCGAAAAAAAAGTTCTTATTTTTAGAGGTTTATTAACGATTTTTTAAAAATTACAAACAAAGTTGTGTGTAAGTACGATTATTTTTTGCAGTTATGTTGTTGTATGTCCCTAATCAGTTCTTTCTATTATCAGGTGCTTTTCTGCTAGTATAATTTTGCGTGGGTATGCGTATACTATTGTAAAGCATATACTATGATTTTGATACGACTGACTTTTTTCGCTGCAAAAAAAATAATGATAATTGTATAAATTCTCACTATATCTATTTTTAATCAATTTAATTCTATAAATATAAGAAAATAAGTAACAATATTTTGTAAACAGTAACGTTGTACCTAATAATACAATGTGGGTTTAAACAATTTTTATTATAACTTCCATTTCTTGTATTCTTATGACAAAGTCTACTGTATGGATCTAGTATCTTATTGACATCTCATTTTTGTTTTAAGCATCGTCCTCATCATCATCTCCATCAGGATCATAATTATAATCATCGTTAACATCATCAACATCATCATCATCATCATTATCATCATCATCATCATGAACATTAGCATCATCATCATTATCAACGTCATTATCATCATCATCATCACCATCATCATCATCGTCATCATCATCATCATCATCATCATCATCATCATCATCATCAGCAACATCATAATCATCAACATCATCCTCAAAATTATTATGATCATTATTATTGACACTCTCATTGTCATTATAATCATTATCATCATCGCAAGCATCTTTTTTATTTCTATTATTAACACGATTATCATTTTCAACGTCATCTTTATGAACGTTATCATCATTATTATCCTCATCATAATTATTATATTCGTAGCCATTATCACCATAGTCATGATCGTTTCTTTATCATTACGTTTATAAGTATCATTAACAACATAATTACCGTTATCATCATTATCATCATCATTATTGTCATGATCAGTATCTTTATGCTTAGGATCATCGTTATCATTATCATTATTATCATTATAATCAACATCAATATTATCATCATCATCATCATCATCATCATCATTTTTTTAATCATCATCATTATCACTATCATCATTAATATCAATGTCATAATCATCGTTTTCATTTTAACCATCATAACCATAATCATCATTGTCATCATCATTATCGTTATCATCATCATCATCATTATTATCATAATAACCACCAACATGATCATCATTATCTTTACACTAATTATTATTATCCTTGTTATCGATATTATCATCATCATCATCGTCATCCTTATAATCATCATCATCATCATCATCATCATCATTATAATTATTATCATCATTATTATAGGTATTATCGTCATTTTTATCTTCATAATCATTACTATCAAAGCCATCTTTTTCATCATTATCGACATCGTCATCATTATCTTCATCATCATGATCATAACTATCGATATGATTAATATTATTATTAATATTATTATTATTATAATAAATATTATCTTCATTGATATAATTATGATCATTAATGTTATATATATTTATATAATTATGATAGTCACATCACTGTGTATACAAAAGAACGTTGTGAAAGTTAAAAAATTTGTACCACATTTAGTGTACAGGGATATTAGGGTTGCTAATTATAAATATGAAGTAAGATTTGCTAAATTTATAATGGCAGATACAAGATAGCAAACAAAATTTTTTTTAAATCAACCAATTTGTACCAAATTTGGTGTATAAAAGTTTTTGAGGTTACTTGTTACGTATCTATAGTTATATTTTCCNATTATCATTATAATCTTTATTATACTTATTATTACTAAAAATATTATTATTACTCTTATTAACATCTTCATCATTATTATCATCATCATCATCATTATCGTCTACATCGTCATTGTTATTATCATTATTATTATAATCATTATTACTATCATGAATGTCATGATCATTGTCTTTATGCTTAGTATCATCGTTATTATTATCATGATTATCATTATAATCAACAACATTATTATCATCATTATTATCATCATCATTTTCAAAATCACTATCACTATCATCATTAATATCAATGTCATGATCATCATTTTCTTTTAATCCATCATTTCTTTAATCACCATCATCATCGTCATTAACATTATCATTTTAATTATCATCATCGTTAACTTTACTATCAATGTAAATGTTATAATTATTACCATCATTATCGTCCACATTGTAATCTTCATTATCTTTATCATCATCATCATTATTGTCATCATAATCACCACTATCCTAATTATCATTATTTTTATACTAATTATCATTATCCTTATTATCAATATTATCATCATCATCATCGTCATTATTACGATCATTATTATCATAATCATCATCATCAATATTATCAACATCATCGTCGTCATCATTATGATCATTATCATCATCATTATCATCATCATCATCATTATCAACATCAATATCATTACCATCACCATCATAACTTCCATTATTATCATCATCATGAACGCCATTATCATCATTATTATCATTATCATAATTATCATTATTGTCTTTATCATTTTCATCATCACTATCATCATTATAATCATTATTAGTATAGCCATAATCATTCATTATATCCATTTTTTAATTATCATCATTATTATTGTTAACATTATAACAAACATTATTTTCATTATCATTATTTTCATCATCATTATCAATATCGTTATCACAATTATTATCATTATCATTGTCATCATAATCACCACCATCCTAATCATCATTATTTTTATACTAATTACCATTATTCTTACTATCGATATTATCATTATCATCATCGTCATCATTATGATCATCATTATCATAATCATCATCATCATTATTATCAACATCATCGTCGTCATTATTATGATCATTATCATCATCATCATCATCATCATCATCATCATCATCATCATCATCATCATCATCATCATCGTCATCATTATTAACATCATTATCATTACCATCAACATCATAAATTCCATTATTATTATCATTATGAAGACAATCATCATCATTATTATCATCATTATAATTATCATTATTGTCATTATAATTTTTATCATCACTATCATCATCATTATCATTATTAGTATTGCCATAATTATTATTTATATCCTTATTTTAATTATCATCATCATTATTATTAACATTATAACAAACATCATTTTCATTATCATTATTTTTATCATCATTATCATGATCGTTATCATAATTATTATTATTATCATTGTCATCATAATCTTGATTATCATGATCATTACTTTAGATATTATTATTATAATTATTATTGTNCATCGTCATCATCGTCATCATCATCATTATTGTCATCATCATCATCATCGACATCATCATCATTATTAATGTCATCATCATCATCATCGTCATCGTCATTATCATTATTATCATCATTATTATCGATATCATCACCATTATTAACATCATCATAATTATCGTCATCATCATTATTATCATTATCTTTATTATCGTCATCATCATCATCATCATCATTATCGTCATCGACATCATCATCATCGTCATCATCATCATTATCGTTATCATTAACACCATCATTATCATCATCATCAACATTATTAATATCATCATTATCATCATTATCACTATCATTATCATTATTATCATCATCATCATCGTTATTATCATCATCATCATTAACATTATTATAATTATCATCATCAACATCATCACTATCATCATCATCATCATTATCGTCATCATCATCATCATCCTTATTATCGTCATCATCGTCATCATCAACACTATCATAATCATCATCATGATGATGATCATTATCATTATTATCATCATCATTATCATCACTATCATTATCATCATAATAATTATCGTCATCATCATCATTATCATCATTATCATTATTATCATCATCATCATCATAATCATTATTATCAACATCATCATCGTCGTCATCGTCGTCGCCGTCGTCATCGTCGTCGTCGTCATCGTCACTATCATCATCATCATCATCATTATCATAATCATTATAATCATTATCATCATTATTATTATCATCATTATAAAATCATCATAATCATCTTCATCAATGTCATTATTATTATTATTATCATCATCGTCGTCATCATCATCATTATTATCGTCATAATTATTATCATTATCATCATCATCATCGTCATCATCATCATCATCATCTTCACCACTATCATCATTATCATCATCATCATCATCATCATCATCACTATCATCATCATCATCATCATCATCATCGTCATTAATATTATTAACGTTATCATTATCATTATTACCATTATTATTATCAATATCATTATTATCATTATAATTATCATCATTATTATCATCATAATCATCATCATTATTATCATCATCATTATCATCATCGTCATCATCTTTATCACCAACATTATCATCATTATCATCATTATCATCATCATCATCATCATTATCATCGTCATGATTATTAATATTATCATCATCATCATCGTCATCATCATTATTATTATTATTATCACTAAAATAATTATTGTCATTAACATTATCATCATTATCATCATCATTATTTTATTTATTATCACTAATTTTATTCTCATTCTTGTTGCCATTCTCATCATTACCTTAATTATCGACATCATTTCTACAGAAATTAAAGTTATAGTTATCATCATCGTCTTCGAAATCACCTTCATTATCATTAGTATTACTTTATCACTAAAATAATTATTGTCATTAACATTATCATCATTATCATCATCATTATTTTATTTATTATCACTAATTTTATTCTCATTCTTGTTGCCATTCTCATCATTACCTTAATTATCGACATCATTTCTACAGAAATTAAAGTTATAGTTATCATTATTATAATCATTACTATCATCATTACCATCACTATTATCGACATCATTCTCACTACTATTATTATTTCTATTATTATTACCATTCTTATCATCATGATCATAATAATCATTATTATTATTGTTATCTTTGTCATCATTTTCTTTAATATTGTAATTATTGTTATAATAAATATGATAATAAATATCTTCATCGTCAATTTTACCATTATGAGTATTATTATTGTTATTAAGAACAATATCATCATCATCTCTATTATTGTTTTCTTTATTACTATCATTATTAGGATCATCATTATCATGCTTACCATCACAATTGACATTATTATTAACATTATTATTTTTTTATAATCATCATTATCATGATGTTTACCATCATCATCATCTTAACTATCAATTATATAAATATGATTAACATCATTATTAATATCGTCATCATTACCATCTTAATCGTTATAATTATCATTATCATCATTGCTATTATTATCATCATCAATATAATTATCATGATTATTATCATCATTTTAATTATGATTATTAGTATTAATAATATTATCATCATCATAATCATCGTCATCCTTATGACCATCATTATAACCATCATTATCATCATTCTTTTTCATTATCATTAGCAACATCATCAACGGCATCTGTTCTATTATGAAAATTATTGTTGTTATTAAGATCATCATAATCATTACGATGATTATCTTTTTTTTCTATTCCCAGTATCCATGTAATCATTATCATCATTATCATTATCATCCTTATCATTTTTTTTTATCATTTCCATTATCAGCAACAATTTATTATCATCATTTTCATTCTTATAATCCTTTCTATCATCATTATCATTATCTTTATTATTATTAACGTCATTATCATTATCATTTTCATTCACTTCAATATCATTTGAATTAATATCAATAACATCGTCGTTATTATTACTATTATAATTATTATTATTATTGTTATGATTATTATTATTTTTATTATTATCGTTCTTATCATGATCATTACCATAATCAGCATAATTACTATCATTATTATCATCATTATCATTAGCATCATCATAAATATTATCACCATCATTATCAATATTATCATTCTCATCATTATTATTATCAACATAATAATTATTATTCGTTTTATCATTATCATTATCATGGTTGCTATCACCATTAGCATTAACGTCAACATCATACTTAAAATTATTATTATTACTGTCATTATCATCATCATAATCATTATCATTTTCATCATCAATATTACCATCATCTTGAACATCATCATCATCACCATTATCATCAACATCATCATTATATTCTTTTCTATCGTCACCAATATCATCGAAATTACTTTTATTATCATCAGCATCATCACTATCTTCATCATTATCATCCTTATCATCATCATAATCATTTTTATTATTATCGTCATTCTAATCATAAAAATTATANAATTTGTTATAAGAAATAATAAATAAAATTTAAATTGTGTGGTGTAGTGTGATGCAATAATGTTGGGTGGTGTAGAGGGACCGGAAGTAGGTCAAGAGGGGCAGGGCGAAAGGGGAGAATGCGAGAAAGCTCCTTTGCGAGGCATGTTTGCAAAAGAATTTTCTTTCTATGGTTACATAATTTATACAGGATTGTCCCTTCTAGCTTATACCGATTATATTCCTGTCCATTTATTATGTTTTGTTTGGTCATGTGACATTTTTTATCGTTTGATCGTACGTTAGATGTCAATTTTGATTGTTTAGGTATATTACCGTTTGGTTTTCTTGCCAATATTTTTAATGTATTGAGATCCTTGGTACTTTTTCGGTCCTTTTTATTGATGTGTCGGTTTAACAAAATGGCTGCCACGGTTTTACTCCTCTTGATTGGTGATGTTTTAAAACTGTAATCCAATATATACGAAGGAAATTGGTGTAATATCAAAATGATTGCTAATACTTTGTCCTCTGTGATAGAATAATTTTCCTCTGCCCCCTGTATTGATCTATTTGCAACGTATATTCCTCTTTTATTCCCATCGCATGAGATGGCTCTGAGTGCGATTTTACTAGTATTTATTTTTACTTCAGCCTTGGATTGTTTCTTAGCTTCAAGAACAATTTTACCAACAAATCTACATGTTGGGAACTTAATTACCGGAAGAGTAGGGAAAACTTTCCGTGCATCGTTATATTTCTCATAAATGTATTCAGATGCACTTGGTAATTTACTTCCCGTATTTATTAATGCCTCCAGCTTAACCCTTTTAATTTTAAAATTTATTTCCGGGCATACAAAAGCTTTATTGGTCAACAGATTTTCGCTGTGTGGTTCGCTTCTTTCGCTTCTAGTAGTGTCCGTCTTAAATCTTTAAATACTGTATGTATTTCCGGTTTTACTACTAAACAATTTTTTATTTGATTTTTATGGCAAATAGGGTAGAAATTGCATGCATTTGTAACAATATTAGACCTATTCTCATCAGTCAATTTTTTTTTAAGCTGGTTATCAAATGGAACCAAAACTGTATATATACGGGGTATCAAACATTCTTGAGCCTTGATAAGTAGATTCCCTTGATTATTGTTAATTTTCGACATTATTTTTAAATTTTTATTTACATGCGGTAGCGTGGTAGTATGTAAGGTGTTTATGTTATTTCTTTGTTCGGGCTTGGATTCATAATTTTTTAAAATATTGGTCTTTGTAATGCCCCCTCTGATCGTTGTATCCCATCAAGTATAGGTTTGATAATCTTTAGGGGTGTGGGATACAACGTCTATTCGTTTTCCTGATTTGAAATCTCTTCAATTATATTTATTTGAGTTCCCTGGGTCCCTTGATTGTATGAGCTACTGTGTGGTCTTTCTACGTATGGTCGATTGGAACTATTATTGTTGTTGTTGGTTTGTTGGCCTGAGTTCGTATTTCGGTTTATGGTGGTGTTACTTGTATTGTTACCGCGGTCACGCCAATTGCTATTGGGTGGGTTTGGTGTTGAGGCTCGGAAGTTGCTATGATTCCGCGTAGGGCTTGAGTTTATTTGTCTCCCGGAATCTATGTATGAATTTTCTCGAATCGTAATCGAGCTATTTAACGCGCCTACTGCATCCATAGAATCGAAGAGTTTTATGAGATCGTCAATTTTGTTAATTCGCCGAAGAATTATAGACTGTTGTATGACTTAGTCAAAATGATGTGCGAATTTCTCAACGGCCTCCGCTTCAGTGGGCGGTGCTGATAACATTTTTACGTAACTGTATAAATTTAGCACATATTCACTACGGCTCATATTATTTGTGGCTTCGTAAGCATTCCATTCGAGCGCTTGACGAACTTTAGCTTGTACCGTTGCGTTCCAATATTTATTCAAAAATAAAGTTTTAAAATCATTCATGGAATTAATTCTTACTTCGGTGTGCTCGAACCAATTAAGTGCCGGGCCTTTTAATGCTTGAGATAATACTAATTTAATCGTGTCGGTTTCTATGAAAGTTATTTCAATGTAAGTTTTTAAGGCTTTAAAGAATTTGATTGGTCGATCACTTGCAGCTGCACTAAAAGTGGGTAAATCTACTTTCAATTGGGAAACTCCTCTGCCTTGTACGTTATTTAATTTTCGGGTGATGATCGATTCCACGTCTTTTTTGTGTTGGGCGATATCCTCTTATATGCGATCATCCTCTTGTTCTAAATTTACTATGGCTTGTGTTTGTGCCGTGACTGTTTGATTAGGTTTTTGAAATGTTTGTGTTGTTTTCCCTATGTTTAGTGCAAGTTGATCGGATTGCTTATTTAATTTATCGAGTATTTCTGATTGTCTAATGAGTTCTGCCTGACGTTGTGCGTTTTTAGTACGTATTTGATTTTGTGTTTGTGTGAGTCGTTTTATATGGGTCTTCTGTGCTTCGTACGTATGTGTAAGTCGCATCGATTGTTCTTTCAGTTTGTTCGTTTGTGTAATAACTTTATTTACTTTGTCAATAATTTGTTCCGAATTATTCTCGGGGTTGAGAGGTAGAATTTCAGCCATTAGCTGCTTTTGGACCCCTATGACCTCGAAAATATTTCTATCATTTCCACCCACTGTATTTGACTGAGGTGACTCCTCTAATGGGAAGATTCCACTTAAATTATCTTCGTCTTCCCCGTGAATCTGAGCCGTTACTTGTTGTGTTTCTTCATTATTGCCCCCTCGTCGTGTTTTAACCATTTTAAAAGGAACGAATAATATAAAACGTTTAATAAAATTTAATAATGTGTTTATTTATAATATAATACAAGCCAAAGTGGTACTAAACTTTTCTGTGACTTTGTGATCACTTTCCAAATTCTCTACCGATTCAAATTCGTTTGGAAAATCCCGTAGATTACAATCAGTTAAATAAAATTTGTTGAGTTCAATGGTTATTTGGGTAAGGTTTTTTTGTTGGACTAATTTTAATTTATTTATTTTTCTGTTAATAGTATCTATGACTGGCTCTAGGGAATATATGTGTGTGATTTGTGCTTTGAGTTCTAGTAGTTGTTGTTTTTGTGTAGCGTTTTCTCTTTCGAGCTCCTCAATTCGTCGCACTATTGCCTGATAATGGGGCCCAGGGTACGCAGTTGGCTTATTATTCGCCTTGGATTTTGGCATCTACAACATATTGCGGGGTAAACTAATATAAATTTTTTGCACCCATTTAAACACTCCCTCTTAGGATTGTGAGTCCCACCAGGGGTACCATTTACGACTTCCCTTTCTTTGAGTATAACCCTGGTTAATTGGTGGTGGTAACGATCGGCTAAGAATATTATCTGTACCGAGGAAACTCTAAGATTAGGAACCAACACACAAACAATGATAGTGTTTATATGTCGGAGGGCGGGTTCGTTGCCCTGTGTAAAAGAGCGAAATTGCTCAGATTGCCAATTATATACAATATTTAAAATAATTATTATCAAGTTTCAAAATTTAGCTGTTGAATAATCAATTAATTCCTGCACCATGTACAGGTGTTGAATTTTGTGTTTTCGTGTTTCAAATAGAAATGAAATATATGTATAAAAAAAATGTGTACTGTTGAATTGTCTATGATACAGATTTTTTATTACAAGAAAATATGATAAATAGAAGAATATAAATATAAATGTAAATTGTGTATAATAAATTCTAGGTAATAGAAGTGCCCCCTTGCAACGTAAATTCTAAATTTATTTTTACAGAAAAACACTTCAGGAAACAAAGAAGGAACTTGACAGAGACGTTGTCTTAAAACAATGCGAATTAGAGAGAAAAGTAATTGGAAATGCATAAATATTGCCACGATTTTACCAGATAATTTCGATGATAAACTTATGTCTGGTACAGGTTACATCAGCTTTTTTGCCAGGAAGGTGGAGCATATTATTAAGTACGTACAAGTAGAAGTGCGCATAAGAGAAACCGATGCGTGCTACCAAGAGCTGCCAGTATTTTGGAATAAGAAACCGTCTTGTTTGAGGCCACGCACACACGTACGTAAAGAATATGGTACAAAAACAGGATGCGATACAGTACTCTCGATGATGTTAAATTTCGGATCACGATGGTACAGAATGTTTCCACAAGTTACAACTCAAGATGATCCACAGTTACTAAAACCAGACACCAAATGAACTTGGAAATACTTTAATCCCATGGACTTAGCAAATAGCAGTATTTATTCTCACAACGACATAGAAAAATTAAAGACTTACATCATGTTTCTTCCCAAACGCTTAGCGATACTAAATCAAGTCGCAGCAAGTATAACGGGAAAAATAAGACTTGCACAATAATTTTTACTCTTACACATCTTTTACGAAAATACTTTAAAAGCATTCGCAGAAAATACTTGAAATAAAATGTGGCTAAAATTTATTTGATTCAAATCAGCAAGTAGTACTTTTATCACTATAATTATAATTTTTCGGACCATTAAATTTATCCTAGACACAATTACTCACGCTTACGCTCTACACAGCATTTATAGATGGTCAATTCACATTCTGCGAGCAATTTGGAATTCACTCATGAACCTGCTACTAAATCTGGCCAGATCTCTGCTCGGCGGTGGAAACTCAGGCAACGGAGAGAATACCACTGCACAAAACCCACCAAGTTATCAGCAAGTACCAGTAAAGCAACTCACTAAAACAATATTTATAGACTCCATTGCAGCCACCGCATTACCAAAAACTGATACATCCTTATACCTAATATTCATTAACCCCAAATTTTATCTTAAGCCATGGATGCTAAAAAAAAAAAAAAAAAAAAAAAAAAAAAAAAAAACCCTTTAAACATGGGACAATAAATAAATTAATCTTCTTATTTAGTCCAGAAACGAAATTTTTCAAACCATTTAATCGATACCAATGACGTAATAATTTGGATAAAACAACGTAGAAACGAATCAACGACTAATTACTATCACAGAAATGACCGTGTCTTACAGTTATATATTGGAGCAGGTACAATAGCGCAACACAACTACCCAGAGATAACCTAAACACCCCAGGAGCGTGAAAAACTAGCAATAGCTTGTCTTATAAAAGGGCATGAAGCTCCAGTAGGTCGCTATATGTGCCCACCCGCGTACTACGCAACCCTAAAAGAGTGCCACCAACACGCCACACGAGTCGACAATCACTTACGAGATCTTAAGAATCTAAAACTGCAACATTACTAAGATATAACTATGTTATACAAAAAAAGGAAGAAAAAAATAATTTACCTTTTCTCACTCAGAATATCTTTATTTCGTTTTGAGACATCAGAAATGTTCTTCAGTTATTTTATAATTACAATCATGATAACGACGAGTGCAGAAGTAACATCTGCATTTCATCACTCAAACTTTAAACCAGGAATCGCTTTTGACCCGATACAAGATATGAGGATAATAAGCGAATTTTGGTCCTTAGTGTCTCACATAGACACTAAACATCTTAAATAAGCTCATTATGACCTCACCAACATTTTAACCAATCTTAACACCACCCTTCTGGAAAAAAACATACACAATGACACCTTGTCTTACACAATAGAAGAATTAATAATCAAAATTTAAGAACTAGGCTACTCTAATTCTATATTCTATAGAACATTAACATTGTACAAAGTTGACAATGCCACCACTCATTTCAAAGATATCAGAATTTTTAAATATACGTATAGCACTCAACAACAAACCAACACTAAATTTATCGGACAAACCAAATTTACGATGTTTTCCTGAAGTCAACACCATCTTTTCGCAGATCCAATGGATGTGAAGAAAGCAAAGTTTGCCACGCCCGCTTCTTTTGCACAACATGCAAACAAGAGAGTCCCAAACGGTATTCAAACGTGAGCACAAACAATTTTTCTCATTATTTTTTTTGAGTCTCTCAGACTTGTAATACCCGTTAGCCCTCAACTCTGTTATCTATTACTCGTAAATATGGCTTCAAATACGATCCTGACCGGAGGTACGCTGACGTCTAAGATCTTCAGAACAGTCGTGCTAACGATGTTAGCATTCTGGATTTTTGCATGAACGACTGCGTCGGGCTACGAGCAAAGAAGGAGGATTAAGGTCAAAGCAGTGAACAGGAAGAAGAATTCAACATCTACAAGAACCAACACCAAAAGTGCACCTACAGTTAAATTTTGGGGCCAGGAGCTTCTTTGGACCCTTAAGTATAGTTTAAAACGGTTTGATCACGAGAAAAAAAAATCTGAAGATGGAGGCATTCAAAAACAACGTCTATTTTGTGGTAAACGAACTCTTTTAAAAACAGCAGTCTTTCAGGGAGGTAGTTCGGGATACCAGGCGAAACCTTGATCACGTAAAGAAACTAATGAACTGACAATACTTTTGATCTGGATAAATAAAATGTATACCCTTTTTCCTCTTTTACAGGAAACAAAATATAATGTAGTTATGTATATATAAATATATATATATATATGTATATATAAAATAAAAAAATTTAAATAATAATAAAGACAATAGTTAATAAATACACACACAAAAAAAACACACACACACACAAAAACACAAATAAGAAATAGTTACACAAAAAAAACTAAGATTATCACAAAAAAAACAGAATAAACAAACAAAAAAATAGCTTACACAAACACACTAACACAAAAAAAGCCAACTATTAAAATTCACAAATCAATAAATATTCAATGCACAAAAAAAATGCGAAATTCAATAGAACACAAAAAAAAAAAAAAATACATAAATTTTAACGCCAAAAGAAAACGGAAATGATGAAACTTAAAACCACACACACAAAACAATAAATACGCAAAATACTACTAACAAAGCAAAACATGTATGATGGAGCACTATTGTAACCCTCTGACGACTATTTACACATACATATTAAGTGCACTAGGATAACAATGTATGCATAAAAATGTATGTACCCCATTTCACTATTACTCAAACCTTCTTCCCTTCGGAATAATAAGTACACCACTTTCAAACCCCACCATCTACACATCAAACCCTAACTTATTCTTTTTAATTCACTTAGCATCGCATCAATGGACCCATGGACCATAATACTAGTGCTCAGCGTTGAATATTTCTTGGAAAGATACGCAAAAACCATCTCTAAAAAAAACCAGAAAGTCGAGACGACTTTTTCAACTAGAGGGGGTGACTCATTACTATTTGTCACATACCAACTAATACGCAACCACCCTCACACACATGCAAGCAGAAAACTGACCATTGCACAAAATCTAGAAGCTAGAAAAATTTAATTTGAAACAGCTTTCTACGTCTATGGTGTGAAAAAAATACGTGCATTAGACAACACTTGCAAACGATACTCGGATAGCTTCATCGAAAATATGGTAATAAATGTATTACTGGACAATTCCAAGTTTATTTTTGAAATCACTATTAAACTCCAAGTAACGCGAGCAGTCAAGGTAACCCTTAGGAACTTAAACAGCAATCTTCAACACCGTGAAGTAAGAGAGTTCATAGAACACCCCGAATGGTATCGAGCCAAAATCCGAGAGCATGCCACGATCAGTACAGCTGGTGTAACATACGGTGGTCTTGAAGAGCGGTTTCCATTGGAAGGAAAGGGTTACGAATATCATGTAACTCATCAGCGATGCAAACTTTGTCTCCTTGACATTAAACTCAGGAAAGACTACTGCACATGTACAATGCATCATTTTTAAGGTAATGGAGACGACACCATTGCGAGATGCCAGTTTCAGTGCCCTAACCCAGTACACCACCAGAAGCTAAATAATGATCTTTGCCGTTACTGTAACTTCACTTTGAACAAATTTGACTTTACCATCGTAGTCCAGCGATAAAAACCTTTTTTTCCACCCTCGGGTGGTTTTGGGAACCTAGTACTTCCTCGGGCGAAAAAGCAGTTTTCCGGAACTCGTTCGAAAAGTCTCCTTTACAAACCTCGTTAAGTCCCTCGCCTTCGGCTCGGGCCGCAAACCTCTCGGTTCGCAAACAGAGACTTTTCAAACTCGTAGGAAAACTACCGTTTCCTACCATCTCATCTGCATGTCATTATTACTGCCACTTCACTCCATTAACCTAATACCATCGTAATCTACTGTAAAAATATTTTTAAGATATCGTACCTACATTAGAAATTAAGGTCATTCCCGATAGCAAAAAAAATTTTATTGCTTAGATGATAGCTTTAAATATAGTTATAGCAAATAAATGAATTTAAAAAAAATTATAAAAACAATTCTATTGAATAAATAAATAAGTAAGCATATAAAAAACACTGCACATCACTAACTGTACCATTAGAAAATAAGATAATTGTTAGCTATCAACTCACATTGTAATATGAAATACTAATATGTAAAGACAACATTCCATGCAAATGTAATCCTAGATTTATTCAAATAATGTAAAATATATATCTGTTAAACGCGACCCGATTTTACCAGGCACGAACTCGCGTGGCGAGTAAGAACTTAGGGGGGCGTGTCACGTCTAGTGACGTCTACTAAATCCAATCCAATCAAACGGATCTCTTTCGAAAGTAGCAAAAAATTTTGCTGAAGTCGTACGATTTGTTATTGTTAAACATATTATTATTATCATTGAACAGATCAAATAATCTTTAAAGATATACTTCCATAGGCACGTTCTGCCCTATAGAGCAAATCAACAGATTAGTGACTTTGAGAAAAAGTGTAACGAAAGTGGATTTTGCTTCATTCTCCCCCTTCGCCCCACCCCTCTTGACCTACTTCCGGTCCCTCTACACCACCCAACATTATTGCATCACACTACACCACACAATTTGAATTTTATTTATTATTTCTCATAACAAATTTCTAAAAAAAAAAAAAAAAGTTTTCAAAGAGAGAACGCCCATTTTCTTGCACACTGGGCTCGCTCTTTACCCACTCTGCTATGAGCATGCCTGACAATGGAAAATCAATAGCTTCATTCGATATTAGAAATCGTAACTTATTTCAATGTAAATTCTTGTTTGTTGTATATTCATTAATGTAGTTTTATTTTACATCAAATACATAAGTCATTTGATGAAATAAATTTTTTTGGTTCATGTTTCTTTCCAAAACATAGAAGTAAGTATATTTATTAGCAGAGTAGCTTTTCCGTGCATTAGTTAACATTTATTCATTTACCATTAATTTGTTACTTTATAAAAAATAAACGATTGTTTAAGTACAATAGTTAATTTTTATTGCGTTTTCTTCTTTCAAAACTTTTTCTTTATGATTAAGAACAAAATTCAGGGAGGTGGGAGGAACGCAAATATGTGCAGCAACGCTGGAATTTTTTTTTAAGATGGATGAGATTACATACATGCTTTTACGCATACTTGACCCCTTCTTTCTTGTGTAATGAAGAAAAAAGATAAATTATAGATCTATTCAAAAATAAAACAGGTTTATCTATAGAAATTTTTCATACAAATGAAAATGGGGGAGGGGGTTGATACAGATCTTATAAATGCAATTTTAAGTGATTTTCCATAAAGTTACATGTTAAATTGCAAAGTTTTAAAATTCAACATGTGAAAAGGGTTAAACGGTCTGCCATTTTTTTGGGTATTGATTATGGTATTTTTAGTGTACGGTTCATGCTTAAATAATATCTGTCAACAAAACGTATGTGGTGAGCGACCTAAAGAGACATTTACTGGCATGTACTTCTATGCTATCGAAGACAGCGATACGACAGGATGGTTCGTATTAATTTTTAAGATGCAATCATATTTTGAATATTTAATTTGGACGAGGAAAAAGTGTGTGAGCGTATGTGATAAATTAGAGCGTGACATTACAGATACAATCAGCATAGCCAGTAGGAAGTTGTTTTGAAACCATCGGAGGATTCGATGAAAGTACACAGTCTTGTACTGGCAAGTCTCCATATTGTTTTTTATTGTATTGTGCCATTATATATATTGTTTATAATTATTCAGTTGCTAAATATTAAAATATTTATTAAAACCACACCCGACTGAAGTAGGTATACTCATTCCAGCGATAATTGCACCACCTTTGTATATAACATCGTTTTATAGAATTTTACATTGATAATTATATTATCTGCCATAAAATTTTATAGAAGTATAATTTCTTACTTGGGTATTTATAGAAAGTTGAGCAGGTACTTTCAAAAGTTGTCGTGGTTCAAAAGCAAAAGTTTAAGCTCCCAATGTCATCAAAAATTTAAAAAAAAGAACAGGTATATGTTGCCATGACAAATAAGAAATACAGACGAACATCCCACTTGGCTGGACATGCATAAAAAAGCCTGTATGCGCCTGCGTCCCGTACCCCCTCACCTTTATACAATATCTGAGGGTAGATGCTGTGATTTCAATCGATCCTTTACGATTGGTTTTAATCACAACCCACACAACTTAATAAACACGTTGTGTAGAGACATTCACCTTGAGTTTTGTAACAAGTTTTGTATGTTTTTTTTTATGCTTATAAAAATTATGGTTAACCATTTAATTGTAGCACATAAATTATGAAAGATAGAAATACATTTATTAATACTTGTATACAATTAATGTATTATGGTTGTAATTATTAACTGACCCCACTTTCAAAGTAGAACAATTAAAGTTGCAAAAATAGTGCTACAAGTATTACTAAATAATTCCTACCAATCATTTTCGAGTTCTGATCATAAGGATCATGAGACTTTCTTCTCCTATGGATATTATATTTCAGAAACCATCTCTCTTTCTGTTTTATACTTTCGTTAAATAGTTAATTTTTTTGTGTTGCTCGATACACAATTACACATTTTTTTCAAAAAATAACGCTATGCTTACAATGTAAAAAAATAACTGTAATAAGGAAACAAATTAATTAAAAAGTTTTCTATCCTAATTTCGAATACAAGCTTTTAGATTCAAATACGAAATAGAAAATAATAATTCTTAAAATTGACACGAAGTTAGCATATTAATTTTTCTATCACATTTTTCCACATCATGAGAATTTCTAACATTACGTTTCATTAATGAATGATTGCAACACTTGCAACTATATGTTTACCAAGAAAAAAAAAATACGATAAATGTGGTCAAGGGCTTGTAAACACACCGTAACGTTATGGTAACAATTTTGTAAACGGAGATTATTACTATCAACTTTCAAAAGACTATAAAAAATTGTGACAAATTAATTATTCACACACTTGTACTTCAACAAAGTACGCAAACCTAATGAGAAGTTCAAACCTGTAAAAAATTTATAATGAAAGAGTCAACCTACAACGTTACCATGTTTTTTTTTCCTTTGTTTAATGTCAAAAATAACTTTCATGAGAATCCAGGTAAAATATGTTTATGTACGATACGCTTTAAATGCAGCGTACACAGAATAAAAATTTTTGTATCTGGTGTGCATACTGTATGGGCAAGCACCAGGCCCGAGTTACAAAATTGCGACACGGGCAGACCGAGGCAGGCTAAACGAAGGCCACTACCCTTCGGAAAAGCTACCTCTTGACAGGTACTTATAGTCACTTTCTTCAAAAACGTTGTCTATCTTGGTCGTCGTGGCATTGAGAAGGAGCACAGAAGCTCGAGTCAGCAGGCGTCCCTGCTGATCAAGACAGAGAGCCATCCAACGCGGATTGTCACCTGGCTAACCTAGCTCCGGTATTAAGTGCTCACTTTGCAGGACAAAAAAATCACACCAAAAAGTCTCTCAAAAAACGCTGGGAAGGCAAACCCGCTTAAAATGCCACAATAGCAGTAACTATAACAACAAATCTTAGGGAAAATGCATCACGCGTGCTGACAGGCCCAAGCATATCTTACCAAAACTCACGTCTGTTCTCCCGTTTTCTTCCTTCCCCTCCTGTCCTATGCTCCCCCTTTGTCTCTTTTTTCTATTCACTCAGCCTACCTGAGATGGCTTGACAATATCTCACCGTGATAAGTTATAGTTATAAATATGTGTGATAATGTAAGAGAAGTATATAAAAATGAAAAATCCTGTAACAATGCCATAAAATATTTTAATTGTTGAAAACACCAGGAGCAAGTGGAATATTTTGTATTTATTGCCGAATTGAAATGCAAGACTTGAAACACCTACAGTGAACTTTTAATTCTTTTAAATACTTTAAGAAACTTTTTTAATGCTTTAAAAAAATTTTTTTCATGAAAACAGAATTTAATTTTACAATAAAGTAAAGTTATAATTTCTCTTTAATTTGTATTATTTAAATGTTTATTAACCATATACAAACTCCATTATCTTACTACAGTTAACTGACTTAGTTGCGCTGTATTATGTGCTAAATTTTGATGGTAAAATTGACTGCTTAAACGTATTTATTATTTCTCAAAAACTTTATAATTTATTATTTATAATATAACTTATTAGGTAATAAATAATCTTATGTTATGTAATAAAGTTATATGTTAATTTTTCATCTTGTTTTTATAAGATTGGACAAAATATCATATTGTACAGGTAAGTTTAATTTCAGCAAACGATGAATAACTCAAGTTAAACGAATATAGTTAATTAACACACTATAAAAACAGTTAGAAAAATTTAAAATGCGCGTTATAATACGTCGTAAATCTTAAAAAAAAAAAAAATATATGTGAGTAACAACAACCATGCCACTAACCACTTTCCCTGTATTGTGCATATACTAAATCATCTGGCAATAATGCTGCTGCAGATCCTATTTGCACTGCTTCCTCACCGATATTTGTCATATAAAATGAAATTCGACCTTGCCTTTGACATTCGTAAAGTATTGTATCCATGACGCTCAACGAAAGCATAGTCTTATAAATGTCAACTAAGAGATCTTCATGAAACTGAAAACAAGCAGTAAATAAAAAACTTTTTAGCTAATAAATGTGTATACAATACATAGATGGTAAGAACAAATGGCACAAGCGTAAGTTGAAGATGAATAAAATCTCCTAGCAAATGCAGTGTAAGTTAATGTACCGAAAATGTTTGTTCATTCCAGAATTATGTTTATACTTAAATGATGTAGTGTTTTTTGTTGAGCTCCTAAAATTTACTGTTCTAAAACGTATAAATTTTTTGCCTCTTTAACGACAATAAAAATCTTAAGCTTTTTTTATGATTCCTCTATAACTTTATCTGCAATTTTTTTGTCCCCTTCCCCCGTTTCGCAAAGAAGTATCGCTGTAAGCATTATCAGAACTTGATTATAAAATTTATTCACAGTACATACAACGCATATATAAATTAAAGTGATGATAATATAGGTAGTTAGAAGCAGTAGATAAAAATTAAGATGCATGTATTAATGATTGTATGATAATTAGGAATAAGTTATTTTTGTTAGACTTTAGGCAACACAATAAAAATTAGCATTACAATATTTAAACAAAAAAAAAGAAGCTGTAACAATTAAATAAGCTCTTTAAGTTAAGGTAAGCAAGAGTCTAATGTGTTAAATAACAAATTTACAACACAAGGCATAATACTGTAATTTTTAAATTATGGTAGGAATTATATGGAAAAAAAGTAAGCTGAATTTAAAATTGACAATTAAATTAATGAATTGTATTCAAACTAAATGTCTTTCTAGTCTATATAGTCTACCATAATTTTTTTTACAACAGACTCCCCCTACTTAAAGATGGTGTCTTTCTAACTTTTTCTGAAAGTAATTTTTACAGAAAATTTAAATTCAATTTATTCAGCTTGAAAAAAATTTGCCACAAACGAGGGTCAGTTAAGCAATTATCACATAAAGTTTATCCTAGAATATATGTCATTATTAGTTGAACTATTATATGCAAAATCTATGTATTGATTCAGCTCTATATGTTACTTTCTGATTATGTAACTTGCTAGGATAGTAAATACGAGTTATCTGTCGGGAGTGAGAGAGAAAGTAGAAAGTAATTAAAAGGCATGTAATTTTATTTTTATATCATATATAACAACGTTTCACTGACTGAGTATGTCAGCTTTATTAGGCTAAAAATAAGATGATAACAAGATTCATAGGTTTTTGCAACGACAGCAACAAGCAACCTGAAAAAGTATTAAATATCTAACGAAAAAAACATTGCTGTCATACTGTAGTTAATTGACACAAATAAGGGAGCCCCAACACTAGCAATAGTCATTGTTATTCATCAAATAAAGTAGGTAAAATGATAAAGAAGTTTTAGTGTTATCGCAGGCAATAGTACAACAAAGATTGTGTTAGAATGCAGCTACTACTAAGTCACGACATAAAATTATTTAAAGTTTGTTACAACATTGTCTTAAGGTCATTTTATTTCGCCTTATAATAATGCAGGATCATATTTATTAGTAAATTTGGGTGTAAGACAGGACTCTTAACATTTTCTCTTTTTGAACTTATCCAAACGTACAAGATCATTTAATATTTTGTTGATAAAAGTCTAACAAATGGTATACATAAATAAGACTTCACCTATCTATGCACTTTGCACATCAACCCCTCATAGACATCAGCCAATAGCAATATTTCATACATTTTCGGTGCCATTATCATGCTTTTTCCAATTGTCTGCTACATGATTGATTAATAAATCAAAGCAAAGTGTTGTAACAAATTTTTAAAAAATTGAAGCTTAGTATTTTAATGTATAAGCAATGTAATATATATGGGGCATTTTTTTTTGACGTGAGATTGCATGCCACCCAAAAATAAAAAAGTTAATAGAAGTCAGCAGATAATTTAAATTCAAAGTAAAACCCTTCGCTTAAAATATCAAGTGGCAAAATTCGTTAGTCTTATATGGCAGTACTAATATGGCTGCCAAAAACAGAGGACATGACTTCCAAACTGAATATTTATTAATTTTTCTTCTCCAAAACGCTTCTGGAGCTGAAATTAAATTTATTCAGTTAAACTTTTAATTACGGGTTTACAGTAAAACTTTATTTATTACTACATATAATAACAATATTATATCACCACAAGTATAATTAACGAACGCTTACCTCAAAAGTTAGCTAAAATAAAGATTTTAAGCTGTTAGGAGTCCACTGAGTGTTCTGAAAGACGAGTAAAAAATTACCATTGTACCATCATCATAATATATTATAACAATAGCCGAAGCTTTGACCACATGTAATATAACGAATTCTAATATCACATATATAGCAAATAAAATCATTCTAAGCAGTTATGAGTCTACCAGGTGTTCCTTAAAACTGAAAATAAGATTATGTTTATGCTATTATTATTATCTAACGTCACAACAGTCAAATATAATACTTCAAATACAATCGAGCAACCCTATTCTCAAGAATACAGCAAATAAACTGATTAAACATGGGGACTCCACAATTATTGTTTATTCAAAAAAATTGTTTGATCTTATGAATCCGGAACATTTGTGATTTTGTGCATAAAATAAATAAAATTGTTTGATTTAACAAGCAAAAAGATCTGAAAAAAGTGGTTCCACGTTCCAAAAATCAATTTCTTAATTTTTTAATACTGGCTGGTTATTGAATACTCAGATGCTGTGGCAAAATAAGACATTGGATTTTTAAATACTTTTAAGGAAAAAAAGACATAAATATTATAACGAGCGCACCAACATAAAATCGTAACTATGTGTTAATTTTCCACACGGGGTATTTCATTAAAACGTATCACTGTTAATATTTTATCAAAAAATCCTCCAATCTTAAGCTGACCATAGAAGAGATTTTAGGCTTAATTCTTCTCGAAATTTAAAGAACACAATTTGTTTGGTAATTTCTTAAATAAATTTATAGTTTTCGAAACAATAAAGGAATAAGGTTTGGTTTTTTGATTATTCTTATCAAAATCAAGTGGATTTTATATTTAAAATTTAAGCATCGTACAAAAATTGTACAAGACCTTCTTATTGAAATTTGATATTAAATCTGATCTTGTAATAGAAATTTCGTGTTTTTAATTGAAAAAAATTTGCCAACAGTAAGGCGAAAACCTGGACCATTGAATTTTGTGCCCCCCCAAGCCCAACAACTTTTGTATAGGTCAGGTTTTGATTAGAGGCCCTCCTGATAAAATAATAATTGTTATGCGCTAAAACAGCATACTTCTTACATTTTACTCATAGTTTTTGGATGTGTAATATTTTTAAACGTAATTTTTATTAAGAGCACTATAAATTTTTTAAATATATCTTATCTGTATTTGTCATTGTAAAAAGCCAGGAACTAATAAGAACTAACAGTTCTTATCCAACAAAGATTGCCAAAACTGACCTCATACTGCTTTAATATCTTATGCTGTGAGCATGGTGTCAGTTTTTTTAATTATTAGCTCATATTTGTTGCTGTAATACAACAATATAATTAAAATCATACATTTAATTATAATAACTTTAATTAGGACATTAGTTTGGTATAACAGTTATATAGTACTTATGACTTGATTAGTTTAATAATTTAACTTTATGATAAAAGAATATTTAGTGGACCTTATAAACTGTGTGTATGTAAAGAACTTTTTTTTAGAACGAAGTTCTTTATGTCGCGTTACTCGGGGGGCTGGAATTTTAAAACCGACAGATTTTTTTTTTTTGAATCAGAAGTCTCTTCCACTTAAGTTTCTCCCCTTACCCCGTCCCCCTCACCTTCTGTTCTCTACACACTTCCCCTCTCCTCACTATACATGTATATCTGCCAACCGTGCCCTGTTACTCTTCAGAACACCTTTACCCAAAGCAAATAATTTTTTAACAAATTTTAATTTTTTTTTTCCACAATAGTTTTTCTTTGACTTTGAATTTTTTTCTTTTACAATTCTAAAAAAAAAAAAAAAAAAACATTTTCCAATAAAGAGATTAGAACCCACGATCTTCTGCTTATGAGTCCTGTACCTTACCAACTCTGCTACGAGCGCTACCGGCTACAGAAACTCTGTTTCTTGTACTTATCGTGTGGTTCGTAACTATAATATTCCATTTTTGTACGCATTCACTGATACTACATTTAATTCATGATAATTTAATTAGCATAAATATGGTTAAGTAGATTAAATATAATAAGGCACGTTATTACGCATTAAATATTTGTATTTTATGCATTTGATGCATAAAATACCGACCAATTTTTATTAAACCTGAGGTTTTTTTGGCATTACAGTAATGCTAATAATTACTGTTATAAATAAATTATTTTATTAATAAATAAATTATTAAAAT
>NW_019384290.1:82575-113928 GCF_000648655.2 Copidosoma floridanum | reverse complement strand
ATGTTATAAAATGAAATATGAAAAAACATAAAACATGAAATGAAAAAAAATAAAATAAAACAAGAAATAAAGAAAAAAAAAAAATGTAACAAAATGAAATATGAAAAAAAATAAAACAAAAAATGGAAAAAAAAATAAAACAACGAACAACAAACCAGGGGGGATAAATGGGTCATGGGACCCACGGTAAGAACGAAGTTCTTTAAACATAACATGAGTATAAAAACACAATTTCTCAGGTAACAAGGTAAACTACAGAACTACATGAATGCAGTACTTACGTTTATAGAGCTTCGTTCTTCCTACGGGTCTGGCGACCCCCTTGTTACCTGAGAAATTGTGTTTTTATACTCATGTCATGTTTAAAGAACTTCGTTCTTACCGTGGGTCCCATGACCCATTTATCCCCCCTGGTTTGTTGTTTGTGGTTTTTTTTTCCATTTGTTTATAATAACTATAGCACCATCAATATAGGTATAAAACAAAGTTAATGATCAAAATTTAAAATAGTAAATGGTGATTCGTAGAGAAGTATTGTGTTGTAAGTGTAAAAAATACAATTTTTCGTGACCTAAATACATTCTATACGTATATCGGTATTTTAACCATTTTGATATAGATGATCATAAGAGAAAAATGTAAGATCTTTATCTAGAAATTTGAAGGAAAATTACCTCTTCTTCCTCTTACTATAAATATTTGCAGTTATTGTCGTAAACAGGCTTGTACCAATGAATAAAGTTTAGAGCTTCCTGAGTCGGTTAATGATAAGGATCAATGCAACGCTGACGTCTCTGATTCAATACAAAATTTTGACAAGGATAATGTATTTTGCTTAGATATAACCATGACACGATCTGAGAAATCGAATTTGGAGCAAAGTTTTTGGAAATCAAAGAGATATTTCGAAATTTACTAATAAATCGTCCACAAAAAAATTAGTATTGTTACGGTAGCTTCTCAGCTAGCTTGATCATGGTCAGTGAAAAAATTGCAACAAAGTTTGGATGCAGCTGAGCCCTCACAAAAAATTTCAAAGACTTACGAGAAAGTGTATTGTCTTACTAATATATAAAGTATAATGACTAAAACCACTGTCATCGTTAACCACCAACACTACTTAACTGATCTAGCTAAAATATTACGTACTGATTCTTGACACTTTCTAGATAATTTAAGTATAGTTCTTATCCTCAAGAAATTAATATCAATAGTAATAAATAAACTTAAAGTTTTATAAAAATACGCTAGCTTTTTACTTCAGCTCAGTAGGATCTGCTTGGTGGTGTGGAAGTTAAATTGAAGCTACCTGCAATAGAATGAAGTAAATCTGGTTATTATATCCCCGAGCAAAGTACCAAATGCCACAGTCGATCATCGGCAGTGCATGAAACGTAGAGCTGAGAGTCATGCAGCTGAACATTTTGGCTACCGACAATACTGTTTTCTAATGGACAAGTGACTTACGTAGAACTCTATCTCGAACCTCCATGATTGACGAATACCAACAATAAAAAAGTGTTCCTAATGCTAACTTCAACAGCGAAATACCACAAGACTTATCTAGCCAGAGTATAATGTGCTCTAGTATTTTGGAATTTCATAGGCATTCTTCCAACCGTCCTGAGGCTACCACAGCAGATTTTGCTACTACAGCAAGCCAGGGAAAATAACTCTAAGGAGTACAGGTAGCCATAACAGCCTCCTTCTTAGTGGTCATCCTAACAGCGTACCCACAAAGACAGTATCCTTCAGGCCTTTTTTTCTAACTAACACTAAGCGGTTTATTATGCAAGAAACGACTTGAAGATAAGATATTCTTTGGTCAGTGGTATACCGTCCTCCAGCACGCTCTTTGTAAACAGGGACTCAAAAAGTAAGAGTCAAGCGGCATACAGCCAGCTCTGTCATCAAAATTAATTATGAGGAATAGCTGGATGTTACCCAGTGGCCCTTTTCAGGGTCATTATAAGAACTTACTTTCCTTACTTTACCATCAATATCATCGGTTCTTTGAAACGCCACCTAAAGTTTAACTTTCTTGCTAAAAAATACATTTTACTACCATTTCTAGCAACAATGCGTTGATTTAAAGAGTATGTAAATCCGATCACTATTAAACCAAGTCAGTCATTCACTGGCAGACGTCAGAAGCGAAGTCGTTCGTCACAAGGCTAGGAACCCCACTGACTGACAACCCTATATTACCCTCTCGACTATAATCACTTAACGAGGAATCACTGATCCTCTGTGAGGTCTGCACTGGGCGAACCTAACAGCTACGATGGAAAAAGAAATCTTTGCAAATGGGAGAGTCTCCAACAGGCAAGCATCACGAACCCATCTCCCCACCTTAGATCACCGAAACAACTAAGTCTGAAAAAAAATGATTTGGACAGTAACGTTTTTGACGTAATACCAGAAAACGTTGGAAAAGAGCTTTAAAACTAGCTTCATAGCTTCAGATGTTGTAGTTTTCTCCCAATCAGTCTGGTGCTACAATAACAGGCCAAAGAAGTTTACCCTGAGGTATAGAGGCAATCAAGTTTGCCGGAAACTTCAGTCAAGAAAGAGTTTACTTAAGAAGTTTACCGGTCCTTTTTAGGGCCGTCGGACGTCAAACTATCTTGCTAACAAATATATTAGAACTCAACAAAGTTGACGAAAAACAGTTTTTAGAGCTAACAAAAGTCTTAACCATGCCAAAAGATGCGAGAGAACGAACTGGAAGGAAAACTTCAAATCCATGTAATGTGTCCACTTTGGTAGAATATGTATTTGCATTTTTTTAGTGATAAACAATGTTCACATTAAGCTCTAGGACTTTGTTGCTCTCATTATAAAGTCGTGAGATTAAGATAAAATGTTTTTTAATACATATTTTTGTGAATTTTGAACCGTTACAGCTTTAAAAATGGTCCTTTTTGTAGATTACTCGGGAGAAAGTGCAAATCAACGGCCATTGTGGGCCAACGATTATTTTATGGCAAAGAGATCTTACAGTATTTTTTAGCATAATTATACTTTTATCACATTTTACAGCTTATTATTTGACCAAGTTAACTAAGTGGATTGAAAAAAAATATTTTCTTCGACCTCGGCCGTTTTTGAGGGTCAGGTGCGCCCTCAGTAGGAGAAGTAGGATTTACCATATATGCACTACCACTCCACAGCTACCTTACGTCCGCTTAGCCCCAGAGACGATGACACTCATCCAACGAAAACTACTGTTTAATGAGAAGATTTTCATTCTAAGATGCGTTAGGAGTAGATTAAAAAAAAAAAACATTTTAAAACTGAAAACATTTCACATCACATATTAACACACGACGATGATTTATTTAATGGGTCTCTGGTGAAGCCAAGACGGAGGGCTGCTGGTGTATACATAGTTATTTAAGAAGAACAAGAATTACTAAAGAATCAACCACTTCAGTTACAAATTTTAACATTAATGCCGAGAATAGTAAGATAATGCCTGGCAAGCGAGATGTTATATCAGTTAAAACTGATTGAAGCCTTAAATTACTTCAAAAAAGACTTGAACAAGAAGATTATTAAGACTGTACAAAGAATGTTTTTCCAAAGGCTTAGTTAGTTTAAGTTATTTCGCTAAACTTTTACCTCAACATTGTGTTTTAGCAGGCTCAAGTAGCATACATGCTCTACACGTTTCTACCATCCGTAACAATTGTAAGATTCTTTTGAATGCAATAAATATTCAAGAGCTAACATATACTTCTGGCACTTAAATTCATAACATCAAAGACTCCTTAAAGCTGACGAATTTATATTACCATCAAAAAATACAATCTGACTGAGTGTGAAGTATTACCATCGGTACACTAAGCAATTATTGGGGTATTATCTGCTCAAGTATGTGCATACAACCCACTAAGTGCCCTCACAGCTGTAACCTCAGTCACTTGTACAACAGCTGCAGGAGTTAGGGAGGGCTAGCGCTAGAGAGTTAGGAAACAGTAACTTACAGTATAATGAAATAACTGATCCTCTAGTAATTTATGTCGTAAAAGCTCTGTTCTTCAGTGCACAGCATAATACATAATACATAAGCATACACAGTGCATATTTTATAAAGCAAGAGCGAATACACATGCGTTTATTGGGTAAAGTTTATACATGCAGTGTATTCATCAAGATTGCACGATTTTTAAATAACATTTATATCAACAATTAATAATATACATCTTATTGTACGGACAAGAACTCAAAAGAGATCAAGAATTTTTACAGTAATTACGACTTGCGTTAAGAACTACTGCATCGTTTTACCAGTAAGTTATATTTTTAAAATTAAGAACCTGAAAACTGATGTTTGTATTTCATTAACGGTTTTTTCAAAGTAAAAAGGTCGTAACAGTAACAAAATTGGTTCTAATAGGTGCAATGTAAGGCCTTTCATGCAATGCAGTTTTATTTTTTTAAGCACTTGTTAGTTTGAAGGCTAGTTATGAAATTCATAGAGATATCAGTTTTAGAATCTCTTTTGTAACTAGCTTTGTAGTTACAAAAGTAATATTAGATTTAAGTTCTCTTTATATTCCTGCCTTGATGGTCCTGTGAACTATCAGAAGAGCGAGATTCTTTTGTGGGAGCTAGAACAGCAGCTATAGTCAGTATTACTGTTATATTTTAACCAATAGATTTGTAAGTGCTTAATTAACTTGTATATCTAGACGAAAATACGCAATAGTTTTTTTAAGCTGTATACATGATATCTAATGCTGTATAAGCTAGTAATAAGAAATTGCATGTACATACTTAATCAGACCCTTGAATAGCAAAAAGCTGGATGCAGCTATTTTTTTTCTTGTGCTTTCCTTTAGAAAGCTGTGTTGATGCATATTTAAGGGATGACTATATTGCTTGTTATAATTTAATTAGTCTTAGAATGTATTAATATAACGTTTTTTGAGTCATAACACAATTTTCATTCAAAACAAAACTTCCTACAAATGATAATTTATTTATTGAACTTAATGAGCACAATTTAAAGTGGGTAGATGTTTACTATTAAGTTTTTATGTATTTGTTGAATTCATATTGTAAGATTCGATGGTAAGCAGAGTACAGCAAATATCAACGAGACTATAATACTGTTTGTTAGTACTATACTACTATAATAATATAATATACATTATACTATCAAATTTTAAAAAATTTTTGTAAACAACTTGTACAATATCCACTATTACGTGTACTTATTGCAATAAAAATAATCCTACTTGTACAATATGAAAAAAGAATTTTATGGCCAGATCAAAAGTGTCACTGTTTCCTTATATTATATCTCTGGCTCAACGCGCGAATCACAAGACTCATACAGCTACTGTCCAAGTTCACTACAACTACTTACCACACTATTTTTGTCTATGATCCACAGCGACTCCGAGCAAAAAACAGCAGATTTATTGTTAATGCTTTTAAGGCTAGGGCTGGTCAGTCGTACTTGAAGTACGATTTCTTTAAAATTTTTGATTGTTTATTAGTTATATAAGAATGGATTAACCGTAATCCTTTTCATAGCTGTAAGGGACATCTGACGGACTTAAAACCATATAAAATCGTTTTGTTTACCATACTTTTGAGGTCAGGATTTTTAAATATAACTTATGGTGAGAGCTCTGACTGTTATTAAAATAATTGATGATAATAGTGTAGTGATAATATTTTCACTAGATTCCAAGAACATCCAGTGAACTCATAGCAGCTAAAATCGCTATTTTAGTCATTCTTTAAGGTAACGGTTGGTGAATTCTGCCTGTGGTTGCATAGTAAGTTGTAATCTTGTTTAATCATAAAACTATACCTGAGCAAATTTTATTCTGGTTTTAAGAAGCATTTTAAAGCACAAAAGTTAATGAATTTTTTGTTTCAGAGCCATGTCCACTGCTTTCGGCAGCCATATTTGTACCACCATATTGGATTCATAAATTTTACCACTTAACACTTAAGACCAAGGGTTTTACTTTAAATTTTGACAACCTTCTTACCTCTATTAAATATTTTCATTTTTGGGCCATGTGGGATCTGACGCCGAAAAAGAGTGGCCCATATAAATATTCCCAAATTGTTATCATTTTTTGAATGAGAGTTAAGTTTATAAATTTATATAAATAAAATAAGACTCTGTCTTTTTGACCCTCATTGCGGCTTAGCTTACTTTTTGTCAAGACTCCCCTCTGCCCCTCACAGCCTTGTTGGGCTTCTGGATACCCTCAGCACTCTGAGAGAATCCCACTAACCTTTACGGACTCTATCGCCTGCCGACACATATATATGTATGCATATTATTCTATTTTAAAATCTATTTCGTTAGCAAACTACGATGACACATAAAAATTTTTAAATATGCTCATACTTTTATGTATGTGTGCTAATAGACATTGTCTGCTAGTAATATAGGTATTAACAACATGGTAAATAAATGTTGATGTCGTTTCCATTATTTTTACATTAAATTCTTCTTAACACGACACCTTATCAACCTTCACTGATCTCATGAATATTTAATTTTTTAGTTTCGAGTAAATATTTTCCTATATTTCTTGCAATCCCTGATATGCAAGTAGATAAACTTTATACATACAAATAATCGATAACTTATTTATGTATACAACTAAAAGAGAGATTTTCAATAAATTCACATTAGTTCTGTGTTAATTGAGATGCAAGTATGAAGTTTTTTATGTGCTACGCATTTTGTTGGTCATAATGGTGATAATTGATATAAACTATATTAATTCTCTATTTGTCTTTTTATGACATGATACTGATACGTACGTTTATTTAAATAACACTTTGTTACATAATTGTACAAACCAGGCAAGTATTGCTTTTTTAAGAAGGCTCATTCTTCGAAGTTTACTTACAGAACTAGCCAAAAAATTTAATTAGTATTTATGATGGTATTGGACATTTACATGCTCACAAGGATGTTTTGTCATAAATTGTGTTACAAGTTGAGTACGGAGAAATTAAACTGGACTTTATTTTTTAAGGTTAAAAAATAAAAAAAACATATTTATGAAGCTTACAGCAGTCAATTTTTTCATAAACCGTTTTCAACTCCCTATCAGGATTGTTTAAAAAAAGAGAAAATTCTTTATACCGAGTATATCATTAAATATCGAAGGAAAATGGGATGGGAAAATGTTTCCCATACAATCATAGAAGGAATATTAGAATCTGGAAGAACTATGAAAATGGAAAATACAAGAAACAGGATCTTACTATTCCATGGAGAAACAAGAAGTAGTTAATTATAAATAAATACGTTTTCGATGTTAATATATTTTTTACCACCTAAATGAGTAAGAAATAGCCAGTATTAGTAGATATTGGTGCGTGAAGTGTGCAGAGGGCAAGGTCTTACTAATAAGTGTGTGTGTGTGTGTGTGTGTGTTTATGCTTTAAAATATTTATTAAAGTACTTAAAAACGTGTGTTTCAAATTCTTGACAAATTTTGAACATGCCTTTATAATACGATTAATTTTTTCTAATGACGTTGTTACTAACTCTTTATGAGAACTTAATAAATTCTTGATGGGACTAATATGAGGCCCTGATTATGAAAAACCTTACACTTATTACAATGGATTGTATAGTGTTAATAATTACATAAGCAAAAATTTAAGTTATTTAAAAAAAAAATATTATTTTATAATAAAAGCTTACTACCATCATTTTTTTATTTTAAGAATGTTTAAAAAAACATTTTAAATGTGTTAATCATGATTAAAATAAAATACTTCCAAATTCTTATGAATGATTATTAATAATATCAGAAGGAATTCAAAACTGTATTTAAAATGAATGCTAAGGGCTTGTGGAGACTTCATAACATTCGTTATACGTCCCTAAAACGGCATTATTTAGATACTAATAAAAATAACTTACGATTGCACCCAAAACAATTGACAAGCGTAGTAAACAGGAGATAATCACACAAAGTGATCAAAGACTGCTCAGTTGACCTTAGACAACCTCGGAAATGTTCACACAATCCTGGAGGCAGAGGAAAATTGCATGGGTAGGCTTGCTTTTGTAGACGCAAATCATAAAAGACTATTTTATTCACTTTGGCCAACCTTGATAATAACTGGATAAGCGTAGGGGACTAGGAGATTGCGTGGCTAGCATATTTTAATTAAGGATAGATTGTATAAGAAGTCGCATAGGAGGACATCCCTTTCCCCCTCCACCCTCACAAATAATGAAAGACTATTAGGTGGACTTCCACTAATCACTGAAATATTCAAATAAATTAGATCACATAGAGGGATAACGTGGGTGGCATTTTCCTCTCATTCTCTACTTTTGCAAATTGCCAATTCTTTTACATGGTGGTGACAGTAGGAATAACGGTAAAATAACTTTATAGTATAAAAATATACAGACTATGAGAAGACTATAAATTTTTTGGACTATTATTACTAAGGGCATTAATGCAACAGATGGTATTTTTAACAATATCACCAGTAAATTGTTATATTAATTGGCTGAAATCTGATGATTTGGTATGTGCAAAGCAAATATTTAAATATGTACCGACGTACACCACGAAACAATGCAAAATTTACGAAACCACTGAAGTAGAACTCTTACAGGCTTCCACTTATCTAACGTGGAATAAAATTTACGTTGTCCTCAATTAAAGAGCAATGATCAGAAGTTTATTCAGTAATAAAACCATGTTTCAAAATTAACCATTATAAATATGGAACAAAGAAAATTTTCATCATAATTATGTACAAATAAATAGTTTATTAATATTCTTACAAAATGTATATTTATTTATCTTACTTAAGCTTTAATAGCGTGAAGAAAAACATGTTTTTTTTTTAAATGCAATATAAGCAGATGGAAAAAAATAATACAAGTACTTCTGAAGCTGAAATTGAGATGAAATATCTTTGAGGTTAAAAATGTTTTATTCTGATTGTAATTATTAGACAAATGTATAATTAATATTTTTGAGTTAAAAATTTCGCAAGCACAGATCACCAGCAAAACTTAAGTCAAATCACTTTTTCAATTTCCTCTTCTTGTTCTTCAATTACAATGGCTACAATATCCTAGATGGTATCAGGTGAAACTGCACAATCAAACCCAAATGGTTTTATTTTATTGCTTTCGACATTACACCTTCATTGACTCACTCCCTAATCATATAATGCTGAATTCGGAGGATTCAACTTTATTGATTAACGTAAATGGTGCGCAATATTCTTGCTCTAGTGATTTAAAATGCAGTGGTATAGTTGATGAATGAAATAACTGTAAGCTTTTAAAAATACTTTCTATTTGAATGTTAAAGTTTTAAAATAATATGTCTTGCATCATTAACACTTCTACAATCTGGTATGACATACTTAAAATTGGCCAACTATTTAGGTGACGACTTTTGCAAAGCACTTTTAGGATTTAACGCTTTTACAGAGTTGGACAAAATTCGTTCTTTCTACAGAGTAGCAAAGCTTAAGCCTCTTGACGTTAAAAAAAAATATCGATATGGAACAAATTTTTTGAAGTTTAACAAATCCAGATGATATTTGTAACAAAGAAAAACTGATTTGTCTACAGAAATTTACATGCTCTCTGTACGGGTTATTAAATTATAGCAGTGTCAATGATCTAAGACTTATATTATCTTAAAAGTCTTACATTAAAACAGGAAATATTTTTAAAAGATGTAGAGCTATTTAATTAAACACGTATAGTACCATGTTTTGAATCACTAAAGAAAAAGATATTTTACACCGTTTATTAAAACTAATGTCATTGAATGCTACAAATTTAACGTTATATAGTTTAGAATTAAGTAAATGCTGGTAGATCGTGAAAGGCTATAAAATAAGTCCACTTTGACTTGATTATGCAGCTCCACCTTTGACCGTCCATGATATCATAGCCATTAAGGTTACAGAACAAGAAAGAGGGGAGTTTACAAATAATTTTAACTTCAGTGTCAGTCATAATTTATGTTAACAAAACTTTGAACTACATGCATGTGCTTTTTTATTTATTAAAATAAAAACTATATAGTTCTTAACAACACAAATATTCAGTTTCGATTAGGATCTCAGAAGTACTGTTATTGTGTAGTTTTTTGAATCCACGTGATATTGACTATAGATATACAAATGCATTTTTTACCACTTATTCACTTGTGTAAAATAAATAAATTTATGTACTGTGAAAATAATATTTATTTGTTTATTTGTACACAATTATAAAAAGAAACTTTGTTTGTTTATTGTTCGTTGGACTCAATAATGTTTTTTGTCACTACATTTACTCTCGCCTATTGATTTTCCAGTGTAAACAATGTTTACGTGTTTTCCACGCTTGATAAGTAAAAACCTGCAAGAATCTTACTTTATTGGTTTCGTGGGTTTTTTATTGTCTTAAGGTGTACATTGGTACATACTTCGTTAATTTTGTCGATAATAACAAATCATAGCGTTTAACTTAAACAATGTAATCATTTTCTGTTTTTATTGTTACAATACACCCACCTTTTGATTTAAACGCTCAGCAGTTGTAGTCTGGCAAATTGTTGGTTGCTTTTTAGTCTATTACATATCAGAGCTTTATTGTTAAGAAAATTGTTTTATACCTATAAAAAAAGGTATCAGTAGCCCCCTTTGTCACAAGGCAATAGTGTTCTTACAGATGTTCTTTTAACCAACCTGGTCATACCCAAGCACATTTTTCTATAACAGCAAGCCAGGAAAAACAATCTGGAAGAGTTCAGGTAATCACATCAACTGAAAATTTTATCAGCTTCCTCCTCAGTGGTTCGTCCCAACAGCATACCTACAGAGGAGATATTCTCCAGGCCCACTGCCCTGACCAACGGTGGATGGTTGGTTATTCGGAAAACGACCCAAAGACAATACATTCTTTGGCCAGTGGCGTACCTCCCTGTAGCACATTCTCTGCACGCATAGACCGATAATCCTGCATTACCCGCTTGACTGTAAAAGGTCTGCGATGAGTGAACCTTACAATAAAGCTACAAAGAAGAATGAAACTAAAACAAACGTAGGAGTCTCCTGCAGTCAAGTATCATGAACTAATCTGCTTCCTTCGGATCACCAAAACGACTGAGCTCTATAAATAAGAAGATATTTTAGACACAAACGTCCCCAGAGTAACGCCAGGAAGCGTTGGCAAAAAGCTATTCAACTAGCTCTAACGCTTCAGACATTCTAGTTTTCCTCTTGATCATTCTAGTCCTACAACATCAGGCCCAAGAAGTTCACCGTCCGATAGAAACTTTTGTCAAAAAAGAGCTTAGCTCACTGGTCCTTTTGAGGGCAGCAAATGTTGAACTACTTTACCAACAAATAAATTACAATCTTGAAAAATTGACAAAAAACAGCCTTTCAGAAAGATTAAACCATGGCCTATGGTAACAAGAGACCAACTAGGAAGGAAAACTTCATATGTTTATATTTGTAGATGTCAGAAAACTGACGTTGAACATTTATCAAGATTAAAACAGCAGCGTCAAAATCGACAAATAAAGAATCCATTACGTAAGAGACCAGCTTTTTATTATAATTTTGATGGCAGTCATCTCTCAATGGAGCTTCTACGACTACCACTGAGATCAAATTAAAAAAAAAAAAAAAAATTTGTTTTGTGACAAACATGTGGGGAGAATCACGTCAACTGTCCCAGCGCCGTGGTGGACAGCCCACGCGGGCGTTGAACGTGACGTTTTCAACTCGTCGTTTCGGTGTCAAAACTTTGACAAAAAAATTATCTTAAACATATTCTTACGGATTTTTTCCTCAGCTTTCCAGTGGTGGCATCAGTTTTTCGAAAATTTGCTCCTATAACCTATAAAAATTCACTTGTTTGAAAAACACGTTTTATCTCCATGATCTTCAACTTTTGAAATTTTTTTGATAGTCTAGATCGAAAGATGAGACATTTTTACTTAGATATCAACAGTAAAAAAAAAAGGGGGTTTTTCGTTTTTATAACGTATTTAACGAACGAGACGATGGGAGCCGCGGCGGCCGGGCCATGCGTGGCAGCAGCGCGCCGTCAGCTACCGTCTCTCTGACTGGATGTAAACAAATACACCTAACCGTGACGGTTTGCATTTTGCAACATGTTTCGATTGATTAATTAAATATTAGTATTTATTATTTTTATGACTTGAGGTTGTGCTATCGTAAGTCGAAGTTTTCGTAGGTTTTACTGCAAAGAAACGATTAGTAGCAAATCTGACTACGAAGAAACTTCCTTGAGATTAAAAGACGAAATTTCTAGTGTGAAACTGATTCCAGGGACACTGAATTATCATGCGTTTATCCCCATTAAGGATAATAAATTAATGTTGAAGAAAACTTCTTTGAGTAACCAGTATTAAATTTTTCCGAAACTGAAAGAACGTAAAACAAGTGTCATTATTCGATTTCCATGCCTAAAAAGAAAAAGAGAATGAAGTAAAACAAATTTGTTTTTATTTTTTACTTTATTTATGTAAATATCTAATATTTAATCAATATTAATCATTATTTATTTCTTTATTATAAAATTGTTGTATATATTTAGTACATTACGTACGAGTTTGCAAAGGCTTCGATTTACGAACCTCGCCTTCGGCTCGTGCCGTAACAAGGTTTGTAAAGAAGCCTTTTCGAACGAGTTTCGTATAATATTTTTCCGCCTGAGAACTCAAAATTAAGCGGCGAAGGTGCTATTTTGAGATTAGAAGGCGGAAAAATAAATTTTATCAAAACATTATTATTTATTTATTGTAAGCCCTGGTTAACTAATTGTTGTTTACATCGCCACTACTACATTATATATTATATAGCCAAACAGACTCACCGTAGCAGACGACACACGGCTGACGCACTGCTGCCTCGCGTGTAAAGTAGTGTAAAGGTCACCTGTGGATATAGCGAATTTTCTTCTCTTAGAAATGGTATTTCTCTTTTTTGGGGATTAACATGAAGGAGCCCTCTTAAATCTTCTAGATATTTTAATAGGTAAGATAATATGTATTTGTATTCATTCTGGCGATTAGAGTTACGCTCCAGTAGTTTGATGATTTGAAAATTAGCAATGATAATGGTAAATAAACTGCTTGGATTACGAATAAACAAGCTTTTAATAAAATGTTTCTTATTTGAGAAGGGTCAAATATCGATGTATAACCTTATACTGAAAGCATTTAACATTATGTGTTAACAAACAACAGTATTTTATTCAGTGAGTATTAGGCAAGAGTAAGACGACGAGGCTGCTAATTTTTGGAATAATCATAAGACCTATTTTACAGAAAATTTAATTTTTGATTTATAAAATTTTGCTCTTTCACGCATCACTCTCATTTTTGCTGTAAAAGACAAGTTTTTTGAATAGTTTAATTAACCTACACTTAAAAACATTATTTATGTACAAAAACAGAGAACATAGAGAGATTCGTTTTTTTTGGAATGGTCAAACCCACTCACGAAAAGCATGAAAAAAGAGCTTAAAGGGGGTGAGAATTAATCATTATTATTCTTTAAATTATAAAATTCTTAAAAATAAGTTATTGTTTTGAGAGTTAAAAAATAAATTTTGTAATGGATCAAGATTTTTTCACAAGTTCTTTGAGTACAAAATATTGTATGACTAAACGATGTTATTTTTATGTTAGAAAATGGATTTACAGTCATTGAATGCTACAAATTTAACGTTATATAGTTTNACAACACAATCTGAACGTGTGATAAGTATTATCATATCATTACACGTAGTGATTACGGAACGTTTTGAAAAACATTAATAAATTTTTTTTTTAAATGTTCGATGGTTTAAAAATATAACAGCTCTTTTCAAAAATTAAAATGATTTTTTCTTGATTTACCTACATTTACTACAAAATTTTTAAAAGAAAATTGTAACAAGTACAGTAATTTATGCATTATTGTTATCTTTTTTATCGGTCTACACAGAATTAACATTTCTCACGTACTAATCCTAACTCAAATTTTTATTTTGCATATAATCGGTATGTCTATAATACTGCAGAAGTAATAAAAAAGATGTCACATGAGCCCAATATTTAGCTAACACCATAAATATCAGCTCTCAAAAAAATCTAACCATGGACATCTTAACTTCTTATATTTTTGAAAAATGCTTGGCAAGGCTTGATTTTTTTTGTCGTGCAACTTCCTATTGTATCAAGGTTTCTATGAAAACGTTTTTTTTTTCCAACACATTTAGAATAGACTTTAATTTTAATTATAAGGCAAACCTAACCTTGCTCTTATAGAAGAGACCGTGTTAAACAATCAATATTTCATAATTTTTTTTTCGACAATTTCCTGTGGTAAGACATCTAAAAAAATTCATGTGCACTCCTAATATGCTTAAATATGACATACATTTTTCTGGCATGTTTCTCCGTTTTTAACTTCCCTCCCAAACCTCCTTCAGTTAAAATAACGTAGCATACAATAAATGCTGCCTTTAATTTTTTTTTACACGTCATATTCATTTGTTACAATTCTTACTAAAGTATAAAATCTTTGCTACTTAAAAAAACATATCATCTTTTTTTGACACCTCATATTCATTTGTTACAATTCTTACTAAAGTATAAAATCTTTGCTACATAATAAAACAAATCATCCATAAATGTTTTGTTTCCCCACGAAATATAATTATTTTAATGTCAAGTGATATAATACATTACGTAGTAATAAACCTAACAAATCCTTATGCATGCATAAGATCTTATAACACTAGCTCAAAATCTTTATGTGTATATATGTAAAATAAAAAATTGTTTTTGTACAGACATACATTTTTTTCTGAAATTTAGTAATTTACTATTACAGTAAAACACAACACAAGTAACTACAGAGCCTTATTAAAAAAGACCTCTAATTTTTCTTGGCTTACACGTTCTTTTGTTGTATAGTTACATATTTAAATAATGTTATATTTAATACGCGGAATATGCATAAATTGTTACATTTTATACGATAACATTACTTTTAATTTAAAAAATGCATGCTTTTAAAGAGTTTTTATGAAGCTTTCAGGACGAAAGTGGTCTTTTTTTTTATGAATTTCTATCTTGACCATAAAAATATAATCAAAAAATTAAACAAAATTTCTTTTTCTTTAAGGTCGTTCAAAAATAATAATTTTGACCTCTAACAAAATTAGTTTTGACCTTTTAAAGTGGAAGAGTTTATAGGAGCCTGTACTAGGATGGCTCGTTTTTTATATTTTTTATTGTAAATCGTACATTTTTTTTTAGAGGGGGTTTACCCCTAATTTTTCCAAATAAAAAAAAAAAAATACATTAACAATGCTCTCTACATCAGACAAAAATCACTTCTTGCAAAGTATTATAATGCATACTGGAGAATATCATGAAAGAAATTAAATTAAGGGACCAAAAATTCATTAAACTTTGCAAAAAAAGTCCATACATTCGCTACGAAAATGAAGACCAGCAGCGCTCCAGCGGATTTTTCTCATTCTATCATTTTATCTAGTACTTATACTATTAATAAATAAAAATAAGTTATATTAATTTTTGACTAGTATTATACGTAAACCTTGCATTACATACAGCGAAAAAATACTTTAAAACTTTTATGAACTCCTAACGTGAGAAGGTTTCAGTATATATTTGGGCTTAGGTTTGCATTAATTATTACATAGTTGAATATCAATATCCCTTATTTGATTACGTTAAAGTACAAGTACTATATCAGTGCCATACAAGAAGTAAACTGCTCTGAAAAAAAAAATCATGACCGTTTTCATACTATGATTTTAGACTTAACAAGGCTCTGAAATGATGAAACAGAATCAATAAAATGTATAGTAAATTCATACAATCTTTAGAAATTTCTTTAAAAATATGAATTCAATTCATCAAACTTACATAAATTCTTTTAGTTTTGTTTGAAGATTATTGTAAGGGAGTTTTACTTATAATTAAGTTGAAATTTCACAGACATGCTTTATAAAAGCTGCTATTGAATTGATATCGTAAAAGAAAAGACATAAAACACAAAATTTCGAAATCTTAAGACATTTGGTACGAGAGCATAAAAAATTTATTAAAATTAGGAAATACGCTATATTTTTATGTTTATTACACTGATTGCTAAGTCAATTTATTCAATGCAGTATTCAAGATGCCTACATTCAGTTTTTAAAGAACATTAAATGCCAGTTAAACAACAAGCCATTTATGATGAAACCTCTGTGTCACAACGAATTCATTTAAGTTTTTTCCCAATACTAACGGATATATATACCATATCTTTAGATATGGTAGAGAAATAAGGAATATATATAACAGTTAGTAAATATTATCAGCAGCTGAAAAAATTTTATCTAAAGTTCAGATTTTCCTTTATAAAAAGATATGTGCTAACAAGCAGAAAAAAAAGACATTTAATTTCATGGATTTGTACGACAATAATCAAACAATTTTGAAAGCTCTTCTTACTTGAAGTTAACATCTCATTCTTAGTCTATACAGCAAACTATTACAACACAATCTGAACGTGTGATAAGTATTATCATATCATTACACGTAGTGATTACGGAACGTTTTGAAAAACATTAATAAATTTTTTTTTTAAATGCATAGAGAATGAATATATTTATCATAAAACAAATTATTATACTTGTAATTTATCAATAGTAACGTGATCCATTTTGGAACTATTTAGAATTCTATAAACTGGTAATTGAGTAAATTGATGTTTTCCAACAAAAGGTATTTTATCTATACTATTTTCCATGGAAAATCCTTCTGCATGCTGTAAAAAAAATTTCAACCATAAGAGCTACGTTAATACAAGTAAACTTTGTTAAGAGCAACTTACAAGTCTTGAAAACGTAATAGGAAGCTTTAGTAATTTTTTTACAAAACAGTATTTCTTACTTATCAAAGTAAACATTGAAAGTCAAGTTAGTATATCAATGTCAATGCTAAACCGTGAGGAAAAAGATCAAGTTTGTGACTTAAACAGTTTTTCTTTTTAAAAAAAAGAACTAAATACTTCGATGTTAGAAAAACTCAATCAAATAAATCAGGAGATTTTTGCTGAACTAAATAAGTATCAGAGTTTGTAAGAAATAGTCTAACTTAAAGCTGAGCAGTGCTACAGAGCAAGTCCTAGGAGAACAAAAGGCATTTACAAATTAGTCTACGAAATTGAAGTATGCTCTTGCAATGTGCACTAAAAAATAAGTTTTTGTTATTGATTTTTAATATTTCTCTCTTATTTCGACATATTTCTTGCATGACTAAGAACGTGTGAGAACGAATCAAAACTTATGGAAAGTCAAGATCTTGTTTTTTAAGGTTATCATAATAAGGATATTATTCGTTTTCCTTTCTGAAATCATGAAAACGTACTTTGATTCGTATGGGCGAACTTTGCGCCCACATATCAGTTTATGCCCTATAATAGAATAGAATTAGCTTTAAAAAATAATATTGCTAATAACGCGTAAAAAATGAAAGTTATTTAGTTTTTTAACAAATCTAAATAGCCTTAGACTTTAAACTGTGTCAGTTAACGGCCCAAAGAAGATGATAAATGAGGTCAAAAATAGTTTTTCGCGTCTAGAAAAAAACTGAAGAGTCGGACAAAAAGTTGTACTGTTGAAAAAGATGCGCAATTTCAAGACGGAGAAAATGAGCTTGAGTGGAATAAAATTGGCCCAGTTGTTTTATTACAATTTGCCAAAAAGTGCTCTTTTGAACCGTTTTTTCTTAAATCTTTAACTGACGGTTATTTCAATATTAGGACTTGAAAATTAAATACAAGATAAATCTTGTTCCTCTTAACATCCACACTAAATATGAAGAAGATCGGTTGTAAACTTTTTGCAAATTTCTGCAAGCAAAAAATGATCCCCCCGCAAGAAAGTTAGACGTGGCTGGTTTTTCAATATATTGCCATTTTTGAAACAGCGTTGTACTCGTTAAAAGTTACTCTACAACCTTTCAAAACGTAAATCTGTTTGACATTTTGGAAGTACGTGAAAAATTGATGTCAAAAACTGGATATATTCCGCGGATGCAGCGGCGTACAGCGAGCCACCACCATAGGCCATGCCCCCTCTCCGCATCATAGCTCCAGAGTTTGAGAGCGGTTCACCGTGCCACCACATCCATGGATCCCCATCCCCTTTCTTACTGTTTGCGCATGCAGCAGGTATAGCTTTAAATTATACAAATATTACTATACATACACACGTACATGCATAGTCCGATACATACACACGTAGTTAGAGACAACAAAGTACGTGTGTCGAGCGGCTGAAGATATTTCATAATCACTCCCAATCGTCTGTCCTTATACAATTTTAGTATATGTAAAATTGACGTAGCATCGCTTAGTTAAGTGTGTATGTGATTTGATGTGAAACATCTATTGGCGCGCTTGGGGGTTCGACTAACGCTATAAAGGGACCTGTGCGATGGCACAATTTCCGGTTAAACTTTGCTCGGCTTGGCTCGGCTCAGCTTGGCTCGGCTCTCTGTTTCTCTATGCGCTTACTGCTTCCTCTCTCTCATTTGTGAAATGTTTTACTCGTATTATTATGGCTGTACAAAAAAGTATATAATAATAAACTATTGTACATGTATTGTATATATTTAATATGCATACACATATGCATGTATGTATTCTAAACATTATATATTTTGTATGTATAAATAAAACTTTCAAATTATCCTAACTCTGAGAATCGAACTACATCTTTAGAATTGGTAGTCGGGGAACTTACCGATTGTGTTATGCAGCACACCAATCCAATCTTTGTTTTTATTATTTATATACACCAACCAAGAAACTTCTAAATTAGAAAATTAATCTATAATTTTTTATTTTTTATACTATATGTAATTAAGACGGCCAATTCGAAAAGAAATAGTTATGACTATTTTTAAGTGCTCTATTTATGTCAAACTTGTGTAAAATTGTGTTTTAAAGTTAGTTTTGCTTATATCTTTCAACAGTTTTGATGTACAGAAAAAATAAGAATACCAGCGTGTAAGACGACAAAATTTTCTATCAGTAAACACTCTCTTATTTTGTTTTGACAAGTGCGAAATGATAAGAAAAAAAATGAAACAGGCATTTTGGCAGTACCTGTAAAAGTAAGTAAGACAGAGAGAGCCATTGATCGTCTGCTATCGGGCTCACTCTCTTTCTCTATCTATCTATCTCTCTCTCTCTCTCTCTCTCTCTCTCTCTTTTTCTCTAGTGTTCTCATATAGGTAGGCCTTTTTTATTGCTTTCTTAAATATGTTGTCCTTGTAGAAAGTAATTAATGCATATTAGAATTAGTATTATTTTTTCATCATTTTTTAGAAATTTCTTCTCTGTGAATAGGATTATCTTAACATATCAATATTTGATTATAATGCAAAATTTTCCCAGGTTCTTACAATTGTGTTAATTCAAACTTCATCTTAACCCGTCTTTAGTAAAGAGCCAACTCAACCAAATTTGCGCACGTGCGCAACTACGCACAGTAAACAGGTATCCGAATTTAAAAAAAGACAGAGAGACAGAGAAAGTAATACACAGGAACGTTTGTTGAGCTAAGGTATGTACCTTTGTACATGTTGGTAGTATAGATACTTTTTACCGTCTATTATTGCTCCCTTTCGTTCTTGTTGTTTGTATGTTAATGAACAAAAAAAAATATAAACATAATTTGCTTTTTTCAGATCTATAATATTTACTGATCAAAATACATATGTATAAATTAACTGTCTTTTTAATATAAATATATAAAAATATCAAACGAAGACTGTTTGGAGTCAAAAAAGTAAATCTTTTTCTGACCTTAATCGTTTTTGAGAGGCTCATGTGTGCTTGGTAAAAGAAATCGGATGAGCCACATAAGCACCATTGCTCTGTGGCTGCCTTACGTCCCTCGGGCCCTGTTTCGCTGGTCCCTTGGGAAGCAAAATAGCCCTAGAGACGATGGCACTAATCTGATGAAGACTACTATTTTTACTATAGATAATCAAATACTACCGAGTTTAAGATGAATAAATTATTGCAAGTAATTGAACTTATCCACTTTCCCATCCAGTTCGAGATCGCCAAAGCAACTTGATTTTTTTAAGTTAAAACTCCAGATTTGTAGAAAAGTTGACATACGTAGCAATTGAAAAAAAAGTGCTACCTTGACCAGGATTTAAATCTGCAACTCTTTTCTTGCCGGCAAAGGGCGTTGCCAATTTCGCCATCGAAGTCTCGACGACTTCTCTCCTCTACCTTGGCAATCTTGAACTGGACGGGAAAGTCGATAAGTCCAATTACTCGCGTTAATACTAACCCATCGATAAAAAAAAACAATTTCTAATATCCTTATGTACAATAAATAAATTATTGTTTATAAATGAAGAAAAAAAACATATCCATACTGTATAAATACAATAATTGATTTTTATTGCACTTTCTTCTCTCACAATTTTTCCTCAGTGATTGAAAACTAAGCTCAGAGAGGTGAGAGGAGCGAAAATATATGCTGCAACTCTGGAAATTGTTTTTCGTATAAAGAATAACTTACACGCCAGATTTTGTATATTCTTTATCCCTTTTTTTTTTGTGTTATTAGAAAAAAAAATTATAGATCTATTTTAAAATAAAACAGGTTTATCTAATAGTAATCGTTCACACCACCAAAAATAGGAGCATTATAAAGGTTTTATGAATCCAATTTAAAGTAATTTTTTCATAAGGTTACATGTTAAATTGAAATATTTTTTAATTTAATATGTGAAAAAAGGTACAGTGAAAAGATCTGCTATTTCATAAGGATATTTCTTATTTTCTTAGAAAGTTTTTCTGAAACCATCAGAAAATTTGATGAAAGAGCACAGTCTTGTACTGGCCAGCCACCATATTGTTTATATTGTACTGTGCCATAAAATATTGTTTACAATTTTTCTGTTGTTAGATATTAAAATATTTATTAAAACCATACCCAACTAACGTAGGCTTACTGGTTTCAACGATAATTGCACCAACTTCGAATATAATATCGTTCCTTACGAGTTATACTTATATTAATAATTATGTAATTGCCATACAACTTGATAGAACTATCACTTCTTACTTAGTTACCCAAGCTCTCACTAACCACTGGTTTATTACAAAATAACGGATTTATCTTAAATATTATAAAGAATAGTTGTTGAAGTACATAACCTTAATTGGATAGTTTCCTAGTTGTTAAAATGTTAAATTTATGTATAAAAAACTATATAACCTACACTAGAACTTATGACATATTTATCTCACAATTTATGTAACTCTTTGTGTGTTTGTGTATAAGCACAAAAACATTAATTTGATTTCTTTCAAATTGGAATCAGCACTTACGACATTAGACAGAATTAAATACTGATTTTACATTTCTATTCCATGAGGAACTTACTACTATGCAGGTGAACGTGCAATAGCATGATGTGCATTTGAGACAATACTGTCCAGCAAACAATAGAGACTATATTGAGACGGAACTCTTTCAAACGTAGTAATTTACTGAAAAATATACTTTTTCTTCTGAACTACTTCAATCTTGTAAGCTGAAAGCTCTAAAATATGTGACAAGTTTGCTGAAAAGGTAAGAGTGGTAAAGACAAACAGCATTTAGCATAGACCTTAAAGAGAGCCCGAAAATGACTTGAATATTATGTTTTTAAGAGATTAAAAATTACAAGTTCAATTTAACACTAATAAAGAACGGGAGCCATCTAAAGAAAAGGTTATAGCTATAAAACAGATGCCCTGACATAGTAGCATGCACAACAGCCAGTATTTTAAAAAGCAGAAACAACGATAACTCCAAGTACCTTTTGAATTTGAATTTATAATATTTCTAATGCTAATCACTTTGGAAACTTTAACAAAAAATTAGACCTAACGAACGCACGCAATCAAATTAAAAAACTTTTTATTGAGACGCTTTGTATTAAAGATCAAAGATACTGCAAAAACATTCTCTGGGTTTTAAATAAAACAAGCCTGTATTATACTCAAGCGGATATATAAACTCAGTCCCCTAAAAACACGAACTGAAAAAACGTAATACTAGAAAATTTCATGTTGCTTTGAAAAATAATAAGCTCTCGACTCTATAAAAAAAGGTTAATATTTATTTAATGCATCGCAAAATCAGTTTTTCTAAGGTTTTATACAAATCTAAAGCGTTCTTTTTTCGCTAAAAGCCATCACTTTTGCAGAATAATACGTATTAACTTGAAAAATAATAAATAAAAAAGATAAGGCTGAGCGTGTCATATTAATGCAGTATTAATAATTACTATTTATTTCTTGCCTTCCAAAATCAGTTTTCCAACAATTATTAAGAAAAAAACCATCTTCTACATCATCCTTATAATAATCATTATAATCATCATTAATGTCCTTACCAAGATATCATCATCATTATCATTATCATTATTATCATTCTTAATATCACCATCGTAATCATTATTATCATTATTATTATTTCCATCATGATCATAATTATCATCACCATCATCATTATCATGACCATCAGCATCATCAACATCGTCATCATTTTCATAATACTCATCATTATCTTAATAATTATCATTGGCGTTATTGTCATCGTTATCATCATTATCATAAATAATATTACTAATATTATTATCATCATAATCTCTATCATTATCAGCTTAATTATCATCATCATTAGTATTATTATCAAAACTATCATCATCATTGGTATCATTATCATAACTATCCTTATCATTGGTATCATTATTATCATTATCAATACCATTATCATCATCATTGTAATAATGATTTCAATTATCATAATCTTTATCGTTTCCAGCATCGTCATTAATAACATTATCATTATCATCATCATCGACATCATCATCATCATTATCATCATCATCATCATCATCATCACCAACATCATTATCATCATCATCATTTGAATGACTTTTATCGAAATCATTAACTGTGTATGATCATCATTATAAATATTGTAATTATTACCATTGTTCCCTTTACCATCATCAACATTATTACTGTTGTTATTATCATCAGAATCATCATCATCATAATCATCATAATTATCGACGTTATTATCATTATTATGAATTTCAACACCACCACATTATTAATATCACTCTTATCAGTATTATAATTATTATTATTATTATTACATTGTCATCATGTACTTAGTAATTATTATCATTCTTATCGTAGTTATTATTATTATTATCATTTTGTCATTATTGACATCATTATCATCATTATCATCAACATCAACAACACTATCATTATTATAATCATAATAATCATTATCACTATCACCATCTTAATTATATTAATTATCACGATAATTATTTACATCTTTATTATTTTTATTATCATCACCATCATTATCATCATCATTATAATTATCAACATTATCATCAAACATCATATTAACATTATCATTAACATCATCATCATTATCATCAACACAATCATCATTATAATTATCACTATTATTATTAATTACTCTTATTAATAATATTATTATTATTTGCATTATCATTTTTAACAACATTATTATTATAATAATCATCATCATCATCATTATTATAATTACCATCATCAACATAATAATTATTATCATTATTATTATCAGTATCACAACCATTAAATCATTAATTTTATTATTATCACCTTCGTCAGTATTATTTTTCTCATAATCAATATCAACACATTATTATTATTATCTTCATTATCATTATCATTATTTTTATCTTCATCATCGTCATAATCGTTATTGTTAGCTTAATCATTCTCATCATTATCAGTATCTACATTGTCATTATCATCATTATTATCATTATGATCTTTATCAATATCCTTATTATCATCATTATCACTACAATCATCATTATCATTATTAATATCATCATCATCATTATTATCATTATCATTACGACCGTATTTATCTTCATCATTAGTATCATCATCATTATAATTATCATCATCATTATCATTACCACTATCATTATCATCATCATAAAAATTAATATTATAATTCCCATCATCATCATTATTATTATCTAAAAGACGACTTCTCACTTGATCCAAAGATGACGATGGAATAGGGGTGGGGTAAATAGAAGCCTCCTTAGGAGGCGAGAATATTGGTGGTGATGGTGGTGGTGGTTGAGACAGTCCCTTCAGAAAGGAGGAGCAGAAGAACTCCTCCCTCCAAAGAAAAGCCTCCCAGTCATTTTAATTAAATAAATACAAATTTAAATAAGATAAGGGCTTACATAAGTACAATAAAGTTTGAGCGGTAGCCTCCACGAGAGGTGGTGGTGGTTGAGACAACTTCCTTAAAAAGAGGGAGCCGAGGAACTCCTTCCCCCAAAGGTAAGTCTCCCTTTCCCAGTCTTGCTCAACGGGGGAAGCAGTTGACTTACCACGAACAATATTTCCACATTATTATTATCGAAAAAGTTCTCCTTACCTTCCATTACTCTAAAATCGTTAAATTTTTCATTAAAATCAAATAAATTACAATACAGAACAAAAACGTAGGGTATACATACATGATTCTCAATAGCAAGCGTAAAGAGTTAAAACTCAGGAGAACGAATTACTTTTTACAAGGCAGAGTGAGAAATAATGCTCCTAGCTGATTCCGTTAAGATGATGCACATCAAGAGGTGATGGCAGACAACCAGCGATAGTGGGAGACTACCATAGGATGGGGGTAGTTTTTTGGGGGTAAAAGCTGAAAGTGAAGATGAAAGTAGGGATAAAGATAGGGGTATAAGGAGGGGGTAAAAATGGATAAAGAGTGGGGGTAAAATTGATGAAGAGTAAGGGTGTGAGGAGAGGGGGTAAAATTTGATGGAGAATAGGGGTAGAAATGTATGAAGCGGGGAAGTAAAAATTGATCAAAAGTGGAGTTGTAAGGAGTGGGGGTGAAAATTTGATGAAAAGTTGGGGTAAAAATTGATCATGAAGAGTGAGAATAGAGTGAATATAAGAAGCTGGTTAGAGCTAGAGAGCTTAGTTGACAAGGACCTGGTCAAGAGATCAGACCTTTTTGATTATAAACTACGTTGTTGATGTTCAGGGCTTCAGAAGATCCTCTTACATTTTATTCCAAAAGAACTTGTTATTTCTTCTTTTAAAGGAAATGCTTTACCAGCAGATCTCCATTCTACTGCTTCATAAAAATGGACTAAGCTCTTACATAAGAAACGTATGGTTAATGCTCGGCTTTAGAGATACTTTTATGGTATACCCTAAAATTTGAGAAACACACCTTACTCTAGAGTGATTTTCGTAATTCAATATTTTTTAAAGAATGCCAACATTATTTATGTTAAAGGATTAGAGAAAAAAAACTAGTTAATAGAAAAATTATCTAAACAGTAAGAACTATAATACACATTACTTATGAATTTCACTCTGAACATTGCTGTTTGTATTTCAGTCACATTTGCAATGCTAAAGAATTAGAATATCCTTCTACGAGTAGAATCAATAAGGAGTACAAAGCATGCTTTTCACATTAATTAGGCACAAAACCAGTTTGTGCTTCTAAAAATGTCACTGCACTAAAGAACTGGGTGCTCACCTCTAAAGATACAGTAGATACAATAATTGATGATATTTTTGACTTTGATGATAATTTGTATTCATCATATTTTTTGGTATTTATAACAAAATTTAGAAAAATAAAAGTCTCAGAAGAAAAAAATATATGGTTGTTCCTTACTGATGGGGGTGCGGATGGGGCCCTCACCACTGTCTTTTGTTACAACAATTTTATTCATTGCATAGATGACTGTTAAAGGGATCCAAAAATTGATGATTCCTTTAATTTAATGCTTATCTTATTTGTATTCTAAATTGGTCAAAATCGCGAGAAATTTGAGCACAAAGTTTCATATCTTGCACAGTAAGAAAACAAAATGTTTTTATAGAACAAGCCAAACGTAAGTTCCTCCACAACTAAATGTATATGTTTGAAGTCTTGCTCTTTCATATACCGTGGAAGTATCTATTTGTATAGTCACTAGATGTGGAAAGTTAAAAAAAAGGACTGATCGAAACAATAATTTTTTTTTTCTTAAAAATCATTCATGTTATCTTAATGGGTTGTTCATTAAAAATAGCAAAATGTTTTTAAATATTTTTGGTTTAAGAACATAACATGCATATTTCTTCATTCTACATATTTTGAATAATGAACTATAAAGTTTATTACATCATAATACAGGTATTTTTTAAGCTACGAATTCTGAGAATTATGCAATGTGTCCAAAAAATATTTATTTTAATTACTACTACAACAGATACTAAGGAGAAAAAAAAATTCATTAAAGAACTCAGACCATTAACGTCCAAAGTAGGCTTACTATTTTAATTGATTTATTTGGAGTTCCCAACATGCAATTTGCAAATAATCAAATTTATTTTCCAGCAGTAACCCTTAATAATGACGTTAGAGAAAGTAAGAATAATTCTTGTAAGATGTAAGATATTATAAATCATTATTTGATTAGGAATTGTTAACAGTAGTCTTTTCATCATATATTTCAGTGCATCGAAAAACTCCAAATGTACACTATGCCCACTCCGCAGCGGCTATTATTAGACAAGAAGATAGTACTTAGNATTTATATTACTATAATTATCATTATTATCATTTATGTACAAATGATTTTATTTATCATTATCATCACTATCCTCATTATCTGTATCATTATCATTATTATCATCATCATTATTATTAACATCATTATATTTATCGTCATTGTCATTATGATTATCATCATTATGATTGACATCGTCATTATTATCAAGGTCATCATTAAAACAATAGTCATCGTCATCGTCGTCCTCATCGTCATCGTCGTCGTCTCCGTCGTTGTCGTTATCGTTGTCATTCTCATTATCGTCATAATTATCATCGTTATAGTAACTTTTATCGATATCGCCATCTTCATCATCATCATCAATATAGTCAGTTTTTTTTTTAACATCATTATTATTATCATCTTCATTATCATGATCATCTATAGCATCGTTATCATTATTATCATTATTATTACCTGCGTTATCATTATCACTATCATTATCATTATCATCATCATTGTCATCATTATTATTATCGTTATTGACATTGATATCGTCGTCATTGTCATTGTTGTCGTAGTCGTCATTGTTGTCATCGTTGTTAGTGTCGTTGTCATAACTGTCAATTTTGTTGTTGTCACCGTTGTCGTTGTCATTATTACCGTTCACATTATTATCATCATTATCATCATTATCATTATTATCATTTTTGACATCGTCATCGGTGACGTCCTCGTTGTCGTCGTCATCGTCATCGATAGCATTATCATTGTTGTCATTGTTATTGTCATCGTCGTCTACCTCGCTGTCGTTGTCATTATCATTATTATTATGAGTATTAAAATTATTATCCTTTTTATCATTATAATTATCATCGTCTTCGCCAGCAACATCATTAACATTATTATTATCAGCGTTTTCATCGAATCTATTATTATGTACATCATCATAATCATCACTATTTTTAAAATTATTCTTATCAGTATCGTCATCGTCATTATCATTATTTTCATTTTCGTAATCATTATTATCATAACCATCAACAACATCATAATTATGCCCATCATCATTATTACTATTAATATCATCAACATTATTATCAACATCATTATCATCATTATTATTATCATTATTGTCGTTATTATTTTTATCATCGACATCATCATCAATATTATTATGATTATCATTATCATCATTATTATTATCATCATTGTTATAATCATTATTATCCTTATTATTAATATTATTATTATAATCTTTATTATTATTTGTATCATCATTATTATTATCATTATTATCTTTATCCCTATCATCAATGTCAGCATTATCATGATCATTATTTTCACAATCATTCATATCCTTATTATCATATTCGTGATCTTTATCATCATCATCTTTGTCAATATTAAACTTGTCGTCATTATCATCATTATCATCTTTGTTATCATTTTTTATTATTCTTATGATCATTGTCATTAATATGATTATCATCATTAGCACTATTAGTATTTTTATTGTAATTATTATTTTCATCGTGATCAGTATAGTAATCATCATTAATATTATCACTATCAACATTATCATTATTATCATAATCAGTATCAACATCATCAGCATTATCATCATCGTCAACATTATTATTATCATCTTTATTATAATCATCATTACTATCATCATCATTATTATCTTTATATTATTAATTATTATCATCATCATCGATATTATTATCAACATCATCATTATCATCATCATCCTCATCATTTTTATCATTATCACTATCGTCGTCATCACCATCATTATCATCATAATAATTTTCACTACTTTTGGCATGAAAAACAATAACACATCACCGCTATTATCATCTTTGTCATCGTCATTATTGTCATCATTATTATTATCATTTATACTATTATCATAATAATAATCATTATTATTATTATTATTATTATTATTATTATTATAATGATTATTTTTACCATTATTCTCTTCGTTCTTCTTATCATTATTATAAGTGTTATGATTGCTTTTAATACCATTATAACTAGTATTTTTATCATCTCTATAATAACCATAATAATCATTATCATGATTATCATCATCATTATTATCGTTATCATTATTATTAAAAATACCATTATTAAAATTCTAATCATCAGTCTCATTATCATGATAAGCATCAAAATCATCATCGGCATTATCATCATCATCATCATCATCATCATCATCATCAGCATTAGCATCGTATCAACGTTAACATAAACATGATTATTGATTATATCATTATCATTCTCATTATTATCGTTATCATCATTAATATTATTATTATCACTGTCATCATCATCATCATCATCATTGTCATCATCATTATCATTATTTTCAGTATTATCATCATCATTGCCATCATCATTGCCATTGTCATCGTCATCGTCATCATCGTCATCGGCATTATCATTATCGCCATCGTTATCCTTGTCATTATCTTTATCATCATTATCATCATTAACGTTATTATTGTCACTGTCATTGTTATTGTCATCATCATCGTCATCGTCGTCGTCATCATCAACATCATCGTTATCGGCATCTTCATTATCATCGTCATCATTATCATTATCATCATCATCATCAGCATCGTCTTTATCATCATTATCATCATCATCGTCATTATCATTGTCATCGTTATCGTCAACATTATCTTCATCATCGTTATAACCATCGTATTTATTATTATCATCATTATTATCATCATTATTATCATCGTCATCATTATCATTATCATTATTGCCATCACCATTGCCATTATTATTGCCATCGTTATCATTATCATCATTATCATCGTTATCACCATCGTATTTATTATTATCATCATTATTATCATCATTATTATCATCGTCATCATTATCATTATCATTATTGCCATCACCATTGCCATTATTATTGCCATCGTTATCATTATCATCATTATCATCGTTATCACCATCGTATTTATTATTATCATCATTATTATCATCATTATTATCATCGTCATCATTATCATCATCATTGTCATCATCATCGTCATCGGCATCATCATCATCATCGTTATCGTTATCGTCATTAATATAATCATCATAGTTATCATCATTTTTATCATTATCATTATAATCATCATCATCATCGTCATCGACATCGTCATCATCGTTATCATCATCATCGTCATTATCATTGTCATTGATATCGTCATCGTTATCATTATCATCATTATCATCATTATCATCATCAGCATCATCATAATCATCATTATCATCATCATTATCATTANAAGCAATAATGATAATGATACCAGTGAAAACAATGATATTAACATTGACAATGATGATGAAAATGCTGATAGTGATAATTATGATGATGATGATAATGCCGATAACTATGCTGATGCCGATAAAGATGATTATGATGACGGTGATGATATTAATATTGATAATAATGATGCCTATGACGATAATAATGATGATAATAATAATGATTATAATGATAATAAGAATTATAAGAATATTAATGATACTTATGATCGTCAATGACGATAATGATAACGATAATGATGTTGAAAATAATAATAATAATAATATTTATAATGAAGATGATGATTATTTTTGGAATAATGGTGATGTCGAAAAAGTTAATAATAATAGTAATAGTAATAATGATTATTATAATAATGTTTATAATAAGGGTAATAGTAAAAAAAATAACAATGATGATAATAATCAAGAAAATAACAACGCTAATGACAACAGTCGTAATGACAATGATAATGATAGTTTTAATCATTATTATGATGCTATTAATGATGACAATAAAGATTGTGATGATAATAATAATGTTAATAATAATAATGATATTGATAATGATGATGCCATTGATTATGATTATGCCAATAAAGATGAGGAAAATGACAATAAAAATAATTGTATGAAAGATAATACTGATTATGATAATAACACTGATAACGCTTACAATATGGATAATGACAATAATCATAATGATAATAATAATCTCATAATAATGATAATCATAACCATGATATATGTATTAATTGTAGCATAAAAATATCAATTATTATATTATTTATAATGATGGTGGTAATAAAGAATAATCATTATTATCAATATAAGTATAATCATCATTATTATGATAATTATTATCAGCATTATCATCATCGTTATTATCGTCATTACAATCCGGATTCTTATCATTTTTATTATCATTATTATTATTATTAGCATCCTCATAATCACCATTATAATTACTTTTTTTAACACCACCATCATTACCATTAATATCATCATTAGCTTTATCATCATTTCAATTATTCTCATCATTATTATCATCAACTTTATTATTAATGTTATCATTATTACCATCATCATCATCATTATCGATATTATTATAATCATTTTCATTATTATGGTCGAGATTATAATCATCATCATTATCCTTATCATATATTCCAGTATGCTCATCATTATCATCATTATTATTATCATCAGCATCATGATTGTCATTATTCTAATCATACTTTTAATTGTCATTATTAATATTATTAACTTTATTCTCGAAATGAATATCTATATAAGCATTATCTGTATTATTTTATTAACAGTCAATATTATTATTATTATT